>JAWHQI010000610.1:0-483005 GCA_033032865.1 Dactylorhiza incarnata | reverse complement strand
CCCCCCCACCCCCCCCCCCCCCCCCCCCCCCCCCCCGTCGTTGAACTTGAGGCACTGATGAAAAGTGGAAGGGACGCACCGGAACGCGCTGATGAGTGGCCGTCCGAAGATGGCACTGTAACTGCTCGGGGCGTCCACTATGACAAAACGACAGTTCCGGGACTGCCCACCCAGGGTCACATGAAGCCCTACTCCTCCTTCTACTTCTTTCCTCTCCCCCGAAAATCCGAACAGAGGGCCATCTGAGGCCAACACCTTCTGGGTTCCACCTCCATCTTGTCGAATGCCTTCTTGAAGATGACATTGATCGAACTCCCGTTGTCCACTAGGATTCGGGAGACGGTGAAGTTCTCGATCGCCGTCTGGATGACCAGCGCGTCGCAGAACGGGTCCTCGTAGATCGGCATGTCCTTCTGGGTGAAAATAATTTTTTCGGCCGGGGGTGGAGCGGTGGATGTTGACGCTACGCTCCGGCGGTAGATGGTATGGAGACTAGCCTTACGGGTTGCCTCCACCCCTACCCCCCCCCCCCCCATGGATCACTCCGATCCCTCCCCTACTCCCCAGATCTGCTCTATCCTCACACCTTTCCTCCTCCTCCTCTCGAGGTTCCACCTCCACGATCCTTAATGGCTGCTGCTGTGGTGGCGCGGGCGCTCTGCCCCTCTTCACCTCCAGGAACTCCGGACAGGTGTCCGTTGAGTGGCCTTCCACGTCGTGGAAGATGCAATACGGCACCGCCACTTCCCTTGCCTCGGTCTCTGCCACCCTATTCCTTCTTCTCCTAGCGGCCGCCGTTTCCGCTTCTCCTCCCCTTCCCCTTCCTCTTCCTCTGTCAATTGCCATGGCTTGTTGAGGCCGGGGAGGTAACTGCATCGGGCCCTGCCTCCACCCCAACTGGGGGGGGGGGGGGGGGGGGGGGGGTCTCCATTGACCTTCGAAACGGTTACCCCTTCCTGGGCCGTAACCCCTTCCCTGCCCCTGCATTCCTCCACCTTGCGGCCTCCATCCCCCCTCCGGGGCCCGGGGCTCTTCCCTTCTTCTGACCTCTTGCTGCCTCATCTCCGGCTCACTGAGCTTTGCTAGCCTCTTGGTGAGCTCTGGGTTGGCTTCTTCGCTTGCTACTTCCTCCGCCACCCTCTCCATCAGCTCCTCATAGGAGATGGGGGCCTTCCTCTTCAACGCCATCTTGAAGAAACTTTCCTTCAACCCGACCGTGAAGGCGAGTTGAAGTGCAAACCCAGGCACCTCCTTAGTGAGCTGCACTTCCTCCTGGAACCGATCCGCATACTGAGCCAACGTCTCCCTGGACTCCTGTTTCACCGCGAAGAGGGAATCAGCGTCCTTCTTCCTCCTTTTTGAAGTTGAAAATCTCAACAAAAAACTTCGGCGCAGGTCCTCGAACGCGTAGATAGAGCCTGCCGGAAGTGAATGAAACCAGTCCCGGGCCTTCTCCTTGAGAGTGACGGCGAAGAGCCGACACTTGAAGGCATCGGACATCGGCCTGATGGAGACCGAGTCCTCGAAAGACTGCAGATGCTGGACTGGGTCATCTCTGCCATTGTAGTACACTCTATCCCATTCTCCGAATCCCGCTGGAACGGGTGCAGACAACACCAACTCGCAGAAGGGACTTCCCCCTCCTGCCATCTTTTCTCGCTCGGCTCACGGACCTAGCTCGCTCGCCAAGCTTGGGATCGCACTCGCGAGGGTGACGCTTGCCTGAACCACCCCAACTGTCGCCGCATCCTCCTGGCGCGCGCTCGCCTGCGCCGCGCTCGCTGGGGCGGAGCTTGTCGGTACCGAACTCGCCGGCACGGAGCTCGCCAACGCCGAGCTCGCCGGACTGGCGAACAACACTCGCCCTTCCCTGTCATGTCCTGGTTCAACGGCAACTTCCTTTCCAGCCCTTCCTCCTGGTGCCCTCTCGCCGACTGCTGTTGGGGGGGTGGTCGCCTGAGGTGCCGGGGTCGCAAACTCACTTCGCAGAGCCGTGACCGTGAACCCCAAGGTGTCGAGCACCTCCTTTCTGAAATCCGCGAACATCCTAGCCATCGCTTCCTGAGGGGTCTCGCCGAACTCCTCACCCTGCTCTTCACCTCCCGCCATAACTCTTCTCTGGGACTTTCTTGAACCAGCCACGCTCCACGCTCACCGCACCAAAATGTTGAAACCGATTTCTCGGTCTCTTGTGGAGCTCGGGGCCCTCACCGAAATGAGGGGCAGCTAGCCCTTACCGGTCCCTCGGGAGAGGTAAGGCCGACAATTCGAGCAAAGAACGAAGACCCTAGTCTCAGCGAGGAGGTCCCTCCACTAACCCGGAAGATCGTTGAGCGCTTCCCCTCCCAAGCCAAAGCTAAGACTCGGGCACCTTGGAGAGCTAGAGAGCCTAAACCAAAGCGACCTAGGGAGAGAAGAGCTCAAAGATAATGAACCCTCTCTTCCAAGGTGCCCTTCAAGGTCTATTTATAGATTTTGGTTTTGTGGTCTGTCAATAGCCAACTCCCGCTGTCCGTTCATACTATCCGCACCCCAAATTGGTCTGCTAACAGCCAAACTCCGCTGTCCGGAGGGGCTAACCGCAGACCACCAGGGGTTTTCTGGTAAAAGACCCTCCCAATTACCAGCGAACCCGAGACCCTCGACCTGTTCAGCGAACATGAGGTTCGCCAAGGCCACCTAGCGAGCTCCTTCGGCTGGCTGGCTCGCCTCTTCCCGGGCTCGCCCCCCACCTGTGCTCGCCCTCGGTCGCCTGGCGAACCCCTTCGGCCGACTGGCTCGCCTGTCCCTACGACTCGCCCGCTGAACCACTCCTTAGCGGGTCGAGCTCGCCAAAATGGCTAACTGTACCCCAGAAATGGCTATTTGCACCCCAAGGGCCCGGGCCTGCCTAGCGAACTCCTTCGGCCGGCTGGCTCGCCTGTCTCTACGGCTCGCCTGCTGAACCACTCCTTAGCGGGTCGAGCTCGCCAAAATGGCTAACTGTACCCCAGAAATGGCTATTTGCACCCCAAGGGCCCGGGCCTGCCTAGCGAACTCCTTCGGCCGGCTGGCTCGCCTCTTCCCGGACTCGCCCCCACCTGGGCTCGCCCTCGGGTCGCCTGGCGAACTCCTTCGGCCGGCTGGCTCGCCTGTCTCTACGGCTCGCCTGCTGAACCACTCCTTAGCGGGTCGAGCTCGCCAAAATGGCTAACTGTACCCCAGAAATGGCTATTTGCACCCCCAGGGACCGGGCCTACCTAGCGAGCTCCTTCGGCTGGCTGGCTCGCCTCTTCCCGGACTCGCCCCCACCTGGGCTCGCCCTCGGTCGCCTGGCGAACTCCTTCGGCCGGCTGGCTCGCCTGGTCGTGCGAACTTGGAACCCCTTTCCGGGCGAACATCGGGGTTGTACAACGAACACCCAAGTTGAAATTCGGGTGGGTATAGGGCTCGCCGGCCTCGGAAGGGTCCGCCTTCTTGCCAAGGTTCCGGTGGGCGACCTCCTTCTTCTTCCTCGAAGGCTCGGAGGGCTCGCCCCTCTCCTTCCGCTTCCTCGAAGGCCCAGATCCTTCACCGATGATCAAGGGCTCATCGCCTCCTGGCGACAAGTCTATGGGCGAGTAGACCCCTTCCCCGCGAACAGAAGTCCCCGCACCTCCTTGTGTGGAAGCCGTCGCCTTCACCACCGCAGGAAGAAGCTCGCGCGACAGGACATGGACTGCTACAGCAAGAAGAGTAATAAGTCCAGTTAATCGCCAAGATGAAAACGAAGAGCGAGTATTGCGAATACTCGCGCGGTGGATTACCTTCGCCTGCGAAAACCTCAGCGAGTTCATCTACTCGCCTCCTCCAGTACACCACATCAAGGCGGCGACCTTTGAAAGCCTCGAGCAGCTTCTCGCCACTCTCGCTTAGGAAGGAAACCCCAAAGACGCTCTCCGGTGGCTGGAAGGACTTGTCAGGGACGGCTTTAAAGTCGCCAGCGATGACGACTATTCGCTCTCCCCAGCGATGATTCTTGTTAGCGGTGCCGACCAGCGTGCAGACGTGGCTGCAGAGGAAGACGACGCCCTCGCCAGTCGCCATGAAATGGAATACTCGCCTAAAGACCGACAGGTCGAAGGCTATTCCCTGGTCGCGCAGGTAGCAGAGGAAGCCCACGATCATCGCCACCCCATTGGGGTTGATCTGGGCAGGGACTATCCCAAAGTAACGGAGTATCTGGGAGAACTCCGTCCACAATGGTAGTCGCAAGCCCACCTCGAAGTGGCGAGTAGGGATCACCCGCTCATTAGTCAAAAAGGTGTTTAGTCGCTCGCCCTGGCGAGGAAGCCTCGCGACATACCCTGGCGGGAGGTACTTCGCCCTGACGACCTCCAAATCTTTCTCAGTCGTAACTGCCTTCTTGAAGATGGTCGCCGCAAAATTCTTGGCGTGATTGGCACGCCGGATGGTCGCCTCGTCAGTCATCTTTGAAAGGAAGGAAAGAAAGACGAGTATCAAAGAAGAGAAAGGGAAAGTGAGACGGAGGATACTCGCGCAAGAGTTAGGAAATCGCCAAAGCGTAATTAAGACTCACCCACCCCCCCCCCCCCCCCTATTTATAGTGGTCGGGTAGCTTGGCGTATCGAGCACGACGGCGCGATCGGGATTCAGGGGGTAGCGAGTATCAAGTTATAATCGCCAAGATCAAACAAGCTCGCCATGCCTAAGGCGACGCGCAGACAACACTCGCCAAGGTAAAAGAAGATAGAAAAAATCAAGAAAACCATCGCAGAAGAAGAAAGCAGAAGCAAGTAATAAAAGGCGAGTTTCAAATACTCGCCGAATAAATATTAAGCAATAGTTCAGCAGTACAGGGATACTCGCCAAAAGGCGACATGACCTAGAAAGAAGAAAAATAAAGAAAAAGCAACATCTAGGGAGGAGCTTGAAGGTTCGCCTGGGTGTCTGGCTGTTGAGGTTGTCGCCCGACCCATCCCAAGCCACGAGCTCGCCTGAAGTGCTCGGAGGCCACAGACATCGCGTCCTCGCCCTGATGTAGCTGGTCTTCGATCCTCGCCAGCCGACCAACCGAGCCCATGCTCGCGCGCATCCCCACCAGCTCGTCATGATGTAGTTGTTGGCGATGTTCGAGCCTCCCAAGTCTGCGCTCAAGCTCGTTGACCGACTGAAGGCGAGATTCCGTAGCGACCAGCCGAGTATCGAACTCCTCCAGTCGAGAAACCCGCGCCTCCAACTCAGCCAGGCGACGATGAGCATCGCTGCTCGCCAGACGCTCTATGCGCGACTCCACTTCAGTCAAACGACGATGAGCATCAAAGCTCGCCAAACGCTCAAACCGCGATTCGACATCAGTCAGGCGGCGATGAGGCTCGCAGATCGCTAAGCGCTCCAGCTTGGATTCCAGCTCTAAGATTGCGCGAGTAGCCCTCTCCTGGTACTCGCGAGAAGGAAGCCCGACCGCGTCGATCAAGGCTCATATGGGAGTACGAGCGCGAGCTGCAAAGAGGGCAAGAATATCAGAGCTTTGACGACTGAAGGAACCAAGTGAAAATAGTGGCGACTATCATGAATGACGACCAAATACCTGGACGAGGACTACGAGAGCGATGACGAGGAGAGCCCCTGCCTTGCTGGGGAGACGTGCTATGATGATGATCGCCTCGCCGAGCAGGATGGGATCCAGCCGTCTGATCCCGGCTAGGAGGCGCGTTCCCACGACCGCGACTATCGCCTGGTCGTCCTCCTCCCCTTGGAGGAAAGAAGCCCGAGGAGCCCCCAGTCCCGCCACGGCGCGAGGACTCGCCCTGATGAGTAGAAGGCGCAGTAGAAGTCAAAGGGCGCTGGTCGCCCTGAAGAATTTCGGAAGGAGGGAACGGAGGAGGTGGCGGAAGCCCGCCTACGGGCAGTTGCGAGCTACTCGCTGTCCCCACAAACTGAAGAGGCAGTGGTGGTGGAGGCGGAAGCACGATGCCCGCCAAAGGAGCACGTTGCTCGCTCATCAGCCTCTTCTCCAGCGAGGAGCTGTGAAGAACTCGCCCTGAGCGACCTCCACCCCTAGGCGAGATCATGGGCGACGATCTCAGAGGAGGTACGGCTAAAGGCTCCTCCTGAGCACCAATGGTGGAAGAATCTGCGAGCATAGAAGAGATATTCAGCAACCCGGACCAAGTCGAGGCCAGTTAAAAAAGGTGGCGAGTAGATTAATCGCACCTCGCACAGAAGCGAGATTCTCCAACGGATTCTGGGCCACGATCTCAGGAACGCTCGCCCCCTCGGCGACATTTGGAGCAGGAGGATCAGCGACCGGCGAGTCGCCCTCATTAGAGAGCCCCAGGTCGTCCAGCAGCTGCTGGTGTTGGTCGCCCAAAGGAGCAGCGACCTCTTCCTCGGCGGCTTTCTTCTTCTCCTTCTTCTTCTTCTTCTTCTGGGCGAGCCTCTTCCTCTTCTTGGAAGATGGAAGGTCGCCAGATGCGGGATCCAGGCGAGGAGGGAGCGAAGAGCCATCAAAAAGGCCGACGAGACCAACCATGGCCGCCTTAGCCTCGGCAGCATAGTCGCGCACCATCTTGAGCGAGTTCAGAAAAGACGTGCCATCAGAGACCCCTGCCCCTCTATTTATAGAGCTCGAGCGTCGGTCAGCGAGATGGCGAGTATAGGCCAAATACTCGCCAGAAAGACAGCTCGTCAAATAAGGGTTGGATGATTCTTTCCGAGCAACTACGTTACTCGCAAAGAGCGGGGATTGTGTACAACCCTCATTCTCCGAGGGTGGACCCCCCCCAAGGCCACGTAGGCAGAAGTCAAAGTCAAAAAGGTCAACGCAGAGCCCGACCGTTCAAGGCAGAGAAGAGAAGACCTCGGCGAGTATGCAGGCAATACTCGCCAGGTTGGCAAGTATGGAACAGAAGACCTAGCGACTATTGGCCTGGCGTGTGCGAGCAACACCCAATACTCGCCAGATGGGCGACTATGGCATGATACTCGCCGAGTAACCCATAGTCGCCGGGTTGGGGGCTGGGCTATAAACCCCCCCCCCCCCACCCCACCCCTTGGTTTTCCTATAAATAGGACCCCAGGGGTACTTGGATTGGCACCTGGACTTGAGCTTTCGAAACCCTGCTCTTGCATTCTGGAACCTGTCGCACTTGGCCGCTACTCCCGGTACTAGCCAAGTCGGTGCCTTCCTCGTACTCTGCTCGGCCATTCTTTGGTCTTGGAGGGGAAGTCTCTTCGGAGCTTCTGGGTACGTGGTGGGACCTCCCTGCCGCAGCACTTGGGGTCCTGTTTGTTGCTCTTCTAGCTTCTTCGTCGTTGCCAGCCAAGCCATCTCGTCGGGCTGCTGGGCGAGTAGCCTCCGGCTGCATCGGTCCGAATCTTGAGGTCAGGATTTGCCTGGCGTCAACACCTGTATTTTGAAGCCATATATCCGACGGCCCTAGTTTTTTGAGGATTTTTGATCTCACGCTATTCGCAGACCACCATATTTCTTTTTAGAATAGTATATATATATATATATAGAGAGAGAGAGAGAAAGTACCCGCCCGACGATAGTACCCGCCCGGCGACGGCGGGCTTCGCCTGCCCCGGCGGGCTACGCTCATGACGCTCCGGTCTATGAGCGCATCAAGCCGGTTGCGCTCACAACATATACATGAGTACTCAAAATGATCGCACAGAAATTTTATTTAATATTAAAAAACATTTATATTTTAACAAAAAATCATTTTAAAGTAGGTCTAGGAGGACTAATGATTATCTACCATAGTAGGTGTAGGAGGTCTATTAAAGCTTTTGAATTTTATGAATTTCCACCATTATTTTTATTATAGAGATATAATGTAATTACACAAATAGCCATTATATTTTATTATATTTTATAAATTTTCATTTTTTTTAAGTAATTGGAGAAAAAAGAATGAGACTATATTTGTCAACTTTGAATGTTGCACCAAAGACAACTTCTTGTATATAGTAGTTAAATATAAATATAAATATAAATATATATATATATACTATATTATAAAGAAATATCGTTTTTGTGTCCATGACAAGGTAAATAGGAACTCCATGGCAAAAAAATTGAGACAAAATCAGATCACATCCATTGGATTTCAAATCAAATCAGAAAAAAGGCTTGCGAATAGCCAATTTTCCAAAAACCCAATCCCTCCAACCCAGCGAAATCCCGTGCCCCCTCCCTCCCTTCCTTCCCGCCCCCTTCTGGGCTGCCGCCGACGGCGGAGCCGTCGGCTGGCTGGCGTGAGGCCACCGGCAGGTTCGCCGGTCTCCGGCGAACCTGCCGGTGGTACTTCGGTGGGGCTCCGGTAGGGCCACCGTCGGCGGTGGCGCCGCTGTTCGTCAAACGCATGCGGCCGCCGTTCGTCGAACGCAGACGTGATTCGCCGTTCGACGAACGACGGCCCTGACCGTTCGTCGAACGGTGGCCCTAAACGTAAGTCGAATGCAGGAGTGCCGCCGTTCGTCGAACAACGAACCTGCGTTCGACGAACGGTGACACTCCTGCGTTCGACGAACGCAGGCGCCACCTGCGTTCGACGAACGGGAATCTGCCGCCGTTCGTCAAGCACATTAATTTCGCCGTTCGTCGAACGCAGGTTCGCCGTTCGACAAACGACGGCACTCCTGCGTTCGACGAACGGTTAGGGCCACCGTTCGACGAACACAGGATTGATTACTTAGTATATATACTTAGTAAAAATAAAAGGGGCGGCTGAGGGACGGGCGAAGCCCGCCGGGGGGGGGGGGGGGGGGGGCGAAGCCCGCCGATTGTCCTCACGTAGGGCCGGAGGCCCGTGCCTGTCACTCGTGTATATATATATATATATATTTACTACTATATAAAGATATTCACTTACGGTGTAACTATTTACCGTCAATCATAACCGTTCAATCTCGCTGAAATCAAGTGTAGTCACATATTATTTTTACTAGATCTCTTATATTTACTATGGTAGGGTGTCCTAGATCTATATTTTCAAGTCACTACCCTTCAACGTGAAATTACGATTTTGTCCTTATTTTCATTAAAAAATTAATAATTATAAATTGCGCTTGCATGAGATCGAATCCAAAACTTGTAATATATTGAATTAAGACACAACCACCACACCAACTGACAAATTGTTATAAACACTTACATTACTATATATATGAATGGACAGTTCTCTTTTACTTCTCAAGACACAACCACCCATCGGCGGTTTTTTTGTTATTTTTTTTTGTTTTTTAAATTTTAAAAATAAAACTATAATAGAAAAAACCTTTAGAAATGAATAATTAAAAAGATAATTAAAAAAAAACGCCAATATGGGGCTGGCTTGGGGAGGGCGAAAAAATAAAACAAAAAATTGGGTGCGTGACGGGGGCGGGCGATCCCCACAAGAGGCAGAAAATGTACTGTCGCGCGGAGCACGGGGGCCCCTATACACTGTCACTCGTGTGTGTATATATATATCGATATATACTTAATTATATATAAAGTTAATAAGCCTTGTACAGAAACATGTCTGTCGCTCGTGATGAAAGAGAGAAGGAGAGAGAGAGGAGAGAGAGAGGAGAGAGGGAAGGGAGAGAGAGAGGGGCTTCAATGCGGCCGGGAGAGAGGGCGGGAGGGGGAGAGAGAGAGGAATGTATAAAGTCATAGTGAGAGGGCGGGAGAGAGAGAGAGGAAAGAGGGAGGGAGATAGAGAAAAAAATTATAAAGTTTTATAAAAATTTATATAAAATTTTTTTTAATATAGATATAAACTTTTATTTATAAAAAACATTATTATATTTGTAATTTGAGCATCTTAGCGAAAGTATCCTAGTAGTGATGGTACCCCTGCCGCGACGGACTCCCGCTGCTCGCGAACCCTGTGCGCAAGACAAAATTGGTGCGGTGAGGGCGCACCAATTTTAAAATAATTTAAAAATTATTTAGATATATATATCCAATTAAGCTCAAAAATATTAGTAAAGTTAATCATTGTGATAAAATCAAATTTTACCATTGATAATGATAATATTATTGTTACTAATCACTTAGAGACTGTACTAATCAATGATACTATTTTTAATTTATTATCATTATATTTTATACAAATAAATATATCATTACCTCCTGCCTTAACTTTTTAAAATAAATAAATTTAGGTAATATTTGAGGAGATTATGTCCCGTGCTCGATTCTCTCCGCAGCGACAGTATCCCAGCAGCCATGGTACTCCCGCCGCTCGCGAACCCCTTGCGCAAGCCAAAATTGGTGCGGTGAGAGCGCCGCGCATGAGGGTTAGCGAACGACAAGAGCCTGTCGCGGTGAGGGTACCACCGCTACTGGGGTGCTGTCGCACGGTATATATATAATATTTATATATATAAACGAGCATCTTCCCACGGGCTACCGCCCGTGCTCGATGCTCTTCGCTTCGACAGTACCCCAGTAGAGGCGGTACCTCCGCCCAAACTCGTCCGCTCTAAGACGCACTGTCAATTGACATTGCATGTAGCCTTCATGCCGCGCGCGGAAGCGAAGAACATCGAGCCTCGCCCGTGCGAAAATGCTCGTGTGTGTGTGTGTGTGTGTTGTATATATCCAAGGAAGTTTATAAATTAATAGCTGTTAATAATTTAGGGGATTGTTATATGCATACATAACTTGATTATATGCAAGCTAGAACAAATGAAAATTACTATATGCAAACATATTTGTTATATGCAGACCAGTGCAAATATAAAGAAAAATCATGTTTATATCCCTGCAACTAACCAACATCATATAAGAGGGAAAATCAAGTACTTAATCTGTAGAGGCGGAGGAATCAGGGTTTGCATCACACTAAGGAGTCGACGTTGCACCAAACGGAGTCACCGCTGCGCCAACCTCCGGGAGGAAGAATGACGTCAGGGTTTTGCACCATGTCGGAAGAAAGAGCTATGGGATTGAAGAGGCTTCTCGGTACCCGACGTACGAGTTGAGGCTTTAGTCACTCTCTTTTAGGCTAGGTTAAATGTGATTTGCAAATAGCTAACAATGATTTGCATATAGCCAACAAAGATTTAGGCTTTAGTCACCCTAAACCCTAGGAGGTTTAAGGGAAAAAAACTCGAATATTTTGATTTGCATACAACAATCCTAAGCTACAGTAAGGACTAGGAGATATCCAAAAATAAGGTTTTTTTTAATCACTCTCATCATCTCTTGCCTTTGTCAATCTCGACAGATTCTTGATTATAAAGACCGGAGTTGTAACATTAATGCTTATTATATTTCTGGAGAAGAGCATTAATACATAGACGCAGTCATCCGCAACAGCCATGTCTTCTAGCCGTCTTCTTCTTCTTCAACCTTCAACCTCGGCTCCCCGTATCTTCTCCGCACCATCGGCAACTATTAATATTGGAGGTATTATTACATATCATATTAATTATTTTACATAAACCTTAGCGTTTAGTATTCTCTTTAATCCAATTTATACATCTATTATGGTTTTTGGAAGGCCCCATATCTATATGTGGTAAGGAGCATGATTTCTCTAATCATTTCTTACGAGTTCATGGTTTCTCAATTATGTGTTGATCTTTCCATCGTGACCGCATCGTCTGACCTTAATTATTTCTCTGAGGTATAATCACACTAAATTTTTTAGGGCACGACAGGAGTGGGAAATTCTCTGGGCATCTTCTTACTCCGAAGGGGGTGGAACCCAAATCCAGACAAAGTCAAGGCAATCCTAGAGATGACGTCCCCAAAGAGCGCGAAAGAAGTCCATAGGCTGACAGGAAGGTTGGCAGGCCTCTGTCGCTTCCTGTCAAAAGCCCGAGAGAATGTTCTCCATTCTTCAAGACTCTTCGAAGCGGCCACCAGTTCGTGTGGACGGAGGATTGGAGGAGTGTGAGAAGGCCTTCAAGAATCACAAGCGGCAGCTGACGCAAGCGCCTTTACTCCAATGCCCGAAGGAATGTGAAGACCTACTCCTTTATCTGGGAGTGGAGGCGGATGCGATCATGGCCGCGGTGATTATGAATCATCGTTCCCGATCTCACCTAAGGAAATTCATCCACTTTTATGTTCAAAACTAATTTTATTTTCTTAGTGGCGGTCATAAGTCATGCCAAACATAAATTTTATGACATTGGCGTTTTTTGTCCACTCACCGGTGCAAAAAAGCAGTGCCAAACGGAGCCTAGTTTCACTTTTAGCAAACAAAAATAACCAAAAAATTATGGGTGATATAATAAGCAGTTCTAAAATGGCTATTCGCAGTCAATTGATATTTATAGTCCAAATAATTATTCACATGTCCAATTTGTTTATTCAAAAATAGCAAAAGGGGCCGCTGTGGGAGGCGATATCTGTCGGAATCTATAGCAACAAGAAGCGGCCAGTGGATGCCATAAAAAACATATAACTTCGCGCTCCTCCACTGTTAATGCCGTTCCTGCTGATATTATCGCCGCCTGTGTGAGATCATTCACCAGCTGCAGTCTCATCGCCGAACTCCCACGCCAGTAGTTCTAGTGAATGCTCCAGGAGCATCCCCGGCGGCAATCCAAGCGATAGTCCCGACGTTTCCCCCGGTCCCGTAAGCGATCCGTTGCTCTGTTTGTATTTCTCCTGTTCACTAACCCTAGCAATCTGATTCCTCCTATATGCTCCAGGTATCGTTGCCGAACCTAGGCTTCCGGTGGTAAGTGGGAGTGAAGGAGATGTGGAGGGGTTCCAAATGTAACCCGAAGGCTTGGAGTGGCACCGAAGAGAGCTCGCCTCAGGGTCTGCCATTAATGGGGGTATTTTAAGCTTCCAGAGCTTTCTTTGCATTCTGCCCATTCCAATAACGGCCACTGTCCTTGTTACAAATAAGTAAAACAGGTATTTGCATATATTCACTTAGCAATAAAATGGTGACCAATGAGTCTTACATATAGGAGAGAAGAGGAGGGAGGAAACCACAATAGGCAATGTGGGACTAAACATGCAAAAATAATAAATACATTGTTTAACACGCCCTCTCAAACTCAAGGTGGATCATGAACCGAGAGTTTGCTAATGAGATATCTGAATCTTGCAGCAGTGAGTGACTTGGTGAGAAAGTCCGCAACTTGTTCTTCAGATGCAATGAAGGGTAGAGACTAGAGAGATAGTGTTGGCGAGGAATTCCTGGCGAGTGAAGTGACAATCAATTTCAATGTGTTTTGTCCGTTCATGGAACACCGGATTGGAGGCAGTTTGAATGACACTTCGATTGTCACAAAATAGAGGAGTGGGTCCTGTTATCTTCACACCAAGATCGTGTAGAAGACGGCGGAGCCAGATGATTTCAGCAGTGGTGGAGGCCATGACATGATACTCAGCTTCCGTGCTGGAGCGAGCAATGGATTCTTGTTTCTTACTACGCCAGGAGATCAGAGAGTCGCCCAGGAAAATGCAGAAAACCGGTAGTTGAGCGACGAGTCGTAACATCCCCCGCCCAATCAGCATCCGAAATGCTCGGAGGGTGAGTGGAGAAGTTGCAGAGAAAAATAGCGAGCGGTTGACGGAGGTGCGAAGATAGCGGAGAATCCGGAGGACCGCGGCGTAGTGAGCTGAGCGAGGAGCTTGAACAAACTGACTGACAAAGCTACAGCGTAGGCAATGTCAGGTCTAGTCATAGTTAGATAGACCAGCATCCCGACAAGGCGCCGATAACGGGAGTCATCTGAAAGCGGTTCGCCGTTAGTTGGGAGGAGTTTCAGATTGAGCTCTATGAGGGTGTCAACAGTGCGGTCGTCAGTGAGAGCGGCGACTGAAAGAATATCAGAGATGTATTTCTGCTGAGAAACCAGGATGCCGCGTTTGGAGCGGGAGATCTCTAACCCAAGGAAGTATCGAAGGGGGCCCATGTCCTTCATCTCGATCTGACTGCGGAGATGTTGTTGAAGAGAAGCAATGGTGACATGGTCATCGCCAGTGATAATCATATTGTCCACATATAAGAGAAGTATGGCGCATCCCTGAACGGAGGTGCGAGTAAACAGGGCATGATCCGTTTGTCGTTCAATGAAGCCAGCCTTTAGAACAGCAGTGCGGAAACGCTCAAACCAGGCACGAGGGGCCTGTTTGAGACCATAGAGGGCCCGACGGAGGTGGCAGACGTGGCCAGGGGGAACGGAGAGACCCGGAGGGGGGGCCATGTACACCACTTCTGTGAGATCGCCATGCAGAAAGGCATTGGTGACATCCATCTGATGGAGGGGCCAGTTTCGGGCAGCAGCGACTGCAAGTAAGGTGCAAACGGTTGTCATCCGGGCAACTGGTGCAAAGGTTTCATCGTAGTCGATCCCATGTTCCTGAGAAAACCCGCGAGCAACTAAACGGGCTTTGTGTCGCTCAATGGAGTCGTCCGGGCGAGTCTTAATTTTGAATATCCATTTGCAACTGACAGGGGTGATGCCAGGAGGACAGGGGACGAGGTCCCAGGTGTGAGTTCTGCGGAAGGCCTGAAGTTCAACTGCCATGGCCTGCTGCCATTCGGGTTTTCCAACTGCCTCTTGGTATGACTGGGGCTCCCGGTGGGAGTGGAGAGTCGTGAGGAAGGCTTGAAAAGCCGGGGAATAGGAGGTAGCGGTGATGAGAGCAGAAGAGGTAGACCTGTCAGGGCTTTGGTCGTAGCGAGCAGGCGGGTTGCGATTGCGAGCAGGGTTGCGCCGAGGAAGAGTAGGATCCACAGGTGCAGAGGCGGACGGAGCGTCAGATGTAGCCGCATCAGAGGGAGCAGGAGCGGGAGGGGGAGCAGGATCCACGGGTGCAGAGGCGGACGGAGCGTCA
This sequence comes from Dactylorhiza incarnata, assembly GCA_033032865.1. Taxonomy (NCBI): domain Eukaryota; kingdom Viridiplantae; phylum Streptophyta; class Magnoliopsida; order Asparagales; family Orchidaceae; genus Dactylorhiza; species Dactylorhiza incarnata. The sequence goes on along the minus strand of JAWHQI010000610.1, from coordinate 468,214 downwards.
GACGTAGCTGTATCAGAGGGAGCAGGAGAGGGAGGAGGGACTGTGGGCAGTGGGGGAGGAGTTGAGGTGAGGAGGATCTTCGGACGGAGGACGGGCTGGTAATAATATAGGATGGATAATGGGAGTCCTGGGACGAGTTGGAATAGGAGGGAGTAGCGGAAGAGAAATGGGTGGCGAGACGGAGGGTTGGGCGGGAAGAGTCGGTGGTGTGGAGGAGAAAAAACATCTCATGTTCAACGAAGGATACATGTCGAGAATGCGAATGCGACGAGTCACCAGATCGTAGCACCGATAGCCCTTGTGGTGGGGGCTAAGGCCTAGGTGAACACAACGGGACGAGCGAGCAGGGAGTTTATTGCGTTCAGGGGGCGGGAAGGAGAACAAAACAGGTGCACCCAAATGTTCGGAGAGGGGCATAGGTTGGTGGACGGCAGTATAGTCGTTCATATGGAGTTACTCTAGATATGGCCGAGGAGGGAGTGATGTTGATGAGGGTGAACAGCGGTGAGGACAACTTCGGCCCAGAAAGAACGAGGAGCGGATGCGGAGATGAGAAGTGCACGAGCAGTTTCGATGATGTGACGATGTTTTCGTTCAGCGACCCCATTTTGTTAATGGGTGTGCGGGCAAGACTGTTGATGGATGGTGCCATGGGATTGGAGGATGTCGCGCATGTGGAGGAGAGAAACTCTGAGCACAGTCGGATCGAAAAACCTTAATCCGACGCTCAAACTGAGTGTGAAGCATTGCTGTGAACGAGCGGTACACATCAGGTATGTCAGAGCGATTGCGAAGGAGATAAACCAAACACAACGAAGAGAAATCATCAATAAAACTAACATAGTACAAATATCCAGAATGTGAAGCAATTGGGGCAGGTCCCCAAATATCAGAGTGAACTAAGTTAAAAGGGGCTGTGGTTTGAGAAGTACTGCTTGAGAATGGTAGAGCAAGGTGCTTGGACAAACGACAGCCAGTACATATAGAAAGGGGGGAAAAGGAGACACGACCCAAAGCTCCAGAGCGGATAACACTTCGAAGTCGGTCAGTAGACAAATGTCCTAAACGTCGGTGCCACAAGTTGACATCAGATGTAACAGAAAGGGCAGAAGCTGATGAAGATGATGATGGGGGAACGTGGAGATACTCCATCTGATACAGGCCACCAGTCCTATGGCCCTGTCCAATCCTCTGAGCTGTCCGTGAATCCTGCACAACACAATCAGAAGAAGAAAAGGTGACAGTTAGTCCGAGATCGCAAAGAGAGCTAACGGAGATAAGGTTCAAGTGTAGCCGAGGAGCATGGTGAACGTTGGAGAGGGTAAGTCGACTAGTAGGGGCAGAGGTCGGGGTAATGGAGCCAGATCGCAGAATAGGGACAGAGCCCCCATCAGCAGTGGTGACTTGAAGGGTAGTGGGGGTGGAAGTGCAGTTGGTTAGGATGTTGGAATCGGAGGTGAGATGGCAGGAGGCCCCGGAGTCGAAATACCAAGGTGCAGTTGAAGTAACCCGAACAGCAGTAGTGCCAGAAGCGGCTGACATGATGTAGGCTGCGAAGGTGGCAGGTTGGAGCAGAGGTGACCGAAGAAGTAACTCCTCTAGACGTTGTATTCGATCTTCGACAGCAGTTGCAGCAGGTATAACATGAGAAGGCGAGACAGCCATGGAGCTGGGCTGACTGGCGGACTGGAGCAGACGGGCGCGAGCAGAGTAGTCGCAGGCGGACTGGCGATCGCGCGAGCTGGCGGTCTGGCTGCAAAGAGATCGCGGGCAAGTCGGGCAAGCAGGCTGGCAGTTTGCTGGGAGATCGCGAGCAGAAGGCTGGCGTGGACTGGAGCAGGAGCGGACTGGTCGCGCGATCAGGTGCGCGAGCAGATCGCGCGGGCAGACTGGCCGGAGGCTGTTGGAGCTGGCAGGGCGCACTGGAGATGCTGGAGGATAGCTCGCACGGGCAGGCTGCTGGCAGGAAGGTCGCGAGATCGCTGTTGGCTCGCACGGGCAGGCTGCTAGCACGGAGGCTGGCTCGCACGGATGAGAGAAGCTCGCACGGATGAGAGAAGCTCGCACGGGCAGGGAGATCGATCACCAGGCAAATCGATCACCAGGTAGGACGCGGACGCGATGAGGTCGGCAGATCGCGGACGGGAGGTCGGCAGATCGCAGGCTCGGGCTCGGGAGTCGGCAAATCGCAGATCTCTGGCTCCAGGCAGATCGCGGACGGGAGGTCGGCAGATCGCGGACGGGACGGGAGGTCGGCAGGTCGCGGACGGGACGGGAGGTCGCTGAAGCTGGAGATCGCTAGAGTTCGGCGAACTGGGCTTGCGGTCTCGGCGGCTGGCGGACAGGAGGTCGCTGAAGCTGAAGATCGCTGGCGGTCTTGCGGACAGGAGGTTGAACAGGAGACCAGCGAACAGGAGACCGCTGAATCAAGATCGAGCGAACAGGAGACCGGCGAACTCGCACAAGATCGAACTCGATTGAGAGGCAGCAAATCTAATCCGAGGCAACAGTATTCGAGCGGTCTCGAGCAGGAGACCGCTGAAACGAAGCGCGCGCGATCTGGATAGGAGACTGCTAGAGCGAAAATTCCGGGGCGCGAAATCTAGGGCAATCCGATATACAGAGCGGAGCGGAGCTTCAACCTCGAGAGACGAGGTCAAGCGAAAAAAAAAATTAGTGGACCGGCTCTGATACCATGTTACAAATAAGTAAAACAAGTATTTGCATATATTCACTTAGCAATAAAATGGTGACCAATGAGTCTTACATATAGGAGAGAAGAGGAGGGAGGAAACCACAATAGGCAATGTGGGACTAAACATGCAAAAATAATAAATACATGAATACATTGTTTAACAGTCCTCGCTCAAAATTGTTCTTGAAGTTTTTCATTCTTTTACTTTGTTAAACTTGAGAGGCAATCAATTAATATGTTTTATTTAGTATAAAGCAGGACCCTTGGGGTCATACATATAAAGGAGGGGGAGAATCCGAAAACACCACAGGCGGTGTGGGACTAAATATAAAATACAAACTAAGCTAATATTAACACCTTCCCTCAAACTCACGGTGGATCATGAACCGAGAGTTTGCTAATGAGATATCGAAATCTTGCAGATGTGAGAGGCTTGGTGAGGAAGTCCGCAACTTGTTCTTCAGAAGCAATGAACGGTAGAGAGATAATGTTGGCGAGGAACTCCTGGCGAGTGAAGTGGTAATTGATCTCGATGTGTTTTGTCTGTTCATGAAATACTGGATTGGAGGCAATTTGTATAGCACTTCGGTTGTCACAGAATAGGGGAGTGGGTCCAGATACCGACACACCAAGATCCCGGAGTAGTCGGCGAAGCCAAACTATCTCAGCGGTGGTGGAAGCCATGACGCGATATTCGGCTTCAGTGTTGGAGCGCGCAATGGATTCCTGTTTCTTGCTACGCCATGAGATCAGAGAGTCACCCAAGAAGATACAGAAGCCAGTGGTAGATCGACGAGTAGCAGCATCCCCCGCCCAATCAGCATCAGAGAATGCTCGGAGGGTGAGTGGAGAGGTGGCGGAGAGAAACAGTGAGCGGTTGACGGATGCGCGGAGATAGCGGAGAATTCGGAGGACAGCGGCGTAATGAGCCGAGCGAGGAGCTTGAACAAATTGACTTACAAAACTGACGGCATAAACAATGTCAGGCCTAGTCATAGTAAGATAGACCAGCATCCCGACAAGGCGCCGATATTGGGAGACATCCGGGAGAGGTTCACCGTCAGTTGGGAGAAGTTTTAGATTGAGCTCGATGGGAGTATCAACTGTCCGGGTGTCAGTGAGAGCGGCAACAGAGAGGATGTCCGAGATATATTTCTGTTGAGAGACAAGAATGCCACGTTTGGACCGAGAGATTTCCAACCCAAGGAAGTAGCGAAGGGGGCCCATATCCTTCATCTCGAACTATCTGCGGAGGTGCTGTTGAAGAGAGGCAATGGTTGCGTGGTCATCGCCGGTGATAATCATATCATCCACATAGAGAAGAAGTATGACACATCCCTGACTAGACGTGCGAGTGAACAATGCATGATCAGTGTGACGTTCAATAAAGCCTGCCTTGAGAACACAGTGCGAAAACGCTCAAACCATGCACGGGGGGGGGGGGGGGGGGGCTTGTTTGAGACCATAGAGAGCCCGACGTAGGTGACAAGACGTGGCCGGTGGGAACAGAGAGACCCGAGGGAGGAGTCATGTAAACGACTTCTGTAAGATCACCATGAAGAAAAGCATTAGTAACGTCCATCTGATGGAGAGATCAATTTCGGGCAGCAGCAACTGCAAGTAAGGTGCGCACGGATGTCATGTGAGCAACTGGTGCAAAGGTTTCATCATAGTCGATCCCGTGTTCCTGTAGGAACCCACGGGCAACTAACCGGGCTTTGTGTCGGTCAATAGATCCATCTGGGCGAGTCTTGATCTTGAATATCCATTTGCAGCTTATAGGAGTTACGCCTGGAGGGAAGGGGACGAGGTCCCATGTATGAGTTCGGTGGAAGGCCTGAAGTTCAGTGGTCATGGCGTCCTGCCATTCAGGATGAGTAACTGCCTCTCGGTATGACTGGGGCTCCCGGTGGGAGTGGAGAGCGGTGAGGAAGGCCTGAAAGGCAGGGGAATATGAGATGGTTGTGGTGAGAGTGGAAGGTTTATACCTCTCAGGACTGTGGTCGTAGCGAGCAGGCGGGTGGCGAGGGCGAGCAGGGTTGCCCCGAGGAGGTGCGGGATCCACGTGCGGAGAGGCAGACGAAGGAGCGTCAGACGGGTCTGTATCAGGAGGAGCTTGAGCGGAAGGGGGAACTGTAGTGGAAGGAGGTTCCGTGGACGGAGGGGTAACAGAAGTGGTCGGAGAATCCTCGGCCGGAGGAGGAGCTGGTAGCGGGATAGAAGGGGCAGTTTGGGTCCGGGGACGAGTGGGTATAGGTGGAAGTAGCAGAAGGGAGAGCGGTGGAGTAAGGGAGGTTTGGGCGGGAAGTGTTGTTGGAGGTGGCGTTGATGAGAAGAACATCTCATTTTCAAGGAAGGAGACATGGCGAGAGATGCGGATGCGGCGAGTCACTGGGTCGTAACAACGGTATCCCTTGTGGTAAGCACTGAGACCTAAGTGAACGCATCGAGCCGAGAGTTTGGTGCGTTCAGTAACAGGGAGGAGGACAAAGCAGGTGCACCCAAACGTACGAAGAGAGGCATAGGTTGGTGGGCGTGAGTACAGTCGTTCATAAGGAGTGACTCCAGAGAGGGCTGAGGAGGGAGTGATGTTAATAAGGTGAATAGTGGTGAGAACAGCCTCGGCCCAGATGGAGTGAGGAGCAGAGGCAGATATGAGAAGGGCGCGAGCAGTTTCGATGATGTGATGATGTTTCCGTTCAGCGACCCCATTTTGTTCGTGGGTGTGCGGGCAACACTGCTGATGGATTGTGCCATGATAGTGAGTTAGGTTGCGCATGGTGGAGGAGAGAAACTCCTGAGCACAATCAGAGCGAAAAATCTTAATTCGACATCCGAATTGAGTATGAAGCATTGCGGTGAAAGTACGGTAAACAGTTGGTATTTCAGACCGGTGGCGGAGAAGATAAACCCAAGAGCATCGGGAGAAATCATCAATAAAACTCACATAATATAAATAGCCAGAATGAGAAGCAAGCGGGGCCGGACCCCAAACATCAGAGTGAACTAAATCAAAGGGGGCTGAGGTTTGAGAAACACTGCTGGAGAAGGGTAGAGCAAGGTGTTTTGCCAAACGACAGCCCGCACAAACAGAGAGGGGGAAAGAGGAGACACGACCCAAAGCTCCTGAACGGATAACACTTCGGAGTCGGTCATGAGACAAATGACCTAAACGTCTGTGCTACAGGTCGGCATCAGAGGTAACAGAAAGAGCAGAAGCTGACGAGGATGAAGAAGGTGGAACGTGAAGGTACTCCATCTGATACAGGCCACCAGTCCTACGGCCCTGTCCAATGAGCCTTCCGTGAATCCTGCACAACACAAGCAGAGGAAGAGAATAAAACTGTTAGGCCAAGATCACAAAGAGAACTGACAGAAATAAGATTCATGTGTAGGCGAGGTGCATGGTGGATGTTTGAGAGGGTAAAGTGGCCGGAAAGTCCAGACGTCAGGGTGATGGATCCAGACTGCAAGATGGGGACAAAACTCCCATCAGCAGTGGTGACCTGAAGGTGAGTAGGGTTGAGGTGACAGTTGGTGAGGGCGCTTGAGTCGGAGGTGAGATGGCAGGAGGCCCCGGAGTCAAAATACCAAGGCATAGTTGGGGAGGCCTGAGCAACAGTACCATAGGCGGGTTGACAGGCTAGTGGCGTCAGAAGAGCTGGGGGGAGCTGCGGGCTGAAGCAGAGAGGATTGGCTGAATAGATCCTCTAGTCGTTGAAGCCGATCTGCAGCAGCAGCCGTATGATGAGGAGGTGTGGCAGGTGCACCGGGGCCACGACCACGTCCTCGATTACGTCCGTCACGACGGGTGTCACACTGTTTGTGCTCATCAGGACGTGGTGGACGAATAGGACATTCAAACTTCATGTGCCCTGTCTTCTTACAGTAGTTGCAGGTAATAGGGCTGTCGCGTGGTCGGATAGCCATAGCAGTGTCGAGCACAGGAGCAGGTGGGAGGACCATGGGAGGACGAAGACGAGTTTCTTCATCAAGTAGGGCAATCAAGGTTTCATCCAAGCTAGGAAGAGGGACCCGATGAAGGAGCTGGCCTTCAAGGAGAGCAAACTCAGGACGCAGGGCTGCGAGGAACTGATGAAGATGGCCCTCAGAGAGGTGACGTTGAAACTCTAAGGAACGAGGGCAAGCACATGGGAGGGGAATCATGGAGTCCAAGTCGTGCCAGAGAGTGCTCATCATGGTGAAACATTCCTGAATGGAACGCCCTTCCTGTCGAGCAGACTGAGAGTCGCAGATAAGACGATGACGCCGAGCTCCACCGCGGGGGACAAACCGATCCCGGAGATATTCCCACATGGCGCGGGCGGAGGATAGACGGCCGATGGAGGTGAGGAGCGGACGAGCAACAGACTCCAGGAGGTAAGCCCGAATGGCTTGATCGCGACGCCGCCATAGGGTGTCGTCATCTTGAGTGGGGGCAGGTACGGTGGTGCTAGTGGAGTTGTCAGTAGTGGTAGAGGTTGCAGCGGTGATAGAGGTTGCAGCGGTGGTAGAGGTTGCAGCGGTGGGAGGAGCACCAGTGATGTGATCCCAGAGATCACGGGAGGAGAGAGCGGCTTCAACAGTGAGAGCCCAGTCAGACCAGTCGCTCGCGGTGGTGAGTTGAAAAGAAGTGGCCTTCAGAGGTGGGGAGATCAAAGGGGCGGCCATGAGGTCGAGCGAACAGCGGCAAGGGGCAACCGAACAACGACAAGGAGGCCGTACGAACAACGTCAAGGAGGCCGGGCGAACAACGGCAAGGAGGCCGTGCGAACAGTGGCCTTCAGAGGTTGTTCGCACACCGCCTGTGGTGTTTTCGGATTCTCCCCCTCCTCTATATGTATGACCCCATGGGCCCTCCTTTATACTAAATAAAACATATTACTTGATTGCCTCTCAAGTTTAACATGGTATCAGAGGGAGGTTCTGTCCGTCTTTCCGTCCGGTCCGCCCATGAGCTATGAATCCCGGTTCCGTCCGGTCAGCCCATGCTATGGGCGAGGGGGGATGTTAATAATAGTCCCACACTGCCAATCCTCTCCTCTCTGATCCGTTTATATGGTTCAGCATCTGTTAAGCCGGTTTTCCAGGTGAGTTAGGCTAATTCTAACATACTTCAACCTACGCACATAACATTAGTTGTCTTCATGGCGATTTGAATAATTTTCTTGTCTATTCCAAGATTTCTACTTCAAGTAGTGTGGAACTGTTCCATTTCCGGTATCCAACCAAGGTAAGAATCTGGCAAGAGGGGGCACTTCGTAAGGGCGTCAGGAAAGGAGTCTGGCTGACGCGCCCTACCAAGTTTAGAATCTGGCAAGAGGGGGCACTTCGCAAGGGCGTCCGGCAAGGAGTCTGGCTGGCACGCCCTACCAAGTTTTGAAACATGAGATTTTGAGCTAAATATCCCTTGAAACATATTCCTTCGTGGGCGGTGGAGAGAGATTGAGACCAGGTGTTTTCTGCTGACATTAATCTGCATGCACGCCTCATCAAATAAATGTAGAATACAAAAGCTTCAATCCAGCAGAATCCAAAGAGACGCAACAAGCGTACACAACATCCTGAAATTAAATTTAGCATTAATGAACTGTAACTCAAAGTTTAGAGATTAGTATAAAAGGTGCTGTAATCACTCATCTTTAGTATGAAACATGAATATTTGTGCCCAAACATCAGTCCATGTCTTCATGGGGAACTGTATGAATACTGGAGTGACTGGGCTTGGGCTTCCTCTTTGATGGTGGCGATAGTTGGTCGTCCTACGACGACGAAAGTTTGCTTCGTGCGAACCTTGTGCGCTTGTAGTTCTACGGATTGCAACACATATGCACCTCAACCATCACCAACTGGTGGGGAAGGTTCCAACACAAGGAGCAAAGGACTAGAGTTACTGAAGATGGAATTAACTTCATCTAAAATACTAGTCACCTTTACAAGACTCTCATTCCTCTCGAGCATCCCTCCCACTAACACCTAGTGGCTTCCATCTCCTAAAGTACACAAGAAGGCTAACTTTAGGTGTTGTGGTGGTGCCTAGGGGTGAAGGGTGCAATATACATACATGCCCAAACCTCAACCTGGTCCGAAGACTTCAAATCATGGTAACTAAAGACAAAAGTCACTGGGCTACTAAGACACGTCTACCACATTCTAAGTGGTGTACTTTCAATCTCAAGCTACACAATATCACCAACCTCCTTAAACAGGAACACACACTTGCTTATGTGGCCATCAGGTTAACTCTCCGTAGCGAAGATTCTCTCTTCACTTCAACCCGTATTTGACCCTATTAAAACCTGAAGGTACTTCGCCTTGACGATACTATCATCCCATGAAATGTACAATCATCCTATGCAAAGGGAGATCTCTACAAGGTGGCCCTACGGTAATAGTTAACCCGGGGATAAGCTAGTGATATCCTGAGGTGGGGTGATCTGAGTGGACACTTATTATATTCTGTCTCCTACATAAATAATCAACAAGTTTACATCAATCTCAAGATTATAATCCTCTGATTTGTACTAAGAAACAAGTGTCAAGAGTCATGGTGTGGATAAAGTGGGTGACGACAAGGTCCGCTCTTTATTCTCTCAAATTTGACCTTTGAATTAATTCAATCTCCTAGTTATGCTTGAGAACAGTTATATCATTGACGAGCGCGGTGCCTCGGTACTCGGTGTAGAAGTTTGATGGCAAGGGCAATTTCAGTTTATGACAGATTCGGGTCAATGACATGTTAGTTGAGAGGGGTTGATGCTGGTGTTGTGGGGAATGGATAAATTGCCAACTCCGGTAAAGTATGTGGAGTGGATGACTTGGATTAATGCGCCATCAGGATGTATTCTGATGACATCTTGCTTCAAGATTGTCATTAAAGAGTTTGCAACTAGCTATGAGAGAAGCTTGAGAAACCGTATTTAGCCAAGTTGTTGACCACGAGGTTGTTGCTGAAGTAACAAATGTATGACCTGAAGATGCAGGAGGGTGGTAACCTGCAGGAACACTTCAATGTGTTCAATGACAATCTCAACCTGTTGCATGTGATTGGTGTGAAGGTGCAGGAAGAATACATGGCTCTCTTGATTCTTATCTCGCTCTGGGCGTCCTTTAAACATACGGTGACCACGCTCCTGTATGAGAAAGATGTGGTGAGAGGTCACATCGACATGACTATCCAGTCAGTTGTTGAAGAACCCTGGTCCTATGAGTGAACATCTTTTGGTGATTGAAGGACGAGAGAGGACGTTCGACAAAGGGTCGATAAGTGCACATGCTCGATCAACATGGAAGAAGTGCATGAAGTGTTACCACTGCAAATAGAGTGACCATATTAGGGGGAACTGTCGACACTGTCCACAGAGTTCTTGGGGCATCCAGACTGCGAGCATATCATTGCTAGATCTGAGAGTGAAAAATGATGTCCTCACAATCATTGAGAGTCGCGAGGGCTCTAACAACTGAATATTGGATTCTAATGCATAACAACACATCTGCTCAAATGCTTTGTAGTTCAGTTCACAGGAGGTGATGATTGGGTCAACCTATCTGGGTGACAACTAAGGATGTGAGGTCACGAGGCCAGGGACAATGAACATTCGAACACATGATGGAGTATTGCACAGATTTGAGATCTAATACCCAAGTTGCGCATGAATTTGATATCACTTGGCAGATTGGTCTCAAATGAGAGCAGTTTTATGGCGAGAGGTGGAGTCCTGACGGTGACTCGTGTGTGTCATGCTCATGAGAATTGTATTGTTCGGTAGTGTATATTGACTGATGGGGACCATGATGCGAGGTGGTGCGGCCAATGATTACTGTAGATGACTTGGCGAATATTCAAGAGAGTGTAATGGATCGCCCTTTAGTGACTTGAGTTCGGTGAGCCGGGTTGACAAGGATGGAGTTGGCTTGCATTAAGTCAGTTGACGTCTCATACTTGAGGCGATGTTTCTTGCTGTTGATTCTATGTGCAGAAGGTGCCTCGTGCAGTTGGTTCTACGCCTAGTCAGTGCTTCGTGCAGACAGTGCTTCGTGCAGGTGGTGGCTTCGGATCTCAAACCAAGGTAGTGGTTTGTTGGATATTTGGTTTAGATCCGAATCCGATAAGAGTAAACACTCCATCTCCCAATATAGCTCTCCAACGGACCTAGCTTAGTGTCTCACAATACACTCGATGAAAGAAGAGTCAGCACCTTTGTTTTTCCTTGGATATTTGGTTGTGTCTCACAATATAGCTCTCCGAATAGGAAGGGAAGCAGCCAATAGACCCTTGTTTTCTCCTTCTCAGTTTGATGGCTTCTCACCGGTGGTAGCTTGGCAGCGAGTCGGCGACCCGATGGTAGAGGTAGTTGATCTCCGGTGACTCGACATCGTGCGATGGGACTAAAGTCTGGCTAATAGTGGGGAGGTGAGCTTAGGACGTTGCGGGCTGCATATCCACGACAAGGCCGTGTCTCAGCTTGGGCTTCCTCTCTGGTGATGACTGTGGTTGCTCGTCCTCTGACGACAAAGGTTTGCTTCATGCGAACCTTGTGCGAGTATTCCTATTTCGCAGTTGTTGGAAATGTCCAATTCCAACTGTGGTGTCATTTATCAAATCTATTTTCTCGTGATTATATTGTATTGAGTGGTTGTAATTATATTTGATAATATAAAAATGCATGGAAATGTGTGTCAATTTGAGTTTCATGTGATTGTAACTCAAATCAAATCTAGCATTAATGAGCTGCAATTGAATGTTTAAAGAATAGAATAAAAGGAACATTAATCACTTATCTTTAGTATGAAAAATGAATATGATCTTTCAGGCGTCTACCTCCTCTATTCTTCATTTCTTTCTTCCTCTGTTTGTCTCTAACATTTTCATCTGTCTATAAATTATGACTATGAGCCTCAATGTATATATGCCCTATTTTATTCACATAACTATTGGAAATTGATCCAAGCCACGCATGATTTAATGTCCTGTGCTGTTGCTGTCCGCCTCCCACCGGTCCTCTGCTTATCTTAATCATGCATTTATTAGCTCTATTATATCTATATAATGTACTGGTTTGTGTTAAGAATTATAATGAAAAATTTGGAAAGTTACAGCAATATCTCTTCCTCTTAGCTTTATTTTTCTCTCTTGTCTAGTATTTCTTTCTACATTTTCTATAAGTGGTATCAAAGCGAATCAGTACTTTTGTGTTTTTCTGTCTCTGTCTATTGATGACTTCATCATCTACCCCATCTACAATCTCTACTTTCACGGGGGAATTCTATGAGTATTGGAGTATTAAAGTGAAGACTGCTTTCATCTCCCAAGATCTCTGGGATGTCGTTGAGCACGACACGTCTTCTTCTAGCGAAAATGCAGAAGGTACTCCCCATAAACCTAACAAAGAAGAAGCAATGAAGGATGCGCGCGCCCTCAGGCTCATTCAAAATGGAGTAGCAAACTCCATCTTTCCCCGCATAATGGGCGCCACCTCTGCAAAATCTGCTTGGGATATCCTCCAGGAGGAATTCCAGGGGTAAAAAAAGGTAGTATCTATAAAAGTTAACACATTATGGAGACAGTTACCAACCAAATCCGTAATCTGGGTGCCACCATCACTGATGCTCTTATTGTGATCAGAATTATGAGAAGTCTGCAAAAATATTTGATCATGTCGTTGCCGCCATTGAAGAAGCCAACGACCTTGAAACTCTCTCCATTGTTGCTCTCATCGGTTCATTACAGTCCCCGAAGATCATCTCAACCAAGGTAAAGTGCCCATTGAAGATGTTTTTCAAAACTAATACAAACACGAAGAAGAATGCTTGAATTAATGAAACCACGAATACAATCCGGAGCAAGCTCCGACCAACTCTCGGAGGCCGGTTCCTCCAAATAGCTTCTCTCTAATGCGAGCCCAAAAGACTATGGATCCTAAGATAACCTAACTCCCCAAAACCACCTCCTTATATAGGGATGGGGGGCTCACATCAACCCTAATAACATATAAAAGAAAATACTACTACTACTACTACTAATAATAATGATACGACGCCGCATGCGCGTAACAATACACCCTGTCAGAAAAACGACCTTAACCCCAAGGTCAGCCCGCCGCCCGCCGTTCACTTGAGTGAATATGCCCGCGACACGTGGACCCGTAACACTCCATCCGTCCTTCAAAATGAGCTTGCCCTCCAGCTCGTGTATCAAGCGGGTGGCCGGATCCTCTGGTACCTTGACCTCTCTCCAGAACAGGGCCAGGTAGCGCGTAGCATCGATGGAGGTGTTGGCGAGTAGTGGTGGCGCCGTCGTAAAGACAGGCGACGAAAGTAGTGGCTTCTGCAAAGTCAGTGGAGTGGTGGTGAGCAGCAGCCATAAGGATGTCGGAGATGTGACGACCGGCAGCAGGAATGGATCCGTCGGGAACAACGGGGTACATGGTAACAGAAGAGGCGGCGATGCGGCCGGTGGAAGTGGCAAGGCAAAGGCCAGAGGAGCAAGAGCAGGGAGAGGATGCGGTGAAATGACCGAAGGGGGCGGCAGAGCGGGTGACCGGAGAGGTGGCGGAAGCGGTGGCGGTACGACCACCGTGGGGAGATGCAGTATATCAGTGGTCGGTGCAATTTTAACGGGAGGATCGACTATGGGGCGGAGGGACGGGTTGGTGTCGTAGAGGAATGTTGGGGGCGGCATGGCCGGATAACTCTCGCATGGTAGAGGAGGCAGCCGTGGTGGAGGTGACCTAGGGCATGGAGCCTCGAGGGAGGTTGCGAAGGCCCGTTCGTCGAGAGCGATGAGACGATCGACTTTGGCGTGGAGAGAGGCGCATGTGGCCAGGATTTGTGCAACGAGGGCTGAAAAATCCATCCGATGGCTGGTGTCCGCCGATGGCAAGAACAGCGGCCTGGACGCGGCCGATTGGGCTGCGGCCATGTTGCCAGGAGGTAGACTGGAGATGATGCCGACCGATTGATGTGTAGAAAGGGCAGATATGGCGGGGAGAGGCAGGTATGTGGCTGATTTGATGACCACGGCGGCGGGAGTTGGGCGGAATCTGGGCGGAATCGAGTGGTCCTGGGTGAGAATGAGCGGAATCTGGGCGGAAGGGGGCGGATTGGTGCTGCATGGGGCAGATCCGACCAGCAGGGGGCCGGGGCGGCGGCGGAGAGCGCTGGTGGAATGCAAAGTACGCACGGGCTGGGAGCGCTGGTGGAAAGCGGTTGGGGGTGCGGGCGGAATGCGGAGAACACAGACGACTGGGAGCGCTGGCGGAGCGACGATCGGGCTGGACGAACGATCTGGCGTCTTCGACCGCACGAACGGGACGCTGATAGGGCTGGACGAACGATCTGGCGTCTTCGAACGGGACGCCGATCTGGCGTCTTCGACAGCACGGGCTGGACGAACGACGAACGACGGCGAACGGGACGCTGATCTGGCGTCTTCGACCGCACGGGCCGCAGGGACTCGGTTCGGGGAAAGTGCGCGGCTGAGACTCCGACGGCTAGGTCAGCGGGCGGAGCGGCAGGTCGGACCAAATAATACGAACACGAAGAAGAATGCTTGAATTAATGAAACCACGGATACAATCCGGAGCAAGCTCCGGCCAACTCTCGGAGTCTGGTTCCTCCAAAGAGTTTCTCTCTAATGAGAGCCCAAAAGACTATGGATCCCAAGATAACCTAACTCCCCAAAACCACCTCCTTATATAGGGGGGGGGGGGGGCTCACATAAACCCTAATAACATATAAAAGAAAATACTACTACTACTACTAATAATAATGATACGACGCCGCGTGCGCGTAACAAAAACAAACTCTTCATCTCCTACACTGGAGAAGATAAAATCACTCCCAAACCTGGCACCCTGCCATCTCCTGATCACCAACATCCATCCTCTCAGTACTCACATCCAAATGATAAAGACCAGTCACAAACACACTCCCCAAACGTAAACCACCTTCAGACACATCAGTACTCAAATCCTCAATATTTTTCCTACCCCTCTTAGGCCTCAGCAACAACCACCAGCTCAATCTCAACAATACAACTTTCCTTACCAACAAACTCCTTACTCTTCACCTCTCTACCAACAACCTCAATTCCTTTCACACCAACAACCACCCCTTCTTCCATACCCTCAGCAACAACAAAATCTGTGGCACTCAACCTCTAAAGGACGAGATAGAGGTCGTCCTTCTCAAAATCAAGACCCTCTCTATTGCACTTTGTGCAAAAAGAACAATCACGAAAACAAGGATTGCATGTTCAGATGTAAACGGTGCCGAAAACCTTCACACACAAAAAGAGACTGCTGGGCTTATCCCAAAGACATTGGGAAATATTTTGAAGGACCACCAGACACAATGCTATATACTTCCAATCGTGAAGATTACAAAAGGGCTGAGATATGGTATGTGGACAGCGGATGCTCAAATCACATGACACACAACAACGACTCTTTCATCAATCTTGATGAGTCGTATAGATTAAAAGTTTTTCTTGGAGATGGAACATCTCAGCTTATCAAGGGGAGAGGAACAATCTCAATTCTGTCTACATCAGTACAACCTATGTTCATCACAGATGTCAACCTTGTTCCAAACCTTACTCAGAATCTTCTAAGCGTCGGGCAACTCACCCAGAGGGAATACTCAATCATCTTCAACCCTCAAGGTTGTCACATTACTCACCCAGGGAGTCAACATCTCATTCTATCCATGCCAATGACCAAAAATAGAGTCTACTCTATCAATTTCCCAACTCAAATGCAGATGGCTCTCTATTGCAAAACATCCACCACTACAATGCTATGGCATCAAAAGTTAAGCCACCTAAATTTTCAATCTATGCAAAGTCTATGCCGCAATAAAATGGTTACAGATCTTCCCCCGTCAAACTCACCTCTGAATTCTATGAAGACTGTCAAGACGGAAAGGCTCACCGTCTCCCCTTCCCCCATAAATCCACTTGGAGAAGCAAAAAACCTATCGACCTTCTCCACCTTGACCTATGGGGGCCTGCCTCCACACCCACACTGCAAGGGGCCAAGTATTTTCTTCTTATTGTTGATGATTTTTCCCATTTCATGTGGATCTTTTTTCTTTCTCACAAATTTGCTGCTTTCAAGCAATTTGTCCAATTCAAAATCTGATACAAAATCAATTAGACAAAAAAAATTTAAAGCTATAAGGAGTGATAAGGGAGGGGAATTCCTATCTAATGAATTCAACAATTTTTGCTCTGAGC
This sequence comes from Dactylorhiza incarnata, assembly GCA_033032865.1. Classification (NCBI taxonomy): domain Eukaryota; kingdom Viridiplantae; phylum Streptophyta; class Magnoliopsida; order Asparagales; family Orchidaceae; genus Dactylorhiza; species Dactylorhiza incarnata. The sequence continues at coordinate 452,282 of JAWHQI010000610.1, read as the reverse complement.
ATGGAATTCGCATGGAATTCACTGCACCGCATACCCCTCAGCAAAATGGAATTGTCGAACGACGAAATCACACAATTCTGGAAATGGCAAGGTCTATGCTTCACTGCAAATAACTACCCAAAGTTCTCTGGGTAAAAGCTTGCAGCACTGCAGTCTACCTTCTCAACCGATCTCCTACAAAAGCTTTATCTTACTCCACTCCTTTCGAAGCCATCTACAACAAAAAACCTTATGTTTCTCATCTTAGGATTTTCGGCTGCCTCACCTACTCTTTCATACCAGGAGACAAACGAGAAAAACTAGACGAAAAGAGTAAACAATGCATCATGATCGGCTACAACCAAGAAACAAAAGGATAATGTTTATTCCATCCTCCCTAAAAGCAGCTCATCATCTCACGAGATGTCACTTTTGATGAATCCTCCCAGTGGGAGTGACTGTTAGAATTAGAGGATAACACTGGAATAGTGGTTGTTCCTGAAGAAACCATCCTACCTATTTCTTCTTTTGAATCTATGGACTCTACCAATCCTTTCAAGGATCAAAGCTTGTCACGACCCGTCTAAAAGAAAAAGTCAGAGTGTGCTTCGGGCGGGTCGTGATGCCACAAACATGGGAGAAAGAAACTTCATGTCTGTTTAGGCGGGAGCTGAATTATCATTTTTAGATTTAAAGTAAACAATTTGAAGAAAATACGTCATCATTATGCGGAAGCTTTAAACTATGACAGTAAAAAGTAAAATACTCATGCATTTGAATTAAAAGTCATGATACAAAGTTTCTGATACCAAATTCATGTAATAAAAAAAACCCAAAGAAAATGAACATGCACTAATATCAAATCCAATACATAATTTATTTAGCTTATCCCTTGTCCACGATACAAGGGAAAATGACTGATCATAACTATTGCATAAAACCCCGAAACCGAGAGTAAAGAAAAAACAACATAGAACCTGACACAGCAACAAAAGATAAACCTCCAGAAACAGGAGTTTGACGCAGATCGGGCTCAGGTAGGAGGCGGCGTAGTCACGGAAGCTAAGACAAATTCCAAATCAAGAAGGAAAAAGCCTCAGTACATTGAAACACAAAGTGAGCAAGGTAAAATATAATACAAGTAGAGGAATTAGAAATATACGTGTGTTGATTTTCATAAAGCAAATCTAGCAAAATAGGCAAGTAAATAAGTCAGCAGAAACTACTAGAATTATTAGTCCACTTCAGAGTGTAGCAGATGTTCGTTCATGTAAGGACATAAGCTATAACAAATGAAATGTGTAGGTGTCTTTAGTTGATGTACATGATTCATGATTCAGAAGGATTCAAATTTAGATTCGAGATTTGTCAGAGATTCAGAGTTGTTGATCGTGACCTCTAAGGTGTGGCTCTTACGAACCCTCACCCTTGAGCCAGGGAGTTCATGCTCGCTATGACCGGTCCTTTGTTCCCATTAGGGATTCAAGAGGGAACCTAGTTTAAAGAGTTTCATCAATTAGACACAACCTTTCAATGTTTGCTTTTGATGTTAATGAATTAAACGGTTCATAATTTGGTGATTTTTAGCGTGTTAGGACATGCTACTAATTTTAACGATTTAGGTATTCAAGTGCAGAATTTCATAAACATAAAATAGGGATGCATAAAATCAAGATTAATGTTTACAAGCGAGAAGAATTTCTCTACTTGCCTTAAGGCGGAAACTTGCGGCGGCGGCTAAGTGACGCAAGCAAAATTAGCAAATCTTATTTGGACCTGTTCAAGGGCAAGTATGAATGAAGATTGATATAACGAGATTCGACCTCATCGTCACATGGGAGGAAGAAGGGGAGATAGAAGAGTTCAAAGAAAAAATGAAAGCAAATTACGAAATGACTGATCTGGGGCAACTAAAGTTCATTCTCGGGCTTCAAGTTCAGCAAAGCCCAGGATGCATCTTCATCTCTCAAACAAAATATGCCACTGATTTACTTAAGAGATTCTCTATGCAAGACTGTAATTCCTCTGCCACTCCCATGCCTCAAGGTGAAAGACTAAGCATAGCAGAAGACGAAGAAGACGTGAATGAGGAAGTTATAGAAGTCCTGTTGGGTCTCTTCTATACCTCACCAATACTTGGCCCGACATCGAATTCGCAGTGGCTTTAGGCTCTGTTTGGTGCGTCTGCAGCGACTGTAGAAGCAGTGGTGGAATAATCAGCTGTTTTACAGAGTGGTGGCAGAATCTGTGAATCTGTTTGGAAGACCAGCTGTTGCAGAGTGGTGGCAGAACAATGGTAACAAGAAAATCAGTGGATAATTACAAAAAATCAGTGGATAACATTGAAATATACAGGTGCAGAGTGGTGGCGAACTTCTGTAGACCACAAATCCTTCTGCAAACCAAGAAAAAAAGGTGAGATCCGGCAAACTTCCGTAGAGGGAGGCCGGCAATTGCATAAAAGGGCGATTACAGGTGCCGTCGGCAAGGGAGGGGGCCTTACCTGCGGTGGAAGAGAAGAAGGCGACTCGTTGGCGTGGAAGAGAGCTCGACGTCGGAGAGAAATAACGGCGACCAGCCGACGGAAATTGGGAAGCAGATCGCCTTCTAGGGTTCGACGGAATAGTAGCGCTGTATCGCGCGAGGGAGCGTTTCTGGAGTCGTGATAATTTTTCACGACTCCGGAACGCCATAAAACGCCGACTACGGGGCGGGGGCGACTCCAGTCGTTCGCCTCACACTGGCGCAAAAACGCCCCGCCAAACAAAGCCTTAGTATCACGATTCGTCAGCTGCCCCAAAACCAGTCATTTTCTAGCTGCAAAACGTATTCTCCGACACATTCAAGGAACTAAGAATTACGGTCTGTTATATCAACATGAAGCTAACAATACCATCACGGGTTATAGTGATTCCGATTGGGGAGGGTCCAACGATGACAGTAAGAGCACAAGAGGTTTTGTGTTTCTAGCAGGAAGCAAAGTCATTTCCTGGTCCTCATGGAAACAAAACACCGGGGCTCTTTCATCCACCGAAGCCGAATATATGGCGTTATGCCCTGCCACCTCTGAAGCCACATGTCTTGAAAGGATTCATGAAGAAATCAAAAGTGGAAGAGAAGGGGATGAGAGGAACAAGGAGAAAGCCATAATCATCCAGAGTGATAATCAACCGGCCATAGCCCTTGCCAAAAATCCTGTTTTTCACAGTAAAAGCAAACATATTGAACTGAAGTATCATTATGTTAGAGAAATGGTGGAGAGCTGCCCCACAGAAGAATAGCTTGCCGACATTTTGACGAAGCCCCTCAGAAGAACTCGTTTCCAGAAACTGAGAAAAGCCCTAAATGTTGTGAACGGCTGGATCAAGAGGGGGTATTGGAAATTGATCCAAGCCACGCATGATTTAAAGTCCTGTGCTGTTGCTGTTCGCCTCCCACCTGCCCTCTGCTTATCTTAATCAGGCATTTATTAGTTCTATGATATCTATATAATGTACTCCTTTGTGTTAAGAATTATGATGATAAATTTGGAAAGTTCGAGCAATATCTCTTCCTCTTGGCTTTATTTTTCTCTCTTGTCTAGTATTTCTCTCTACATTTTTTATTAATAACTGCATGTTCTTAATAAGATTTGCATTATTAATGCAGGTCATAGTGTGGCACGGCTCCATTACTCAAATTGGAAAGAGTTTACTGTGGCAGAAAAACTGAATTCTAATGTAGGAGTTACTGGTTATTGCATAAACTATCATTATGAGAGAAATAATATTGTTGGACAGAATAAGAATAATTTAAAGAGATGGAGGTCAAAAAGCACTGGCTGTCCAAACTATGGACTACCATCGGCCGATGAAGATTATAGTCTGGTGAATGTAATGAAGGCATTGATTGCTCCTTTAAAGATTTTCTACACCTTTACACGCCCTTACGCATGCATGGGAACAGTTAAGTCTTGCAGCATGCACTTATACATAATTAAATATTAATGTAAATTTGGCAAAAAAAAGATGTTTCAGTATTAATTCAAATGTCCACATACATATATGCGTGTCCAGGTTTTCGGCGTCGTCTCAGGTTCTCTGATGGCTATTGAGAACTTGTCAGATATTTCTCCGTGCTTTCTCATTGGTTTATTTAAGGTAGAATCTGAATCTCCATATTTACTTGAATTTCTCAAAGCAGGATAATATTTTGATGGATGTTACTTTAAATAATGTGCATGCAGGCAATAGCCGCTTTTGGTTTGCTAATGATCTACATCACTGGAATTAATCAGCTATTTGACATAGACATTGATAAGGTACTAGTGCACAACACTTCCACGCCAGTCGCTAGTTATATGCATGCCACATTTTGCCTTCAATGGAAAATTTCATGTCTGAATAAATAATAAGAACTAGATAGGCACATGCTAAGCAAGTCAAGATTCAGAATATTCATCTTTAATTTACTATGTATAAAACATGCTCAATAATGTATCCACCTAGTTACTCAACAGAGACTTCTTGTAAATAGCAGTTGCGCCGTCATAAAGCACTGCATTAAAAGCCTCCCTGCAGCCGCGGACTTTTTTTGCACTACAAACTACAAAGTCAAGGTGGAGACAAGTAAATGAAGTTGTAGATCCGATTTCTTGTAAATAGCATCTTCATCTAGTTAGCTTATTCAGTTTTAAAAAGCATTGGCGAGTGTTTTATTTTTGTATGCTCATATTAGATATGTTCGTGTGTTCAAATAAAAATCACAATTAGTGTAAATTTGAGGTTGGATAGATGCAATAGACTCAAAATTTTTTTTGAGCGTGATACAAACTTTTTGTATTGAAATATTTACTTCTATGTTTAATTTAATGGACATGGCCTGTTGGCCCAATCTTGCAATTTGATGTATTTTGTGTCCTTCATATTTTGCACTTATAATTGGTATTACACCATTAACTAAGTTATAATCATGCCGGCTAATTATTTTTCCATAATTTATCATCATTTATTTTCTATCATTTATTCCAAATATAGAAGTTTAAAATCATATTCTCATTTTATTTTAGGTTAACAAGCCATATCTTCCTCTTGCTTCTGGGGAAATGAATCTTGAAACAGGAATCACAATTGTTGTTGCTTCCGCTCTTCTGGTATTACTACTGACAACTAAAATGTTAACAATTGTATTGAATTTTTTAAATATCACATTATATGCACTCCTTATAACTTTTACTCGTCATATATTCTCTTTAATATTCAAATATATCCATATAACTCATAAAATGTTAGCTCAATCCATATGCAATTCAAGTTATAGATCACAGATAAAGTGGCATTCTTAATTTGAATATTATATGAAGTTGTAGAAGAAATCAGCTAATCATCTTTTATTTCATATTTTATGTATCTTTATTTCGGTTCATATCGAGCAGTTTAAGCGTCGTCATCTTTTAGGGAGTTAGTAAATACTCTACATGTGTCGTGTATTTTCTATTTAAAGGCCCCATGGGGACATAGAATGGAGGTAAAAAGTAAATCCATAGTTCCCTCTTCTCTCTCATCTGACTCTAATTGATCCATACATCTAAGGCATTGTGAGCTCGACTCCCTCATCGAATCCGCAGGTTGAGCTCACCGCATCTCGCAGGTTGAGCTCGACTCCCTCACCTCATCCCATAGGTTGAGCTAGGTTCCTTTCGGACAACTCCATTGCATCTACGACATCTCTGCCACCGCCCTGGCCGTCTACAAGGCGTCACAAGCATTTTACGTCATAACCCTTGCCAAACACGATGGCCTTATTGTTGTGCAACAAATTATCTAACTGCTTATCACACGATCAGATATCCTGCCCGACCAAGTACAGGCCGTGGCTATTTTGGCCAGTCCAGTTGTCACACAACAATCATCATCTAAAATTGTTCTCTAGGACGACCCTCTATCATTAATCTTACGCACCAAGACCGACGTTGTTTACGTTGACTCTCCTCTCGACGTGCGAAGATCAATATTGTCCTGACAAGTTACCGGGCACCCATATTGAGGAAGTCTTGCCCCCTTTCTGCTAGTACGGGGGCGCCATTCTTTTGGCAAAAGAACACAAAATTGTTCTAGCGAGAGATTAAAGAACCAGATGATGAGTCACCCTTTATGGTCCAGAATCCATTCCATTGTTATAAGCTTGAGGGCAAGCTCGAAAAAAGAGGATGGTGTGTTACAGGCGTATGCTAATAATCTTTTATTTCATAAATTATCTTTATTCCGAGTAATGCCGAGTAGTTTAAGTATCATCTATATTTCGGGTCATTGTTCGTCGAGCTAGCCAGAATCTGTTTATTAGTCAAGGTCAGTGCATATGCATGTCATTTTAACATCATTCTCTCCCTTCTGGCTTGACATGGCATTTGCTTCACTACTTTAGAAGACTGAAAAACTACCACACAATTCGTTAATAATAGTTACCAATAGTCTAAGGACATTGGCACTCTCATACCATGTGATACAATCTCGTCCACTCCTGTCGAGACCCATTATTCTGCGTCAATTAGAGCTTGCGCCTGCAATCCCCTCCAACCATTTTCTCAGAGCATTGTGTCATGCAGCGAGCATCAAGCCCAGTGCCAACTTCTCTTTATGCTCGTATCTCCTCACGCTAGCAGACCCAGGCTGTAGGTCTATACATTTAATTAATTGACCAATTTGGTTAATTAATTTTAAAAAAAAATCATAAGGACAAATTACTTAATTAATTTTCTGTTACAATTAATTGATTACTTAATCGCTTCGGCGTGGAGATGAGCTACGACGAGTAAATTATCCTTCGTTCGATGTTCGTGCATCTATTGGAGTTGTCAACATCATACGATGTCATGTTGTCGTGATTCACAACCAACATTGACAGACTCTATTTCAATGATTCAATCCCATCGGAAACAGCCACCCATCTCACTAGAGTAGTCGTCGCTCCGACCAGCGCACTGAGAAACTCCATGAATCTTCGCCTGTCCCATTGCCCTGCCATCACCTCCGATTGATGCCCTCACACAACAGGCATCATCGCCATCAGTCCCCGCAGTCTCCATTCCGCAACCTCCACTCCAGTCACTTGCTCCGCTGGCCACTCTAAAGCCATTCCTTTGGGCGGCCATTCCTCAGTTGACGTCACGGATTTTGATCGCCGCATCTCACATACAACACGATCCTCCGTCTCCCTCGATTGCCTACCGATCACACTTTCCTCGACTGCAGATATGTCTGGCAGTCTTTCTTTAGCAAGTGCCTCCGCCACGCCAGATCCTTGCGGTCTTTTGTGACCTTTGGGAGCTCAATGACAGTGTGTCGCTTGTTGCACCTCCGCAACATCAACGGACTACGAGAAACTATTCTTGCGGGAAATTAAGGAGCGAGATGATCAGATCTCCGAGCCTCATTCGAGGTTGACGACATACTCAATTTGAAGGACGGTTGGAATGTTAGAGTCTCACATGACACACTATCCAGTTTAATTATTTATGTTTGCATCTTTTATTTCTTTCTAGTTCTTTTCTTCTTCTTCAACATTCTTCTAGGATTAGGGTTAGGGTTGAACTCCACCCCCTCCTTCCTCCTCACATTCACTGTAGGCAGAGTTTGAATCCCTTGTATCTCCGCTTTCATTGCCACCTCCGACAAGATCCCGACGACGTTACGGGCTAGACTCATAACAGTTTCTTGTTGCGTTATTTTTCTTTCTAAGTGGGAAAAGGGGTAACCACCTTTTTGACCATTATAAATGACGCGTTTCATGCCAAATGGGGAAAGAGGTAGCCACCTTTGACCATGGAAATTGGCACGTGTTCTTGACCAATTGAAGCTTCCAGGAAAGAGGCCAAGGGAAGTTTCATCCACATCTACCTCATGCCATCTACCACTACTACCTCCATGGATTTGTCCTTATAAATAGCCATGATGGACAATGAGAAAGACATCCACTTCTCTCTAAACACAAACATTTGAAGATTTCTCTTGGGAGACCTTTGTGGCAACCCATCTTAGTTTGAGAGAGCTTTCGTACGTTGTTCTGCGACGTTAACGAGGAATACTTCGCCTATATGAATTGGATCTGGAGAAGATTTGGCCAAGGATTCGAAGCGGCATCTTGAAGCGGATTTGTGTAATCCGTTTCGCCCGCCACCGTCAGTAACTTGCAATTTTTCTGCTACTATTTATTATGTAATATTGTGTTGGCGAAGTTGGTAAAGATCCTATATGGATCGAGGAGGGTAAGCCTTGTAATTGCCTATTTGTTTTTCGTACATCTTTAGTGACGGCTTTCTGGGTTGGACTCTGATCGTCCTGTGGTTTTCACTCTCTTGGGTTTCCACATTAAATGTGTCACTTTTATTGTTGTTATTTTTGTGCTGTGTTTTTTGGTTGTGTATCGGACTATCGGCATACCGCTAAGCCGCCATGAAGGTACTTGCACGAACTAATTTGCAGGAGCTCTGATCGGGCTTGCGTGCTCTCTAACCCAACATGTGGTGTCAAAAGCAGGTTTTTTATTAGAGCAGTTATCAGCCTGACCTGTTTGAGATTTGAGATGAGCCGATCAGATATTTCAGGTTGGTAATCGGGTGCGGTAGGCGACGACTAATGGTCTGCGCCCCATCCTCTTAGATTTACTTCTTGGAAACAGTCGGCTCAGAGAACTGAGGTCAGTCCGATCAATTGACAGAGCACGATGAAGTTTACTTCAGGTTCAGGTTCTGAGCAAATAGTAAAATTAAACCACGTAAATTACCATCAGTGACATCTACTGATGGAAGACATGATTTATGTGAAGGGCTGACATACTCACATATTTGTGGAGATGCCCAAAGATATGGATCCCAATAAGTGGAAGGTGGAGCACCAGAAGCTGTGGATTTATCAGACGGTTCGTAGAGCCGAACATCTACAATTATGTTGCAAGTATTGCAGATGCGAATATTCTTTCGAAGACCTTGGAGACGTTGTATGCCAAGAGCTCTGGCATCAACAAACTATATTTACTGAAGAAGCTTGGGGAGTTCAAGTATAGAGATGGCTCACCTATCTTGGATCTTGTGAACGAGTTTCAAGGTATTGTAGATCAAGTTACTGCTATGAAGGTGACCTTCGAGGATGAGGTTAATGCATTATGGCTACTGAAGTGTCTTGTAGACTTTTGGGAGATGGTTAAAGTTTCTGTAATCAACTCCTCTCCCGGGGGCATTATTACTATGGAGATTGCCAAGGGTGACATCCTAAACGAGGAGGTGAGAAGGAATTCTCAAGGGATATCATGCTCTTTTTCACGAGCTGACATCCTCTTTACTAAGCCCAGGGGGAGAGGCAGGAGCAAGAGCAGTGGAAAGAAGAGCGAGAGGAGCCAAAGCAGGGGGGTCCAAGTCACGTTATCAAAATGTGGAGTGCCATTGTTGTCATAAAAGAAGGCATATTCAGAAGTTCTGTTATTCACTGAAGAATGGCGAGAGGAAGAAAGGAGCGGATACTGATGATAAGAAGGAGAGTCACACTGCAGCTACTGTATCTACAAAGGAGGACGATGTCATCATTATTGGAGATGACGTCACAACTGCACTCTCTTGTGATGACCGAAGCTGGATTGTTGATTCAGATGCTTCTACTCATGTCTCCTACAAGGAGTTATTTGCCACCTACACTACTCACGATTGTGAGGGGCTTAGGATAGGCAATGGTGACACGTCTAAAGTTACCAAAAAAGGAAACATGCACCTAAAGACGAACACTGGAGGATTGATGATCCTAATAGATGTGCAAAATGTATCTGATATTCACTTCAATCTAGTTTCAGTTGGGAAGTTAGGTGATGAAGGACACTTAAGTTCTTTGGTGGAGAGTTTTGGAAGCTAATCAAGGGGTCACTAGTAGTGGCCAGAGGTTATAGAGAGACTGGTCTATACTACATGGAGGGAGACCTGAAGCTGCTCAGGCCAACACCGCTAGAGATGAGACACCCACATCTCTATGGCACAGGGGACTGAGTCACATTAACCAGAAGGGTCTGGGATGTCTTTCCCGAAAGAAGAGGATCAATGTTCTATCTGTGGATCAGTTAGAGAGATGCGACCATTGCATGACTGAAAAGCAAAATAAAGTATCATTCCAGAGCCACAATTCCACCAGAAGATTCGAGCCGTTGGAGCTCGTACATACTGATGTCTGTGGGCCATTGAAGGTCCAGATGAGAGGAGCGTCTTACTTCGTGACGTTCATTGCTGATTATTCGAGAAAACTTTGGGTCTATGCTATTAAGACCAAAGATGCGGTTCTCGACACTTTTCGGAAATTCCATGCAGAGGTGGAGAGACAGTCTGGGAAGAAGCTAAAATGCATCAGGTCTGATAATGAGGGAAAGTATATTGGTCCTTTTGATGAGTACTGTAGAGAGCATGAGATCAGACATGAAAAGACTCCGCCTAAAACACCGCAGCTGAATGACGTAGCTGAAAGAATGAATATGACCTTGATGGAGAGGGTGAGGTGCATACTCTCTGAGTCAAAGCTACCTGTCATGTTTTGGGGTGAGGCTCTATGTACAGCCGCACACGTCATCAACCTCTGTACCAGTTTTGCATTACATGAAGATGTTCCTGATAGGGTTTGGTATAGGAAGGACTCTTTGTATAGTCACTTGAGGGTTTAGGGTGCAAAGCTTTTGTACACGTCCCTTGGGATAAATGATCGAAATTGGATTCCAAGACCCGACAATGCATATTTTTGGGATATGGACGTAGCGGCGAGTTTTGATATAGATTCTTTGATTCAGTTGAGAAAAAGCTTGTACGGAGCCATAACGCCATATTTTGTGAGGATCAGACTATGATTGATCCTTAGAAGACTGATAAGGCTGACTCTCGTACTGATGTAGAGTTTCCAATGGTTGGAGGTGATGACATCGAGAAGGCCGCAGAGCCTGAGCCAGTACAAGGTACTGAAACATTTCAAATCATGAAAACACTACCAACAGTGAGCCTAGAGTTGCAGATGATATTATTGATGATATACCCACAGCAGTTGCTGAGCTCGCTCCACGGAGGTCTGATAGAGTAAGACATCCTTCTTCAAGATACTCTGCCACTGAGTTTATTTTATTGACTGATGCGGGGGTGCCTAAGAGTTATGATGAGGCAGTGAAGAGTTTAGAGAAGAAACAGTGGATGGTTGCTATGCATGAGGAGATGTATTTCCTGCAAGGGAACCACATTTATGAGTTGGTGAAATTTCTTAAGGGTAAGAAGACTCTGAAGAATTGATGGATCTTTAAAGTGAAGCAAGGAGATCCATCCACACCTCTCAGATACAAAGCCAGATTAGTGGTAAATGGTTTCAGTCAGAAACATGAAGTTGATTTTAATGAGATTTTCTCTCCAATTGTGAAGATGTCATTTATCCGGGTTGTTCTTGGCCTTGCTGCAAGATTAGACCTGGAAATTGAGCAGATGGATGTCAAGACTGCTTTTCTGCATGACAATCTTGAGGAGGAGCTTTATATGAAGCAACTTGAAGGATTCAGGGTCAAAAGGAAGGAGAATTTGGTATGCCGCCTAAAGAAGAGCTTATATGACCTGAAGAAGGCCCTCGATAGTGGTACAGGAAGTTTGATGCTTTTATAGGGGAGATCAATTTCAGGAGAACCACCCTTGATCACGTGTTTGTGAAGCAGTTTGCTCCGGGGGATTTTATCATTTTACTCCTGTATGTACGTAGATGACATGTTGATAGTCAGGAGGAGCACTGCGCGCATTACTGAGCTGAAGCGGTAGTTAAGCTTCACGTTTGCGATGAAGGACTTGAGAACGACGAAGACCATCCTAGGGATGCATATTCAGAGAGACAGAGATTCCAAGTTGCTTTGGCTATCGCAAGAGATATATATCAGGAGGGTGCTGCAACGATTCAATATAGATCAGGCGAAGAAGGTGAGCACGCCGCTTGCGGCTCACTTCAGACTTATCGCTGACCTGTGTCCGAGCACACCTGAGGAGAAATAGGAGATGCAGAAGGTTCCATATGCTTCTGCAGTTGGCAGTCTTATGTATGTTATGGTTTGCACTCGCCCTGATATAACACACGTCGTTGGCACTGTTAGTAAGTTTCTCTTCAATCCTTGGAGTGAACATTCAAGCGCTGTGTAACACCCTACCAGTACAAATAATATAACAGTAGGTCCGACCGAGACCCTACACCATACTATGCACACTAGCTAGGCATTATAAGGTGATAAACAGAAAAAGAACTACAACTACACGAGAGTACATAAAGCGTAAGCGGAAACATTTGATTTAAAACGTCTTTTAGAACTGTCCACTATCCCAGGAATGAAACAATAGAGTTACGGTCTTAAGGCCTTACATTTAAACAAATGTACCAAACTCAAAACAAACATACATCGGCACGCAGACCGACAATATAAGGAAAGTAGAAAAAGGGGAGGTTGGCCTTCAAGGGCCAACACAGCAAAAGGGGCACCACCCGCTACTTTCCACTTGGCTCACCAGCACCTGCACCAACATCAAATAAGAGGTAAACGAGGGTCAGCTATGAGCTGACCACAAACCGCGTAACGATCCCACCCCCCGACCATCTAGCCGGCTCAGGGGCGTGTCACCGCTAATCCTGCAAGTAATCATAAAAGAAAGTGCAACTACCACTACACAGGGTGAGGTTTCAAGCACAATCAATCTTGTAGGTTGAGCATCAAAGTAAAGGGAACCTAGTATGCACATGATTTTGGTTGGGTTCACCCGGAGGATTCCTGCAACCGCCTATCAACCGCATGAGGCTAACCAACATCAATCCACAAACACTCCACCCTAAGCAACAACCTTAGGTGGGTAAACTAGAGCTTCTGGCCTGTCTAGGTAAACACCTTTTACGGCCTCTCCCATGATCCCGCGGCTTTACAAGAGGTAACTACCTCCTACCGTTCTGCATGGAAACGGGTTCGGTTCCGCCATTGCCCGGGCTCTAACCGTCGTGGTCACTCAGCACGACGCGGGTTCAGCTTCGCCTCGGCCCGTAAGGGTTTAACACGTTCAAGTGTTACAACAAAACGATGGCCACACACCTAATCCCTCCCAGGGGAACTTAGGCTTCGCCCACAAAACAACTGAAGGAGGTACAAGACCGCTCCACTTCAAATCTCGTGGTGAAGGTTTGCATTCCACCACTTTCCAAGCATGGGGCTTCCGTTAGGCTCTCCGAAAAACATCTAACGCACAAGTCCCACAATGAAAATGACAAATCTCACAGAGTCATTCTCCGGCACGCATTCTAGGCTTAACCTAAATGCAACGTCACAATTCAAGCATCACCGATCCGGGCTCACGACCACGAATAGACTTCACACGAAATGCCTAAATTCGCACGACTACCGGATTTCTACATGCAATATGCCGGGGACGGACACAATCAACCCAGAGTTCCGAAGAACTTAAGGAAATCCTACACTTCACCCATTTGGTGAAAGGGATACCTTATGCAAGCATAGAAAAAGGATTGAGAGGACAAAAACACGTCCTAAGACCGGGGAGGAGGATCGTTACCCTTGGAGCACGCTTCGGCGCCATGGAACCAAAACTTGTTCGGTTGGAAATGATGACAATGGACTCCTCTCCGCGAATACGGTCTCGGCTTGCGAATCCGAGCTTCGGAGCTCCTTCAATGGGGAAAAGGGCTCCTCCTTCTCTCTAGGTTCTTCAAGGAAAGAGAGAATGGGGTGGGTGAAATGAGGTTCTAAACCCTCATTTCCCAACCATAAGCCGCCAGGAAACATTTCCCACCATCGGATCTCCTCACAACTCAACGGATGACTCAGATTTAATCTTGAACCGGGCTGGAAAAACCCGTTCACGGCTTGGCACACGTGAACTCACAGGAAAAACTGGAGCTAGACACGCCCCCTGCACAGGGCCATGTCTATGGCCGTGTGGATCTACACGGTTAGGGACATGCCCTTGTGTCTGGCCGTGACCTTTACTGCCAAAAATTCAACACTTAATCTCACAGACATGGCCTTGCACGCGGTCGTGTCGCAAGCCATGTCAAAAATCAGCTTCTCTAAAATGCTTCCTAAACACCCCCAAACAGCCCCAAAACCCTATGAGACTTCTCTAATGCTCTTTGGGTCTTCATGGAAAGCAATTATATGAATTTTGGGGTGTTACACGCTGTGAAGTTGATTATGAGGTGTCTACATGGGACATCAGATTTGACGTTAAAGTTTGGAGATTGTGAGACAAAGTTGTTAGGCTACACTGATGCTGATATGGCTGAAGATCTGGACTCCAGGAGATCAACCTCTAGATATTTGATCTTATTCGCGGGGGGAGTGGTTTCATGGCAGTCGATACTGCAGAAGTGCGTTGCACTGTCGACTACAGAGACAAAGTTTATTGTTGTTGCTGAGCCTGGAAAAGAGCTTTTTTGGATGAAGAAGTTCATCAAAGAGCTGGGTTTCACTCAAGAGCACTACATACTTTTATGCGACAGTCAACGCGCGATTCATTTGGGAAAGAACCCCACCTTCACTCAAGGTCCAAGCATATTGACACGCGGTATTATTGGATACGCGATACTCTAGAACAGAGAGAGTTGGATTTGAAGAAGGTGCACACAGATGACAATCCAACATACATGCTTACGAAGACTGTGTCGAGGGGAAAGTTTGAATATTGTGTGAGGATCGCCGACATGACGATTTCTTCTATATAAGTGCAAAGGGGAATAAATTGTTAAGTACAGATCCCGTCCTTTGTGGAGAAAACTATGGGTTTTCGAGTCTTATCAACTCTAATTTGGTGGTGCTGAATCTATTGACCGAAGGTGGAGACATGTTGACGAAGGTCTTGCCAAAAGGTAAATTGGAGATTTGAGGGGTGATTGTTGCGGTAACTATTTTCTCCACATAGTTGAAAAAAAGGAGATTTGTTGAGTTATTTTTCGGGGTAGCCACCTTTTTGATCATTATAAATGACATGTGTTTCATGCCAAGTGGGGAAAGGCGTAGCCACCTTTGATCATGGAAATTGGCATGTGTTCTTGACCAAGGGAAGCTTACAGGAAAGAGGCCAAGAGAAACTTCATCCACATCTATCTCATGCCATCTACCACCGCTACTTCCATGCATTTGGCCCTATAAATAGCCATGATGGAGGATGAGAAAAACATCCACTTCTCTCCAAACACAAGCATTTGAAGATTTTTCTTGAGAGGCCTTTGTGACAATCAGTCTTAGTTTGGGAGAGCTTTCAAACGTTGTTCTGCGATGTTAATGAGGAATACTTCGCCTATACAGATTGGATCTCGAACAGATTTAGGCAAGGATTCGTAGAGGCATCTTGGAGAGGATTTGTGTAATCCGTCTCGTCCGCCACCGTCGGTAACTTGCAATTCTTACGCTACTATTTATTGTGTAATATTGTGTGGTGCGAAGTTGGTGATGATCCTGTATGGATCGAGGAGGAAAAGCCTTATAATTGCCTATTTGTTTTTCATACATCTTTAGTGCAGGCTTTCCGGGTTGGACTTCGATCGTCCCGTGGTTTTCACCCTATTGGGTTTCCACGTTAAATATGTGTCATTTTTATTGTTGTTATTTTTGTGCTGCGTTTTTGGTACTGTATCGACATCTCGCTAAGCGGTCATGCATGTACTTTCTCGAACTAATTTGCAGGTGCTCTAATCCGGCTTGCGTGCTCTCTAGCCCAACATTGCTTACTCTCCTAGCAAACATCGCCCCTCTCTTACGCACCTCCAATCACCCCATAACCAACAACCATCACCTTAGTAAGATCCTACTAGACAACCTCCACCCCCTCCACCTTTCGGATCCTTGTAAGTCCCTCCCACAGACAACCTTCCTCCAAACCGCGCACCATCAATCCACTCCTGTAATCGCGCGGCACTTCACAACCTTTCAAGCCCCCTACCGCCTCTCTCCTCCCTTCATTCTCACTGTCCAGGCCTTCCAACCCCTGTACAACCACCCCCGGCCACCCCACAGTCCACCGACCTCCACCTTGCAGCCCCATCCCTTTTCGAGCACTCCAAAATCCTTGTACCACTCAAATCTAGTCGGGGATAACCACCATTACCCTTTTGGATCGGCACCGATGCTCATACGATCATCAGATCTCATCATCCTTATCATCGTCTACCTCCCCTGCGTGAGTATTTGTTGTTTTGGTTTCTGTTTATTATACGGATTGATATCCTTATAGATTTAGAATGCTAGCTTGTTTAGTGTTTGTTTATATCTTGCAGGGCTTATTCGCTTTAGCATTTAAAATCAAAGCGCATGCGCGGAAGCAAGTGATTCATGCTTGCTTTTCAAATTTATTTGTTCTTTGTTTGGTGTAATTTGTGCAGTCTAATTTTGTGATTCCTATTTATAATCGGATACCGAATCATTTATTTTATTTTGTACAACATCCTAGATTATTAAGGGTTTAATTTTCTCGACATGCACCTAGGGTTGCATATTTAGAGTTCACCATCATAGCCTACCCTGCATCAATTCTCCTTTGTGGTCGGTGAATAGTCACATATAATAAGATAAAGAAAAACTAGTACAATAAAGAGCAACTCTTGCTTTTGTTATTATTTTTGGAAGTGAAAGATTACATGCGAACTAGATTTAAAGATTGATTCCCAGTTCTAGGTTTCTACCTTTATTTTCATTTCTCTTCTATCATATTTATAGAGATAAGTAGCTTTAGATTACGAGGGAGTATTAGGTATTTGCATCAAATTTTAACAAATTTTAAAGATTTTGGTGTTTATCTTTATAAATGGCTATTGCATTTCAAGAAAAGATCATTAGTGAACTAGCTATTGTATTCTCAACCATAATAATTGATGTTGAGTACATTAGAGCTTGAGAGTTCAACTTGTCTAGTTAGATACACCACCTTAGTGAGGATATGTTCTTCAAGCGCCTTGTAGTTCCATCAGTTTAATTCATCAATTTTCCTACTTTGGACGAGATCTCCCCAAAAAGTTCCAGTCTCAAACTTAGCTTCTTCTTCCTTTTCTTTCTTTGGCGACTCTTTGTTGTTAGTAGTCTGTAGGGTGGCTACTTCTTTCTTTTGTCGGCGTCCTCATAGAAATCCCATGATTTTGGCTTTTGGGAGCTAGTCCTAGTGTCTTCATACCCAAAGCTCCTTGGATTTAGTCTCTTTTCTTCTTGGTCCTGGTCTTACTCTTTCTCCTTTGTGTGTAGTGTCTAGGGATTCTTTTGGATCTCCTTGGTGGTTGGCGCCAAGGATTTCTTTCGTATCACCTCGCTGGTAATGTTGATAAATTCTTGTTGCTTCTTCTCGGCGGGGGTGTAGTCTAGCAACTTTGTCCTCTCTGCCATCAATTTAGTTCATTAACTTTCCTAATAGAGCTTGCATTGCATTGATTTTGTCAATCGTTATAGTTTAAACAACAAAAGTCACACCTAGAGAATGTTCGGCGTGGAGGTCGCCAAGGGTGCATAAATGGCAAACATCCGAATGAGGCCGCGGTCCTCCAGGAGCGGTTGTTTTCGGGGCTAAAACTTTGTTTCCTCGTCTGGAGGGGGGCACGGAGCAGGCATTCGACTGTGACCACAACACGCCAAAACAAGGCCTCAAAGAGATCCTTGAAGAAACTCTTACATACAATTATTGCACTTAGCGCTATGTGCAATAATCATTGCATATTAGGTTAGAAATCTGAATCCTTAATTATTAATATATAAAATAGTGTTAATGGACTATAAATAGTCATTAGATTTCAATATACAGTAATTAGAGGCCATTACACCATGATTAGCAACATTGCCTTCTAGCACCATGGATATGTTCATATTGTTCAACTGAATTTTATAAACTAACCTGTAATTTTTTAATTCCCTCCATTGCATCCTTTAATGCCCTCAACCTGGATATTTTGTAAACTTTGCATTTTGGTACATTTATTTAACATGTTCACAAGGCAGTTTGACTCAAACGAAATATAAATGCATCTCTTATATATTAGCTGAGGCATAAAAAAACTTGACATATTTCAGGCTTTTGTCATCACGTATGTTGTTGGATCAAGGCCATTACTATATGGTATTTGCATGTACTTTCTCATTCTCTCTGCATATTCTGTGAATGTAAGTACCACTCGTTTTCATTGATGTCTAGAAATTTTCAAAGTTTTTCCATGTATATTCCTGCATGGTAATTTATATGCATTCAATATTAGAATTATGAAATATGATCATACTTTTCAAGTAGCTTAATTGCAAATTAGATTATCAATTAGTATCACTTATTACAGAAATGGATGAAAAACACCTTTTAATCCCCATTTTGTTATATTAGTCTATGTTTTCTTATGTTTGTGACCATCATTTGTGTGGCTGAAAGTATTTGGGACTAAAGGGAGTTATTTAGTCACTTTTCTTCAAAATATAATGATTAAAATAATTATTTTGTACTTGAAGATGGACGGGATCTAGAATGAACACCGTCACTTCCCTTATCACATGATCTCATGACTACTATACGCCTCATTCAGAGTAGAATGAATGAAGTGGATGACAAATGAGCATGACAACTCGGGCATAAAGAGCACTGTGAGCACTGTGAGCACTGTGAGCACTGTGAGCACTGTGAGCACTGTGAGCACTGTGAGCACTGTGAGCACTGTGAGCACTGTGAGCACTGTGAGCACTGTGGGCATAAAGAGCAAATGAGATGGATTTGGACCATCAAACAACGAAACTTTTGGAAAGTCTGAGTTCTGAGGAAACAAATAGTGGCAGCATCAAAAATTCCTTTGGCCATCTCTAAAATGTTTTCAAAATGGAAGATTAGTCACAAGAGGAGGATCATGAATGATAAATGTCACAAAAAGATTAGATTCATCAAGTTGGCCCACCACAAAGACTGCGAAGGTCATAGGAGTGCGCGGAACATAAGATGTTCTCCTCACTAAGAGAATCTAAGGAATGTGAATACTTTATCCCAAGTCGCGAAGACTTTATGTGACAATCCAACCCTCACAATATCAGAAGTATTGTCCGCTTTGGAACCGCACAATTTTCCTCTTTTCCATAGGTGGCCTGCGAGCACTGCCCAGGAGGTTACCCATCCTAGGACTACTCCCACCGGAGCACGCTTAACCTTGGAGTTTCCAACACTAACTCCATCAGTTGCTCCGGAAAGGCGCCTCTGAGATTTGAGGATCTGAATTATTACTTAAGCTCGACAACTTTCCCTCCAATTTCGATGTGAAATCCAGTTCATTCCTGCATCTCCTTTCATTCCCTCCAATTGCGAGCACTGCCCAGGAGGTTACCCATCCTAGGACTACTCCCACCGGAGCACGCTTAACCTTGGAGTTTCCAACACTAACTCCATCAGTTACTCCGGAAAGGCGCCTCTGAGATTTGAGGATCTGAATTATTACTTAAGCTCGACAACTTTCCCTCCAATTTCGATGTGAAATCCAGTTCATTCCTGCATCTCCTTTCACCTATAAGCCTGACATTCTAGAAGCCTGCCAGAACTTTGCCTGGGCTTCATTGCCCACAAAGCACTCCCCTCCCTCATCGGATTGCCCTCATCAGATTCAGGATATTACTGGCTCTGATACCATTTGTAACAATCCAACCCTCATAATATCAGAAATATTGCCCAATTTGGTTCATCCCAACCCATACTAAGCTGAACCGCACGGTTTTACCCTTTTCCACAGGTGGCCTACTGATGAGTCCTGATTATATACACCTTCATGGACTCATCCGGGCCATTATTTAGTCAATATCACGCACTTTAGCCTTATTATAGTTTATAATTGATAACCCATGCTAGGTGCACATTTTGGCCCACTTTGGTGTGTTTTCGTGTTTATTTCCTTTCATAGTACTCATATGTTGTTAAGTGCCACTTTTGGTGGCTAGATCTGTGTTTGTGCTGGAATAGGAGGCGTGCAAGTGTTTCCGGTGCAATTCTGCACAGGAACACTGCGCACGATCACTTGTTCTAGTGCGCACGACCACCGGTCGTGCGCCACTAATCGTGCGCACTTAACCCTTTTTCACGAGTTCTGTCTGGTGTAGTGCGCACGACCATCGACTCCAGTGCGCACGACCATCGGTCGTGCGCCACTGCTCGTGCGCATTGACCATTAAATTTCTGAGTTCTGTTTGCTGTAGTGCGCACGACCATCAACTCCAGTGCGCACGACCACCGGTCGTGCGCCACTGGTCGTGCGAACATTGTATTTCATGATTTCATCTCGTGCAGGTTCTGTCCAGGCAGTGCGCACGATCGCAGGATTCCAGTGCGCACGACCACTGGTCGTGCGCCAATGATCGTGCGCAGTGTTTAATCCAGCGCCTATTTAAGCGCCTGTTGCGATTTTAGGGCGAGGAATTCATTCCGGGAGCGGGATTTCTGTGCCGTACGCCGCCGACCGCCCCCTTGGATCGCCCCTACTTCATCTCCTACGCAAGGGGAAGCTTCCTCGGTCCATTCCTAGACATCCTCCATCGTCCGTGAGTGTTCTCCATCATCCGCAAGCCTCCAAGCAATCATTTTCGCTTTCCGCCCGGTGAGAAGAAGAAGAGACCTTGAGTCGAAGACGACGGAGCACGTAGGGAGATTGTGACAGCCCTCTACGCCGGAAGCATCGTCCGCCCGAGTCCGGAGGTAGCCCGACAACCTACCATTCCGGCCGTGAACGGCCGCTAGTCTTCACCGCCGGTTATCTCCTTCCTCTTTCCTTGATTGTACCCCTTTGAATCTTTTACTAAATGAATATTGTGATATTTACTTGATGAGAATGAATGTTTCTGTGTTCTTATTCATGGGTTGGTTGTGATTCACCACGTTCAAGCGCACTCACTCACACACGCACGCAAGACGTTTGCTCCGTGTTGGCAAGAGCTGATGACGGTTGTGAAGAGGTGTTTGCGACCCTCACTCTCTCGCGCCTGAGTCCACTTCATTCGCCTCACGAAGCACGGCATCGCGGCCGTTGCATCCACCTCACGTTGCGAAGCGGTGTTCTCGACCCGCATCTCTTTTATTGTTGATTAAATTAGGAAAACCAACCAAAAACCCCTTGTTGTGTTTGTGAAACGCTTGTGTAACAATATTCACTGCACGATTTGATCACCCATCCTGCATTCCTCAAGAGACCGACATCCGGGGAATTTATTCTCCACAATTATTACTTGACAGCGACCGGTGCACTTGCCGACGCGCATCAAGTTTTTGGCGCCGTTGCCGGGGAACGCAGGCGTGTATCGTCTTGTGTCGTGACTCTCGTTACACGAGCAGTTGTTTTTGATCTTTTCATTTTCTTCTTGTTGTTGACAGTGCATGCAGAGGCAGATTGCAGGTGAACTTGCACCTTTTGACCCAGAAATCGAACGAACCGCTCGCGCGCGAAGGCGTGCTGCGGCTCTGCAAGCAGCCATGGGTGATCATGTGAACCCGAATGATGCTGATGCGCGAGTGCACGATGAGGGGCAAAATCCGGCCACTGATGAACAGGAGGCGGAGAGACCTCGGCCTCGTACTATGAGAGATTATACCACCCCCACTGCTGGAAGCGTGTATCCGGGCTTTGGGCCCAATATCATGAACAATCAGTTTGAGATAAAGCCGGCGATCTTAAACATTATCCGAAACCATGCTCAGTTTTCGGGGATGGCTAGCGAAGACCCGCATCTGCATCTGGCAGAATTCTCTGATATTTGCGGAACTTTCCGCTATGCGGGCATTGCTGATGACACAGTCAAACTGAGACTGTTCCCCTTCTCCCTCCGTGATAAAGCAAAAGTTTGGCTTCATTCCATCCCGCCCGGGACTGCTGCAACATGGGATGCCCTTGCATCCAAATTCCTGGCTAAATTCCACCCGGTGGATAAGATTGTAAGCTTGCGGCGTGAAATCGCCACATTTCGGCAGTTGGATCAAGAGACTCTTGCGGAAGCTTGGGAGCGCCTCAATGAACTCCTTCGCCGTTGCCCTGGCCACGAGCTCCAGCCATGGAACGTGGTTGAATTGTTCTACTTCGCGATCGAGCCCAATTATAGGGCAATGATCGATGCTGCGGCCGGTGGTACCTTGATGAACCACACCCCTGAAGATGCCCTGCGGATTTTGCGTGACACTGCCTCCCACAGTACCTTCTGGACTGCAGGGAGAAACGCTCCAAGAAGCAGCCGAGGACTCTTCATGGTTGATTCTCTTCCTTCTCCGTCTCCATCTGCTGCCATCATTACTTGTGAAGGATGTGGAGGTGGAGGCCACCATGCTTACGAATGCTCGGGGAACCAAGTGGTAGGTGATTTCGTGCACTTATCTTTAAATGAATCTGTGAATTATGTTGGAAATCAGCCCAAGGGGGCGCCGTATAATAACACTTATAATCCGGGAGCGAGAAGTCATCCGAACTTCTCGTGGAATCCCAACACGCCCGGCCAACGATGGTCACCGGGGCAGCATCAAAATGATGCTTACGCCTCCGGGAGCCAACCGAGGCCGCCGCACCCGGATTACAACCAAGCACCCCCTACTCAAAAGAAGAGTAATTTAGAAGAAATGATGGAAAAATTCATGCTTGTAGCTAACTCGAATATGGCAAACCAAACGGCATCTATGCGAAACTTGGAGACGCATTTGGGCCAATTGGCCCAAGCGCTAACTGAGCGTTCGCAGGGGTCCCTTCCCAGTAATACGGAAAAGAATCCCATTGATCAAGGGAAAAGTCTGGGGGATGTGGTGGATGCCAATCCGAGTGAGCTGACAATCTCGTGTTCCATCAATCAGGTTGAAACAAAGGCTCTATGCGATTCCGGTTCCTCTCGCAATGTTATTGCGCTGCAAGATGTTGCGAAACTTCAATTGGAGATTAACACAGAGGAAAAGAAATCGCTGATTCTCGCTAACGGCACCATTATTCAATCCGAGGGAGAGGTGAGAAACGTGGAAGTAATAGTTGAGGGGACAACTGTGGTCGCGGACTTTCAGGTGTTGGGCCCCCGGGAAAATCAATCCATCCCTATCTTGGGGGTGCCGTTCTTGAAAGAGAGCGGCGCCACCCTTGACTTTGCCACGGGGTGTGTCATCTTACCTAACACGGCGCTGCAGCCCATTCATCTCGAAGCTAGAGCCGACACATCCACTCCTCCCCCTCTTGTTATTTCTGATGAACTTCTGAGTTGTGCAGGGAAGACGCATTTCCAAGAAACAGGTGAAGGGGAAATGGAGGAGCTCAAATCTGATGAGGAGGAAGTGATTGACTTTCGGAAAGAATTCGACGCCGAGAAGGAGGATGACGGCTGTCCGGGAAATGATGATGTGGATTTAGTCAAGAATGCTGATTATTTTTCTTCTTGTGATGAATCGTGTAATAAACTGTTTAAGCGTTCCGTCTCTTGGGCCGATCCGGTGGTCACAGTGACACCGGAAGTGACGCCACCTGATTCTAAGAAGGAAAAATCTGAGAGTTCACAACGGTGGCAATCTCCAACCGTCACCAAACTGAAAAAAGAAAAACTTCTGCGTGACGCTCGTGCTGCCGCTCTTCGTAGCAAGATGGCGGAGGTTAGGGGAGCATTGGGTAATACCAGTGCTGGCCCTAAAGCCTTCACCTCCCGCCTACATGCTACGGGAGATGCGCACCACAAGAGCGCTTTTAGTTGATGCGTGTTTTTAATTGCTGTAATGAACTATTTTTGAGTATGTCTTCTTAATTCCTGCACTCTTTATAAACAATGCTAATACAGGTATTTGGTCCAGCTTAAGGACGTTAAATGAAAGCGCTACTGGGAGACAACCCAGATTTCCGTTTTTTTTTATATATTTCCTTTTATCTAACCTTTCCTTGTTCAGTTTTTGTTTTTGCTTTTGTTGTTTTGAGTTTTGCTTGCAGGTTTTGTGTTCGATGGTGGATGTTGCGGACTATTTTTGATTTTAAACGCCATTCTTCTGGTATGCTCACGTGCTGAGCATTGGGTAACTTCTTCCCTAGCTTTCAATTTTGATTTTCACTGTCATATCATTATGTTGTATGGTTTTGATTAAGTCTGGGGGAGAGCCGTTTCTTTGTCACCCACTGCACATGCTCATCTCATTTACATACTAGAAGTATTTTAATTTCAGTTATTTAGTTTCGTTCATCTTCACACACCACTTCACCCACTTGAGTGCGTGCTTTCTTTTGTGTTGTTCCGTTTAAGCTAGTTTGGTTGGAATGTGAAATAGGCTATTAACACAGGAATTATTATTTGGAGCGCGGTGTCGACTCATGTAGTGTTCTAGTCGCTTCGCATGCTATAGTAGGACCTGAGTAGAATTAGATTTTCTTTATGCATTTAATTTATGTGTAGTATCTCTGCGTAAATTTAGATTTAATGTACTCAAGTGGTGAATTCGAATGAAATTGATGATAACCCGGTGTTGTGTGTGTGCGGTCGCTAAACGTGTGTTGCTCGAGTCGGGAGGAAGGTTTATCTTTCTCGTGGGCTAAGAACTTGCCCCAAGCGACTCTTGAAGCATGGGTGAGAGCTACTTGTTGAGTCAAGCATGATGTAGGCCACCATTTGGCTAGTTTGAGCTTTGCTATTCCATGCCCCTTTCATTCACCTTTGCAAGCCAAATTTGTGCCTACCATTTTTATGTTCAGCTCCTCCTCATCCACCAAAGCCTGAAGCCTATCCTACGCCCGCAACCAAAAAAATGTTTTAACTGTGCTCATAATTTCCAACTTGTGTGGTGTGTGGTATCATTGTGTTTTGAAGAGAAAATAATGTCTTTCCGCTGATTTTGAACCAACTGGAGGTTGCTTGAAAGAAGAAAAATATATAAAAGAGAAAAAAAAAAAGAAGAGTATCCTGAAAATAATCCTCCCAAGCTAAAGAGAAAAATCTGTTGGTATTTGTAAAGTAGGCTGTGTGCACACCTGGTTTTCATGATAAGTCTGGGGGTGTGTCACACGAGCATAGTTGTTTGGTTTTGTAAGGTGCAGTGTGCCGTTGGCTCATTTGGGTTGCGTAGCCGTCATGTTTATCTTTGCATATCATTCCGTAACCTAAGCCCCGTTTTAATCCTATAAGTCCTACTGATTTGATTTGCGAGTTTGCTAGCGCCGTGGAGAGAGTGTGACCGGGCAAGCGTATGGTTCACGACGTTGATGGATTTCAGCGGAGTTATTCCTAAGTCCCGATCTTTTGCAACACCCGCCTCAGCGTCTCGTCACTTTCATACCGGGCATGATCGTCAAATTCTTCATAATTCACCCACTGAGTACAATTAAATCTTTGATTACGCTTTAGTACTTACGTAAATTAGTTAGCATAGCTAGAATCTTCTTCTACTAGAATTCCTACTCGCATGCATATGTTACTTCGCACTGTACTCCCCTGCGTAATTCGCTATTTTAATTATCTTTTTTCAACTTCCGCCGGATTCGTTTGCTCGGGACGCGCAAACAGTTAAGTCTGGGGGTGTGATGAGTCCTGATTATATACACCTTCATGGACTCATCCGGGCCATTATTTAGTCAATATCACGCACTTTAGCCTTATTATAGTTTATAATTGATAACCCATGCTAGGTGCACATTTTGGCCCACTTTGGTGTGTTTTCGTGTTTATTTCCTTTCATAGTACTCATATGTTGTTAAGTGCCACTTTTGGTGGCTAGATCTGTGTTTGTGCT
Source organism: Dactylorhiza incarnata (assembly GCA_033032865.1). Classification (NCBI taxonomy): domain Eukaryota; kingdom Viridiplantae; phylum Streptophyta; class Magnoliopsida; order Asparagales; family Orchidaceae; genus Dactylorhiza; species Dactylorhiza incarnata. Next base: position 426,583 of record JAWHQI010000610.1, on the reverse strand, counting down.
GGAATAGGAGGCGTGCAAGTGTTTCCGGTGCAATTCTGCACAGGAACACTGCGCACGATCACTTGTTCTAGTGCGCACGACCACCGGTCGTGCGCCACTAATCGTGCGCACTTAACCCTTTTTCACGAGTTCTGTCTGGTGTAGTGCGCACGACCATCGACTCCAGTGCGCACGACCATCGGTCGTGCGCCACTGCTCGTGCGCATTGACCATTAAATTTCTGAGTTCTGTTTGCTGTAGTGCGCACGACCATCAACTCCAGTGCGCACGACCACCGGTCGTGCGCCACTGGTCGTGCGAACATTGTATTTCATGATTTCATCTCGTGCAGGTTCTGTCCAGGCAGTGCGCACGATCGCAGGATTCCAGTGCGCACGACCACTGGTCGTGCGCCAATGATCGTGCGCAGTGTTTAATCCAGCGCCTATTTAAGCGCCTGTTGCGATTTTAGGGCGAGGAATTCATTCCGGGAGCGGGATTTCTGTGCCGTACGCCGCCGACCGCCCCCTTGGATCGCCCCTACTTCATCTCCTACGCAAGGGGAAGCTTCCTCGGTCCATTCCTAGACATCCTCCATCGTCCGTGAGTGTTCTCCATCATCCGCAAGCCTCCAAGCAATCATTTTCGCTTTCCGTCCGGTGAGAAGAAGAAGAGACCTTGAGTCGAAGACGACGGAGCACGTAGGGAGATTGTGACAGCCCTCTACGCCGGAAGCATCGTCCGCCCGAGTCCGGAGGTAGCCCGACAACCTACCATTCCGGCCGTGAACGGCCGCTAGTCTTCACCGCCGGTTATCTCCTTCCTCTTTCCTTGATTGTACCCCTTTGAATCTTTTACTAAATGAATATTGTGATATTTACTTGATGAGAATGAATGTTTCTGTGTTCTTATTCATGGGTTGGTTGTGATTCACCACGTTCAAGCGCACTCACTCACACACGCACGCAAGGCGTTTGCTCCGTGTTGGCAAGAGCTGATGACGGTTGTGAAGAGGTGTTTGCGACCCTCACTCTCTCGCGCCTGAGTCCACTTCATTCGCCTCACGAAGCACGGCATCGCGGCCGTTGCATCCACCTCACGTTGCGAAGCGGTGTTCTCGACCCGCATCTCTTTTATTGTTGATTAAATTAGGAAAACCAACCAAAAACCCCTTGTTGTGTTTGTGAAACGCTTGTGTAACAATATTCACTGCACGATTTGATCACCCATCCTGCATTCCTCAAGAGACCGACATCCGGGGAATTTATTCTCCACAATTATTACTTGACAGCGACCGGTGCACTTGCCGACGCGCATCACCTACGAGCCTGCCAGTTGCTCCAAAAAGGCGCCTCTGATATTTTAGGATCTAAATTATTACTTAAACCCAACAACTTTCCCTTAAATTTTGATGTGAGATCCGGTTCATTCCTGCGCCTCCTTTCACCTAGAAGCCTGCCATCCTAGAAGCCTGCCAAAAGCTACTTTGCCTGGGTTTCATTTCCCTAAAGCACTCCCCGCCCTCATCAGATTCAGAATATTACACTTTATAGTGTAATAATATGTGAATTAAAATAAAGTAACATACTTACATACAAAAATTCTTTTCAAAGTGGGGTTGTAACACTTGAATCCTTTTTAAGTCCTTGAATAATCAAGAAAAGAATATATGATGGATTTGGGATCAACTTTACCATTCTAGTAACTTGTGCCGGCGGTTGTTTTTTCCAAATCGCAACTCTCGATAGCCCTGTGAGCCGGTAGTTGTTGGCATATAAAGGGGGAGGGAGAGTTAAGTTATGTATATCCAACGACCACTATCACCTGATGGATAATTTAACATAACTCCTGAAATACATGTCCGTAAAAATAAATACATAAAAATGTGAAAAATCGCGATGATTGCGATGTCTGTCTCCGATCATCCATCCGATGATCCAAAAGTCGTCGATTTCTATCAATCTCCCTGGCTCAAAAACATTCTATCTTCGGTGAACGGAGATTATATACTCCCAAAGCAAGTTAGGTAAGATTCTATCGCTCCACGTAGGAAGCGTCTCCGCATAAGGTCATCATACCGTTGAAGTAGCCAAGGATCCCATGTAGTAAGCAAGCTGCCGTAAGGGTGAAGGGTGTGGATAAAATGGTAACAAGTAGAGCTATAGTGGAGGCTGTGGGTATATGAGAGGCTATAATGATGGTGGAGACGGAAACTAAAAGGGAAGACTTAAGAGCTAAAACTAGGCCGCTCCACATCTAGAGTCAATTCCTTAACATTGAGAACCAGAGGAACACCCGTTCTCCTATTAATATTAAGCTCGAAAAATTTGACTCAGACTCTTTTATGACAGTGTATGGATCTATTCGCCTAGCACTTAGATTCATAGCTGCCCCCAATGAGAACCTCTCAAATAATATGCAAATCATCACCCAACCACCCTCTTTGAAAATTTGTTCTCATGTGATTACCGACACAAGTTTTAAAATGTTAATTATTTAATATAACTTTATGTCGGAATATGACATGCAATCCATGCAACAAATGCAAATTCAAAATGACGAATTCAGCAAAATAAATGCAGATTTTTCGTGGTAGTGAAAGTTCCTAAAAATGAATGGTTTATCTGGCGGTTCCTTGAGTAGCGTGTAGAAACAATCATCGAGTGTACGAGGAACAACTAGATGCCTAACAGAGACATCAGTAGTGAGATATAATATCGTGGAATGACAAATATCTCTCAAGAGGCGTGAATCATCAGGGGGCTCACTGGGTGGTCGGTAGAAAAATTCTTTAGGGAAGGAATCTCCCGAAGGAGAGTCGAAGATAGTGACATGGATGTAAATCAGGTGGTTCTCCTGGTGGTAAGTATGTAAATTCATCGTCAACGTGATGATCTAAAAGGACGTATGAGACAAGGCCACACAGATGTAACATCGGGGTCGGTTGAACTTCTCCTAAAGAAAGAACTCCTCAAGTGACTATTCAAAAGTCTCAACGGGGGTGGGGTGAGGGTGGGGTTGGAGGGGGGCTCATCAAAGAATTCATTCATAGCAGGATGATCCTTGAGGTGCGTGTCATCAATAATAGTAGTGTCCTCGTCCTCGAGAGGGGAAGAGACAGCTACTGCAAAGTCGATACTATGCTCTCGACCCTCACTCGGGATGACTCGCCAAGACAATATGGGGAGGTTCAGGTGAACATGCATGCAAGGGCGAGTCTATGATTGGAGCAGGGGTAGGGAAAGAACACATCACGATAGGTTCACTAAGTCGCTCAGACTCGCTCTTAGTAGGGGTCACAAGAGATGAGTCAGAGTCAAATGACAGATCTCTCGTCGGACTACGTACTGTAGTGGGGTGAGAGAAATCAATCTCAAATATCACTTTTATCGTTTTCGACGGGGCAAGAGTAATCAAAGCGGTGGCCTCAGAATGAGAGGGACTTAAACTAGTCAGGTCACAGTGCTCATCCACTCGACTACCTCTAGTGGTGTTATGCCCCCGGACGACATGCGCTTTCGAGGATTCAAGTACGCCAGACGACCAAAAGGAGCGTCGGGAAAAGACCGGGCTGAACCATCCGGTTCAGCCCGCAATTAATTAAATAAGAGAAGGAGGGCTGAACCGAACCGGTTCAGCCCTCACTTGGGGCCGGCCGGCCCTAGGGGGAGAGGGTTCACTTAAATACCCATCTCCCCCCTCTTTTGGATCATGCTAAATCTTATTCAGGTATTCTCTTTTCCTAGAAACCCTAGCCGTCTTCTTCCTTTGCTTTCCATTTTCTAATTTTTTCCGTTGTAGTTTCGTAACATTTGGTATCAGAGCCTCCTTCCTGCGACCATGGTGACATGCACGGAGGCGGAGATGGCACGTTTGGCCGCGATCGAAGAAAATTACGTCGTGTTGGCGGATTCGGTGGCGGCGTTCGAAGAATCCATGAAAAATTCTCAAAAAAATATGGAAGAGCGTTTCGATTCGAAGATGGAGGAGTTGAAATCCCTCCTTGTGCAAAATCTGAAAGGGAAGGGGACTTCCGGCGACGGATCCGACGTCGACGCGTCAAACAACCCGCACGGAGAAGGAATCGGAAGGGAAAACGCCGGAGGAGAGGAACCGGCGGAAGAAATGACAACCGGAACCCTAAATCAGGGGGTGCGGCTAGGCGGAGGCCGGATGGAAGGCTGGGGAACCACGGGATGGGGCCCAGATGGCCAGTCGGGGCCGCACGGGATGCACGCGGGCTCCAGCAGGGCGGCGGAAGGCTGGAATGGTTGGGCGAAACAGCCCAAATCCTTGGTGTTGCGGCCTCCACGGCTGCCCTGGTTGCTGCCCGGGCCCAAAAGGGACAGCTGCCCCTTGCCCGGTGCCTCGCCCATGCCGCAGCAGCCCTCCCGGTCCTTGTGGGGGCTGTTCGAACCCCCAGGAAGCAGCCGCTCCTCCGCCGAACCCCCAGGAAGCATACCCGGCCTCCGCCGCCCTGCTGGAGCCCGTCCGGAGTGGCTCCGGCCCTTCCCGGCACCCTGAGTGGCCGCCGACTAGCCCCCACGCTTTCGGAGGTCCGTTCGGCATGCCGCTCGCCCGGAAAGGAGGTCCGGTCTCCCTTGCTGCCTCCGGAGCCTCTCCCGCGCCCGATCCCGCTCCGGAACCCCGCGTCGGGACTCCGGTGCTGTTCCCCGCTCCATTGCTCCCTCCTTTAGGGGTGTTTGATGTCTCGGCGTCGGAGCCATCGCTGTTTACCACCCTTCCTTTCAGATTCTGCAAGAGGAGGGATTTCAACTCCTCCATCCTCGTCTCGATGCGCTCTTCCAGATTTTGTTGTGAGTTCTTCACACTTTCCTCGAATGCCGCTACCGAACCCGTCAAGGCGGCATAGTTCTTCTCGATGGCGGCCAAGCGCGCCGTTTTCGCCTCCATACGTGTCACCATGGTCGCAGGAAGGAGGCTCTGATTCCAAATGTTACGAAGCTACTCGAAGATCTAGAGAAAAATGAAAACTAGAGGAAGAAGAAGACGGCTAGGGTTTGAAAAGAGAAAAGAAATACCTGATAATAGATTGTCTGCCTCTAAAAGAGGGGGGTTGGGTATTTATATGAACCCAACCCCCTAGGGGCCGGCCGACGCCCATTGGGGCTGAACCCGTGCGGTTCAGCCCCTTCTTCTTATTTATCAGTTGCGGGCTGAACCATCCGGTTCAGCCCGGTCTTTTCCCGGCGCTTCTTTTGGTCTTCTGGCGTACTTGAACCCTCGGAACCGTAGATCGTCCGGGGGCATAACATTCCCCTCCCCATCAAGAGGCAGCTTGTCCTCAAGCTGAAAGTCGGAAAAGAGCTCCCGGAACTCCAGTAGGTCCACCCAAGTGTTGTGAGCCTCTGACAGATCCTGCCACTTGACCAGAACCTCTGAACGGTATTCCGTGCCTCATTTTTTTCCATCTGGACAACAATATAACCTCGGGACTGGGACGTAGTTCGCCGGTCGTAGTGGCCGCTGGGAGAAAGGGAGTGACTGTTACTGCCGCCCCCAACTTCTTCTTCAGCAAAGAGACATGAAAAGTCGGGTGAATACGGGATCCCTCAGGAAGAGCAAGAGTATAAGCGACTGGTCCCACCCGGTGAGTGATACGAAACGGCCCATAGTATCGGGGAGCTAATTTCTAATTGGCCCGGCGAGCAACGAACAACTGTCTGTACGGTTGGAGACGGAGGAAGACCTCATCCCCCACCTGAAATTCCCGCTCGGTCCTGTGCTTGTCGGCCTGCACCTTCATCCTATCTTGGGCTGCATGGAGATTATCCCGAAGGAGAGCCAAGGTCTGATCCCGGTTCCGTAAAGCCCGATCCACTGCAGGAAGAGCTGTGCTGCCCGGCTCGTAGGAACACAGAGATGGTGGCGGCCTCCCGTAGACAATCTCAAAAGGGGTGATCTTACTAGCTGTGTGATACGAGGTATTGTAGCAATACTCCGCCCAGTGTAGCCACCGTGTCCAAGAGCGGGGCTCATCCATAACAAAGCAACGAAGGTATGTCTCCACCCCCCTATTCAGGACCTCCGTCTGACCATCAGTCTGCGGATGGTTCACGGTGCTCATGCGTAATCGGGTGCCCTGCAACCGAAAAAGTTCCTGCCAAAAGTTGTTGATGAAAACCGGATCACGGTTGGAGATGATCGAACGAGGAAGGCCGTGTAGGCGAACCACCTCACGGGCAAAGAGCTCGACAACTGTCTCCGCAGAGTATGGATGACTGAGAGCTAGAAAATGGCCATACTTGGACAGCTTGTCAACGATAACCAAGATCACCGACTTGCCTTGCTACCGGGGCAAGCCGTCAATGAAATCCATCGAAACCGTCTCCCAAACCTGCTGAGGAATCTCTAAGGGGGTGAGCAGCCCCGCTGGAGACGTCGTCTCATACTTCTGACGCTGGAAGACCTCGCACTGTTGCACGAAGCGCTGGACGTCCTTGCGCAATCCCCTCCAAAAGACATTGGCCCGGAGCTGCTGAAGAGTACGAAGCACGCCGGCATGGCCTCCGGACGGAGACGAGTGGAACTCGTGTAACATGACGTCCTTCCAAGTGGAAGATGTTGGAATGACCACCCTCCCGTCGTAGTACAAATGACCCCCAATCAGCTGGTAACCCGAAGGAGTAGGTTGGCCTTGCAGCAAGGCCTCGACAATGTGCTGGAGCTCCGGATCCGAGGCGACGTCCTGCTGAATATCATCTAGAGACTCGATCAGCGGTCCAGAAATGTGGAGGATGGTGCTCTCCGGAAGGCGGGACAAGGCATCTGCCACAAAATTCTCCTTGCCCTGCTTGTACACAATCTCATAATCATACTCCAACAGCTTGGTCAGCCACTTCTGTTGGAGAGGGGACGCCAACCTCTGATCCAAGAAGTGTTTCAGACTCTGGTGATCGGTGCGAACCTTTAAGTGATGGCCCAGTAGGTACGGGCGCCATAGAGTCACAACATGTAAGATCGCCAACATCTCCTTCTCATACGTGGAGAGGCCCAATGTCCGAGGAGCCAAGGCCTTGCTGAAGTAAGCCAGCGGCCGCCCTTCCTGCATCAACACCGCCCCAATGCCGACTCCTGAGGCATCTGTCTCCAATACGAACTCCTTGCTGAAATCCGGTAGGGCAAGCACCGGTGTGGTCGTCATAGCCTCCTTGAGAGCGGAGAAGGCCTGCTCTGCTTCATCATGGCTAGTGAAAGACTCCTTGTGGAGGAGTTGGGTAAGCGGTCGTGCCAGCTTGCCATAGTCTTTCACGAATCTGCGATAGTACCCAGTAAGACCCAGGAAGCCACGTAACGCCCGCACCGTAGTCGGTCGTGGCCACGAAACCATGCTCTCGATCTTCTTCGGATCCGCCCGAACCCCGTGAGCCAAAACCAGATGGCCCAAGTACTCCACCTCGGCTTGCCCAAAAGAACACTTCGACAGCTTAGCGTAGAACTGCTGCTGACGAAGGATGGTGAGGACCTGTGCCACGTGCTCGAGATGCTCTGCCCAACTGCGGCTGTATATCAAGATGTCATCAAAGAAAATGAGTACCGATCGCCGCAGGAGCGGCCGAAATGTCTCGTTCATCACGGCCTGGAAGGTCGAGGGGGCATTGAAGAGCCCAAAGGGAATCACCAAGAACTCGTAGTACCCATCATGCGTGCGAAGCGCCGTCTTGTGGATGTCTTCAGTCTTCATCCGTATCTGGTGATAGCCGGATCGCAGGTCCAGCTTGGTGAATAAGCTCGCCCCGTGGAGCTCGTCCAACAGCTCCTCGATCATAGGAATCGGGAACTTGTCCTTGATCGTCGAGTCATTCAGGTTGCGGTAGTCCACGCAGAAACGCCACGACCCATCTTTCTTCTTCACCAAGATAATAGGTGAGGAGAAGGCACTGGTACTAGGCCGTATGATGCCAATCGCCAGCATCTCCCTCACGCTCCTGTCAATCTCCGCCTTCTGAATGTACGGGTAACGGTAGAGCCTGACGTTTGGGGGTGCAGCCCCCTCTTTCAACTGAATGCCATGATCCCTGAACCTGGGCGGGGTAAGGCCCCGGGGTTCCTGTAACACATCATCGTACTTGGACAGAAGTGCCTGAATCTCCTCTGGGATGATTGGAGGATCTTGGACCAACGTCTCCACTCCCACCACCATGGCCATAGGAGAGCCCTGTTCCTCAAACCGCTGCAAGCTCCGCAAAGAAATCTCCTTTAAGGGAGAAGATCGGATACCCTGTAGGCAGTAGTCTTTCCCCTGCTGGGTGAACTCCATAGTCAGTCGCCCCCAGTCGGTGGTCACACGCTGTAACTGTCGCAACCACTGGACCCCCAACACCATGTCAGATCCTCTGATCGGAAGTAAGTACATATCTGTGTGGCCCACATAACCCTGCACACGGATTTCAACCCCTTTCAGAACCCCTTCGCACTTCAACTTGCTCCCATCCGCTACCATGACCTGGAATGCTGCCTCCCTGTCGATCGCCTGTCCCACCTTCAGAGCCACTGCTGGGTTGATAAAGTTGTGGGTGCTCCCGCTATCAACAAGTATGGTCACCCGCTCCTGGACCACCCGTCCCGTGAAACAGAGTGTCACCGGGGCCGTACACCCCTCCATAGCCTGCAAGGAGACCCCAAACTCGGTCAGATCGAGCCCATCTGTGTCGAGATCCTCCAGAGGGATCTCATCCTCGTCCTCCTCCCTCATCATAAACACCTGGACCTTTTGGCAAGTGTGACCACGGGTGTATTTCTCGTCACAATTAAAACACAACCCCTTCTCCCTCCGAGCCTCTCCCACGCCCGATCCCGCTCCGGAACCCCGCGCCGGGACTCCCGTGCTGTTCCCCGCTCCGTTGTTCCCTCCTTTAGGGGTGTTTGATGTCTTCCCGTCGGAACCATCGCTGTTTACCGCCCTTCCTTTCAAATTCTGCAAGAGAAGGGATTTCAACTCCTCCATCCTCGTCTCGATGCGCTCTTCCAGATTTTGTTGTGAGTTCTTCACATTTTCCTCGAATTCCGCTACCGAATCCGTCAAGGCGGCATAGTTCTCCACTTCTCCTCGATGGCGGCCAAGCGCGTCGTTTCCGCCTCCGTACGTGTCACCATTAGAGCTATCACGGTTCCGGTTCGGTTCCGGTTCTACTAAAACCGTGAACCGAACCGCTAAGGTAACGGTTCTTCAAATTAGAACCAACACTACATTTGGTTTGACCGGTTCCGGTTCTGGTTCCGGTTCCAGCATAATTTTTGGAACCGTCGTGTTAACGGTTCTTGTTACGGTTCAATAAGAACCAAAACCAAACCGACCACTAACAGTTCGGTCCGGTTCTATGCGGTTCGGTCTGGTTCCAATCGGTTCCAACTAGAATTAAAACCAAACTTAGCGAAATGAATGGGGGAGGTCATAAATAAAAAACCGGAGGGGAAAAGTATACCCGCGCGTTCGTTTTTTTTTGTAAGTGGGACTTCGAAGTCTGAGGCCCGGGCGCAGGAATTTTGCGTTACACCAAGGGGGATACTTTTTGTATAATATATACTAAGTCATACTGAAGGTTAAAAACTGAAACCGCAAAACCACAAAATTGCATCAGACCGCGCCGATTTTACAAATTCAAAGATCACGATCATGTAATGCTGATGCAATAATGTTCATGTTGCTGAAGACCACGACTCAACATAGGGTAAAGAAATTTGAATTGTTGCTCTTTAAATCTTATTTTACAATTAAAGTTTTGTTTGAATAATATATTAGTTAATTAAATTTGACTAATTTATCAGCTATAATTAGATTTATCTTTCATGATTACTATTAAATATTAGTTGTATATCCGCTATATTTTTAAAATAAAATAATTCTGAATAATATGTGAGTAAAATTGAAAATACATTAGATGTTTGTATAAAAACCAAAAATACACCGCAAAAACCGACTCCAAATCGCACCAATGTCAAACCACACAGCACGGTTTTGGTGCGATGCGATTTTGTTCAGTTCAAAACCAACCCTCTTTGTTGCGGTTGCAATTTGGGTTCAAACCGCACCAGTTTCACTCATAATAGTAAGTATAGATATTATAGATATATTATAAAAAATAACAATATAATAATAATAATAATAATAATAATAATAATAATAAACGGGTTGCGGTTCGGTTCTGCTTCGGTCCGGTTCGGATCGGTTCTAAAAATCTTGAAACCGCTTGAGACTTGTATATTGCGGTTCCGGTTCCGGTTCCGGTCCGGATAATAAAATAAAAGAACCACACCCGGACCAATGTTGTTCAAGGTTCCAAAATTCAAACCGGAACCCAAATAATTCGCGAACGGTTCAGTCTGGTTCTTTGCGGTTCCGGTTCGGTTCCGGTTCGATTTACGGTTTTCGGTTTTAAGTGACAGCTTTAGTCACCATGGTCGCAGGAAGGAGACTCTGATACCAAATGTTACGAAGCTACTCGAAGATCTAGAGAAAAATGAAAACTAGAGGAAGAAGAAGACGGCTAGGGTTTGAAAAGAGAAATAAATACTTGATAATAGATTGTCTGCCTTCAAAAGAGGGGGGTTGGGTATTTATATGAACCCAACCCCCTAGGGGCCGGCCGGCCCCCATTAACCCGTGCGGTTCAGCCCCCTTCTTCTTATTTATCAGTTGCGGGCTGAACCGGATGGTTCAGCCCGGTCTTTTCCCGACGCTTCTTTTGATCTTCTGGCGTCCTTGAACCCTTGGAACCGTAGATCGCCCGGGGGCATAACAGTTACACACTTGTCTATATTAGTGACTTGCTCATGCTTGTCACTTTCTTCAACCATGACATCATTTTCTGTACTAGCGACTTACAATCAATGTTTATTACGCCTCTTAAGGTGTTGAACACTAATTTATCTAAAATTGTTGGTTGAGCATTATTTTTCTGCCAATAGTTGAGTAGGTTGCGAAGAGTGAGAGAGAGAGAGAGAGAATTGTGACCTTGTTTTTTGATGAAGGATCCTCCACTAACTTATTAGTGTTAATGAACTCTCTCCTCTAAGGCTTCGTTTGGCACGGCTTATTTGATCCGGTGAGTTGGGTCAAAAACGCCATTATCATAGATTTCTTTTGAACGATATAAGTCAGAAGGGTAAGAAAATTTGATTCCTCTCAGTTATTACGCACATCACTTAGTATAAAATTATGACGGTAAATCACGTCAGAACATAAATATGAAATTAAGTGTCTATAATCTCTGGTTCATGACAACAGTCAATAAACCAATACAGATGCTGAAAGAATCATATTGCATGTAGCCTCAAATTACATTAAAAACGTTAATTATATTATTGTAATACAGATCAGGACATGAAGACTAACATATTAACACTCGAATAGAATCAATTAAAGAAATTGAATGCAAATAAAACAAGAAACAAAAGATCAGAACATGTAATAAGCCTCCGACTAATGTCCTTAGGTGGACGACATACTAAAATGTTCGTACCAACTACTAGATAATTAGTTCAGAAGTGGGCATGAGAGGTATTTTTCCCTCATGTTTGATGGAGGCAAACCATCATACTCATATGTCCAGCAGTTCATATGAGCCTCTAGTTGGGGAGTCGACACCCAATACAAATATCAATAGATTTGAGTCTGTGTCTGTGATTGAGAGACACTGGAATACTTATGTTCGTTAGTAGGGACTCAAGTCGTGAATGTGCATAAGAATCTACTTAACTAAGAATGAGAAAAAACGAAGATATGATACATCTCAATTCCAAATGCAAGACGAAACACAGAAATCTGTATAGATTAACGATTTCGAAAATGGAAAGAAACTTCAATTTAAGTTCACGTAATAGAATAAACATTTATGTTTCAAATATTTTTTTAGAAAAGCATGAATATAACCTAATTTGCTTTTATTAGTACAAAATATTATTTTAAAAGCATGCTCATATATTTTGATTCAAGTCTTGTTACCGTCACTTGGAGAAAGTTTTTCTTCCTCGATGATATCGTTTTTTTTAGGTGAGGTCGGGCGTTCACGAACCACAGTTCATGACCACCGCGTTCACGACCGCAACCACCGCGCCAAACAAAGCCTAAGTTGAAGTTTATAAGTTAGGGTTTCATGGAGAGAAAGACTAGGTGCCCCGGTTTCGAATACTTCTTAAAATGGATCAGATGTGAATCACGGGAAAGAGAAAGAGAGAGAGAGATGTGAGCTTATTTATTGATGAAAAATTCTCCATTAACCTAGAAGTAGTGTTAATGAACTCCCTTTCCGAGGGTCGTTGTTTATAAGCTATGGTTTTATGGAGAGAATGGTTAGGTGTCTAGAGTTCAAATCCTTCTTTCGGAGATTTGACATGTATATATAGTGTCAAGGTGAGACCTAGGTCTTTGGGGGTTGCCTTGGAAGGAAGGCCTTCAACGGTAGTTTTGGCAAGAACCGCGTAATCCCTGACACACCACATTGTCATTTAATGTGTATGTGATGTCTGAGTTGTATGAGCTGCTTATGCTTATGCAGTCTGCACCTTCTGAAAGGAGTGATTAACCTTGCGAGTTAAAGGTCAACTTCAAGATTGGTGGCTAAGCTGTAGATAGTTTCACCAAACCACTCAAATTAAAGGTCAACTTCAAGTTCAAAAGTTTCCTTGTATGATAAATTTGGCTTAAGGGGCATGTTGAAAATTAAGCCATGTTTAGAAATTCTTAGAATATTGTTGATATGCATTAAAAATGCCTTTTGGCGTGAATATATTTTCACTGATATTTATTTCTCATTTATGTTTTTAAAAAAAAATTGTATTTAATGTATGCTGGATATACATAAGAGTCATTTAGGCATGTCAATAGTTATTTTAGATTTATTTATCAAGTGTTGGTGACAATTTTCATTTTTGTGACAGCTACCCTTTTTAAGATGGAAAAGGAATGAAATTGGTGCAGCACTCTCCATACTTTCAAGTCGTGGAATAGTTATTCAACTCTCTTCTTTTTTTCACATGCAGGTTCTATACATTTCTAAGTTTTAATTCACATACGAACCATAAATTATTATCAAAATTTTAATTTCAATTAGTATTGATGCAATCTATTTAATTAATATAAAAATATGTTTGAGGCTCAGTCATGTTTCATTAAAAAGTATTGCATTTACTATATAAGCATTTGTGAAAATCAAAATACTAATGTATAGGTCCTATATATGAATGTGCAGACCTTTGTTTTGGGAAGACAAGCCAATTTTTCACGATCACTGGCATTTGGAGCTATTGTTGTGAGTATAATTTCAGCAGTGATAGCACTATCCAAGGTATGCATATTTTGCAAGACATTTAGAAATGGTGATAGTTTGACCTTTAGCCATTTCATTGTGTTTGTTTACATAATACATTCCAAAATCATTGTTTTTAATTCATATGAATTTATTTTACTGGAGTATCTATCAAAAAAATTCTTAGTGTTCCTTGAAAATTTTCAAAAGTCTCCTTGTATGACGTGGCTCTTTCATTAGGGATATATGCAATTTATGGAATGTCATCCCAAGCGGTTAATAAATCATCCACATGAGCAAGGGCAAGGGAGGAAATAATGGACCTAATATTTGTGAAGATGGAATGATGAAAGAGTCAACAACTATAATGTATCTAATTTTTGTAACGTCTTTTTAAAAACAATGCATTAAGATATTACAGGCTCAGTTGTTACATGTTGGAAGCTCGTCGGAGAGGTGGCAGGAGGTGGATTGGGTGTATGAGGATACTATCTAGCCCTTGCAGCGACTGCCTAACTAGGGGTCTCGGGGGGGGGGGGGGGGGGGGGGAGGGTGCTCCAAACCCTAAACCTAGCTATGAGAGGATGAAGAGGAGAAATTAAGGGAAATTTCTTGCTTGATGCATTCCAAGATCTCTCTCGGAACGACGATCCTCATAATAATCATCCCTAAGGTAACCGAGTTGTGTCGAAGGATCAACACGATCCGCTCGCGTGTACGGATAAGAACGACGACAATCATCATACTGATCGTTTCTAGCCTAGTGTGGTCGTGTCGGTGGGTCAACACGATCTCTGAAAGTGGTGTATTGCGTTCGCGAATAATCATCGTAGTGTCGTGAGGGTCTCCTTGAAGGGGATCTATGATGGCGGGTGCAAGTGGACTCGAGACCTCCAAAGTGAGGGGAGGAATAATTGTGACACCTAGGCATAATGAAACCTATAGACTCTACGACTGCGTATCGAAAAGTGCGCGCAACCTTTCTCTGATACCATTTGACGCAGGACGAATCTATAGGCGGCGGATATACCGTGACATAACCCTACATGCTATGCAAATCCGACGGTTAAATCATAATTAGATAACAGAACAAATAACATCCCACACAGTTAATCCACAACAAGACACAATAATTAATTAGGGCGAAACAAGCTTAGGCTTTTCTCCGCGTGGAGGGCCAAAGCAAGTGCGTACATCGAATAAATCCTGCAAATCACGATAAATATCTAACAGACCACCACAATACAAGATATCCAAATTAATATAGTGATCCAATCCTATATAAAAATGCTGAAAATAATAATCCAGTAAAACGAAAGCTCACAAAATAGTGGGCTGACCAAGGAACTGACGAATTCGGAGCCAGAGATGCGTGGACGACGATCCGAGGTGTAACCGAAGGCGTGGAAATAATGGCGGTGGTTGTCCTCGGCGATGGGAGATGAAAACATACCGGAAATGGGCAGATCCGGCTATATGGAGGCGGATCCGGGAACGGGAGGGTGGGTCCGGTGATTTGGAGCGTATCCGGGCTATGGGAGGTGATCCGGGTAGAGGGGGACGGCTGGATCTGGGCTGGACTGCCCAGATCTGGAATGGTGGAGGGCTGTTTGGAGGTGGTTCCACGGGTGGGGAGGGGCTGCTAGCAGATCTGGTGGTTGCTGCTATTAGGGGCGGCTGCTGTAGGGGAAAAGGGGGGCGGTGGTGGCTGGGTGGCTGTGGGCTTAGGGCGGCTGCTGGGAGGGGGAAATAAAGAGGCGGCGGCGGATTTCCGGGAGGATCAGGCAGCCGGTTCACGGGAATTAAAACTATAGCAATGAATAATAAATTTCATTTTTGAATAGTAAAATTGAATAAGAAAAAAAAGCAGGGGATTTCTGGACAGCCAAACGGTGGCTGTTTGGGGGGGGGGGGCTGTTGGGGGCTGCGGGAGGGAGTTTGGGAGGGGGAAAAGAGGGCTAGGGTTAGGGGGTACCTTGGGGAGGGAGATACAAGCCTAGGAGTCGTCACCTAGGGTTCCACGGAGTCGGGAATCCAGGAATAGCTTTCTCCAAATTGTGCAATGCCTCTATCAGTCCACTACCTATCTATTTATAATAAAATTAAGGCTAGGGCATCCCACCATCGACGACTTTGATTGGCCGGCGGGGGGCCACCCAAATACAAGCCTAGGAGTCGTCACCTAGGGTTCCACGTAGTCGGCACCGTGGAATGATCGCGGGAATCCAGGAATAGCTTTCTCCAAATTCTGCAATGCCTCCATCAGCCCACTACCTATCTATTTATAATAAAACTAAGGCTAGGGCATCCCACCATCGACGACTTTGATTGGCCGGCGGTGGGGCCACCCAAATACATCAAAACAAATGCAAAAATAATAAACTAATATATCAAATTGATTCGCAACGCGAATCCGAACACATCTGCGGTGTCCGATCATCGATTCAGGCACGCCATATATGGAAAGTTGCCAAATCAGCCCCGAATGGGCCCAAAACTCGTCATCCACTGCAAGTCCTCGTCTATGCTCCGCACCAATTAGTTTATTATATTTTATTATGAATTGTAATATTTTGAGAAGTAAATTAATAACTACTAAGTATGGGGGGGATGATAATTTTAAGAATTTGTGAGAAAACATTAGAACAATACTCTTTTTTGGAGAATTTGAATGCAGGAAATAACATGGGATAGCAGGGAAGAAAGAACAAAGCAAGCAACGCAGGAGAGGAATTGGTTTTACTTTTAGAAATGAACTACTTCATTAACTTTGCACTGTTGCATATATATATATATATATATATATATATATATATATATATATATAAACGTGCATGGCCTTCTGTTACAAATTATTGTCGACATTTACCCCACTTACAACATTAGACCCACTTACATTATGCAGAAATTAAAACGTGCCTTGCTCGTGACAATACATACTTACAAAAAAGATTTACAATTGATGACTAGACTCTTTTTCGGCTGCTGAGGTTACTTCGTCTTTTTCTTTTTTGTTTAATCTTGCAGGTTCTGACTAAGTCTTCTTCAACACTCCCCCGTAATATGAATCTTCTTTAGTCATCCCAATGTTCTCTCTTAGTTCTTCATACTTCTTGATTGCAGTGACTTGGTAAGAATATCAATTGGTTGTTGTTCGGTTGGACAATAGCGCAACTCAATTTCTCCTCTCTGAATGAGGTCTCTGGTATAATGGTATTACAGCTCAATATGCTTAGACTTCCGGTGTAGAACTGGATTCTTTGCTATAGATATGGTGGAGGTGTTATCAACATTAATTTCCAGTCTCCCCTTCTCTTCTTCCCTCATATTTACTAACAACCTTCTTAACCACACGACTTCCTTAGTTACTTCTCCCAATGCTATATATTCTGCTTCGGCGGTAGATAATACTATGCTTTTCTGTTTTGAAGTATTCCAAGAGATTGATTTGGTTTCAAGCAAGATGATGAATCCGAATGTGCTTTTCCTATCTTCTAAGGATCCAACCCAATCACTGTCACAGAATCCATGGATTTCGATCCTTGAGGTTCTGAAGTGTACAGAAGTCCCAGCTGTGGATTTCCTTTTAGGGAGCGAAGTATTTGTTTTATGCACACAAAGTGTTTGATATTAGGCTCAACCATAAATCGAGAGGCAATGTTTACCAAGAATTCTATAGCAAGCCTTGTGTGTGTTAAGTAAGTCAGTGATCCCACAGTACTTCTATACCACTTTACATTAGTACTATCTTCTCCATCTGTTTTGCTGGCTTATCAAAGGTTGAAGTTGGAGTTGTACAACCCTCATATTTCTCGAATCGGTGTGACCCGACCCGGACGAAGCCTGGGTAGCGAGCGAGCAAAACCCTAAACCGCGAAAGAGGCCACGGAAGGAGTGGGAGAATTTCTCCCACTCATCCGGGCGAGTGGGAGGGGCCCTCCCACTTGCCGGGCGAGTGGGAGCAGCCCTCCCACTCGCCGAGCGAGTGGGAGGGGCCTCCCACACGCCGGGCGAGTGGGAGCAGCCCTCCCACTCGCCGAGCGAGTGGGAGGGGCCTCCCACTCGCCGCCCCCTTTGGGCGAGTGGGAGGGATCCTCCCACTCGCCCGGTGTAGGTAGGGAGGTCAGTATGACCTCCCGCGAGAGGGGGGATGGACACCTCGAGTCCCACTCGCCCCCCCCCTCATGCGTGATCGATGGCGGTCGTGGTTGGACTGCGGATAGCAGGATTTTTGCTATTCGCAGTACATTTTTGGGAAATTCGATAAATAGACCCCCATGGGCACCTTGGGAAGGGTTGGTTACTACCCCCTCCCTCGCGTGGTCTTGTGAGCAAGCACCCCCCTCCCTTGTCATCCTTCAGCTAACAGTGAGGTGGTTCTTAGTGCCCTCCAAGGTGCCCAGGCTCAGCATTGGCTTGGGAGAGAAAGCGCTCTAAGATCTTCCGGGTATGTGGTGGGACCTCCGCGCTGCAGTTTAAGGGGTCCATTTGTGGATTCAAGTGTTCAATAAGTCCAAGTCTTTCAGTTCTTAGTGACCGGTCAAGGGTCTAGGCTTAGAACAAGTAAGGGTTAGTCGCAACCCCCTTTCGAACGCTGAGACCGGGAAACTGGTTTCAACATTCTGGTGCGGTGAGCGTGGAAGCGACTAGTTCGGAAAACTCTGAGCTAAGTCCCATGGCTGGAAGCGACGAGTTGGGAGACCCGCCTCCACCTTGCGAGTATGTGAAGAAGAGCGACTTCGACGAATTCAGCAAGAAGATCCTGGAGTTTATGCATGTTGAAACCAGTTTCCCGGTCTCAGCGTTCGAAAGGGGGTTGCGACTAACCCTTACTTGTTCTAAGCCTAGACCCTTGACCGGTCACTAAGAACTGAAAGACTTGGACTTATTGAACACTTGAATCCACAAATGGACCCCTTAAGCTGCAGCGCGGAGGTCCCACCACATACCCGGAAGATCTTAGAGCGCTTCCCCTCCCAAGCCAATGCTGAGCCTGGGCACCTTGGAGGGCACTAAGAACCACCTCACTGTCAGCTGAAGGATGACAAGGGAGGGGGGGTGCTTGCTCACAAGACCACGCGAGGGAGGGGGTAGTAACCAACCCTTCCCAAAGTGCCCACGAGGGTCTATTTATAGACTTTCCCAAAAATGGACTGCGAATAGCAAAAATCCTGCTATCCGCAGTCCAACCACGACCGCCATCGATCACGCGTGAGGGGGGGGGGGGGGGGGGGGGGACGAGTGGGACTCGAGGTGTCCATCCCCCCTCTCGCGGGAGGTCATACTGACCTCCCTACCTACACCGGGCGAGTGGGAAGACCCCTCCCACTCGCCCAAAGGGGGCGGCGAGTGGGAGGCCTCTCCCACTCGCTCGGCGAGTGGGAGGGCTGCTCCCACTCGCCCGGCGAGTGGGAGGCCCCTCCCACTCGCTCGGCGAGTGGGAGGGCTGCTCCCACTCGCCCCGGCGAGTGGGAGACCCCTCCCACTCGCTCGGCGAGTGGGAGGGCTGCTCCCACTCGCCCGGCAAGTGGGAGGGCCCCTCCCACTCGCCCGGATGAGTGGGAGAAATTCTCCCACTCCTTCCGTGGCCTCTTTCGCGGTTTAGGGTTTTGCTCGCTCGCTACCCAGGCTTCGTCCGGGTCGGGTCACACCGATTCGAGAAATATGAGGGTTGTACACAATCCCCGCTCTTTGGGAGCTTGACTCAAGCTCGGAAAGAAAGTCCAACCCACCTATTTAACGAGTTGGTGGGACCCGGAGGGAATCTTTGGAGGGTTCCACCTGATGGCTATATAAGACCCCTCGAAGAGAAGGGTGAGAAGAGCACCCTTCCTGAGTGCTTCCCCCCCTCCCTCTTCGAACGAGATGGATCCACCTCGAGACTTCAGGGCTCGCTTCAAAGACTTTGCTGGGAAGGGTTCGTCTGACGTGACGGAGCTTAAAGCTCTGGTCCATGGCCCTCCGCCTTCTCCTACCCGCCCTGCGGTGCGATCGCCTCGGAAGAAGCTCCGCCCCGAGTTGGTGAAGGAGGCTGCGTCATCATCCTCTCATGGGGTGACCGAGTTTGCCCGCGGACTGGATATGGATATGGTATCGGTTCTCTCCTCCTTCCTGCTTCACACTTGTGGTTATATCTGTCCATGACAACGTGCTTTTTCATTGTTCATAGCTTCTCGCGGATGACCTCGAAGGGATCCGAAGAGTGGTAGAGGGAATGGGTGCAGACGCTCAGGTGAGTCCTATCTCTCTCGTCCGGGAACCTGCCGCCCTCTCGACTGCTCACGATGACTCATCTGCTGGAGGGGGCAAGACTTCGACGGGTCAGTCGAGCTGAAAGGAAGTCGAGCCGCCACCCCACTCTCCTACTGCAATCTCGGAGCCCGTCGGGGACCGTCCCGACGTCTTCGTCCGTCTGAGCCGCTTGGAGACTCTTACCCAGGAGCTGCGGGAGGGGAGGCTATCTTCCGGACCCGACCCCCTCGCCCGTGTTGGCGTGCTGGAGCGTCGGGTGGAGAGGCTGGAGGCTGAACTGAATCTCCTACGAGGGGAGGTCCGGCTCGCATTTGGCGGCATGACGACACCGTTCGAGGATCATTTTCGCCGGGTGGAGGCCTCCGTGCGTACCGTGACCGAGGAGCTCTCCTCAGCCAAGGCATGCTTTGAATCCACGCGTGGGGGGGTCCCCTTCACCTTGGACCAGGGCTTCTGGAAGTGGACGGCGCGTTAGCCACCCTCCCCTTTGGGGATGTACTATTTGTTATGTAATAATGAGGATCGACACGTCGCAGCAGCTCGTCTGTTCCGCGGCCGGACTATTTGTTTTGTCATGTTTATGTCATGTTTGTTTTAATAACTCTGCCGAGTTATATCTCAGTTGAGCTGTCATTATTTGGCTAACTTTCATGCAGGGTGAGCGCAGCAACACTGAGACAGTGGAGTAACAGGCGGGGGATAGGGACCTCGGGTGGACGGTCCGAGGGCGAAGCAGTTGGGTGGTGTGTCAGGGGGGAGACGTAGGCGAAGAGACCCTTCGGTCCGCATCGCTACCTCAGGGGAGAGGGCTGCGAGGCCCTCCCTCCTCTGCCGGGCGAGTGGACCATGAGGTCTACTCCCGCGTACCGGGCGAGTGGACCTCAAGGTCCACTCGCCTATGCTCGGGGCGCGGCCCGCTCGCCCGGGGCGAGTGGACCACCTGGTCCACCCCCCCTTCATGCCCTTGGGCGAGTGGATCCCATGATCCACTCGCCTCCCCTTTTACCCCTCCCTTATAAATACGCCCTCCTTCCCCCTTTGGACCTTCACCTTCATTTCCTCCCTTGCCTTGCCTTTCTCCCAGATCCGGCTCTACTCTTTCCTTCCACTCCTACACGATGACATCCAACCGTTCAGCTGTCAAGAGGAATGGTCGAGAACAAAACGCAGCCAACTTCTCGGAGAGTTCTTTCCCCGTAGGGAAAGTATCCAAGGAGGAGCTCTCCGCCTTTAGGACTTCCTACCTCCCTGAAGGGTGGAAATGCAGATGCCCATCAGGGGGTGAGACCGTCAACTCCTTTTACGATAACTGGCTTGCATTTCCTCTCCTTCACTTCGAGGCTGGGCTACGGCTGCCCTTGTGGCCTGAGGTGAAGGAGTTCCTGGACTACTTTGGCGTAGTCCCGACTCAGGTTAATACAAACGCGATCTCGATGTTAACAGCTTACGCATGCTATTTGCGGGAGGAGAAGGTGATGTTTGACCTGAACGTGTTTCGCAAGATCTTCACCTTCCGAGCGACCGCTGACGGGGTGTGCTTTCTGACCGGCACACACATGGAGGTGCACGAGACCTCCAACAAGGTCCACCACTGGAACGAGTCATTTGTGTTCGTTCGGGGTGACCTGGGTGGCATCCCCTTCTCCCCCATACAGAGGCCCGAGAAGGTTTGTAAACCCCTCTCACTACGTGGGGAGGCTGCTGAGCTGCACCGCTTCCTTAAGGGTGCGAGCTTTGAGGTTGATCACCTCCGGAAGAACATCAATCAACTCACCTACGTGGAACCGGGGGCAGGTACTTGGACCTCGACAACTTGTCTTTCTTATGGCTCATTTCCTCCCATTGCTGCTCAACTCGTCCCAACTTGTGCAGGTGTTCGGTCCCTTCCTCGACGACTTCCCTCTGCAGGGGGAAGTTCCTCCTCTGCCCATGGGCTCCGCGAGGAGATTGCGGCTGATTCGGCTTCGGCTCCTAAGATACCTGGGTCGAGTCAGAGGAGGGATAAGGAGCGGGTGGTGGAGGAGGGAGCGCCCTCCTCCCCACCGAAGGAGCCGAGGATGCGGCGGGGAAAAGCAGTTTGCCGAAGGGATTCCAGGGTACTGCCTAGGGAGAGGGGGCAACCGAGTGACCCCACCGCATTGGCCAATCATCCCAACTTCGAGATGGGGGGAAAGGCTACGGACCCTCTTGGCGAACCTATCGTCTATTGGGATGAGACGATGAACCGGGTCTCCCTCACCTCCCAGCGGCCTTCGTGGGTCGAGGGAGATATCACGGATGGCGCGGCATATAGCTTTACCTACGGCATCTACGGTCGGCAGGATGCTGCATCCTACAGGGAGATGTCGATGCGTGACCTTGCGTATGCGAGCTCCTAGGCCCAGCTTCGTGCGACCGAACTCTCCCATATGGCCGTCCGCCGAGGTCTTAGTCTCTCGCAACGGTCGGTGCGGGCGGACGCGTCGAAGCTGGATGCAGAAGAGAAAGCCACTGACCTCGCGGCTCGCTTGGCCACTGCTGAGAAACTCCTGGAGGAGTCATCCGGGGGCTTGGTTCGTGCCTTCCTCAATGAACTTTCCTTTTCTCCTTTCAATTCCTTATTATTCACAGGTTCTAACGTATTTGCCTTGCCGGTCTGCAGGGACCTGGTGCCGCCGACTCGCTCAGGAGACGGTGTGAGGAGTCGGACCAGGAAGTGCAGGACCTAAGGGCTCAGCTTGCCGAAGCCCATAGGCAGTTAAGAGAAGGGGGAGGAGAAGGAGGTGCACCTTCGAGAGCGGCGAGGCCAGCCCCATCTCGACCCGCTGAAGTCGAGCGCGCTCGGGGGAAAATCATGGCGTCAACGGCCCGAGCCCTGGTGAGTCGCCTCCATGACGTGGACGCTATTCGAGACAGCTGGAGGGGGGTCTCTGCCAGCGATATCCTTCCCGAGCTCTTTCCTTCACCTGGGCGATCCGGCTCGCCCCCTAGCAGCGGCGGCTACTCCCCATGGTCGTGAGGGCGGCCTGTGACTTCTTCTTTTCTCTCGTTCCTCCTGGGAACTATGTATTTTTTGTGTTTGCCCTTTTTCTTTCAAGCCTGCATGTACTAGAAAAGTGAAGTAACAATTCGTGTAGTACATGTTATCAATGAATCAGTAGTTATCTAAACAAATGGTCCCAGCTTATTTTTTCCTTTACTGCTTGAGGAATTGATACCTTTGCTTGAATCGGTCACCGAGTCGTTGACTGGCCCGATGAGTCTCTCATTTGTCACTATGACTGAGTCTGTGGAGTGGTCTCTTTTAGTCAGGGATCCTACCGATTGGAGGTGGAAGTACCCATCCACGTCCTGGGAGTCTTAGCTCAACCGGGTGTGGAGGAACTCAACGCCTTCCCAATCTAACTGGAGGTGGAAGTACCCATCCACGTCCTGGAAGTTTTAGCTCAACCGGGTGTGGAGGAACTCAACGCCTTCCCAATCTAACTGGAGGTGGAAGTACCCATCCATGTCCTGGGAGTCTTAGCTCAACCGGGTGTGGAGGAACTCAACGCCTTCCCAATCTGACTGGAGGTGGAAGTACCCATCCACGTCCTGGGAGTCTTAGCTCAACCGGGTGTGGAGGAACTCAACGCCTTCCCAATCTGACTGGAGGTGGAAGTACCCATCCACGTCCTGGGAGTCTTAGCTCAACCGGGTGTGGAGGAACTCAACGCCTTCCCAATCTAATCACCAAGCCACGAGTTGACCTGATACGTCCCCCCTCCACCGGCATGACTTAACCCGGCGGAGGGTCTCTAGTCAGGGATTTTGAACCTGGATATTCTTCCAGAACCCCTTTCCCATTCATCATTCATACCTATTACAACTTACTTACGCTACGCCCCTTTGGGCATCCTGTTACACCTCGCCCTTTTCTGGGCCCCTCCTTACATCTCGCCCCTATCCGGGCACTTCACTACACTTTGCCCCTATCTGGGCACGCCGTTACATCTCCCCCCTCCCTGGGCACTTCCTTACACCTCGCCCGTTCTGGGCTCATTCTGCTGCCTGCTCCTTAGCCATCCCTGCCATTGCTTCTTCCACTTCTTCGTCTGCTTGCATCCATCCGATTGTGTTGACCGCAGTAACGTAGCACTGGCGCGCCTCCCGGGGATCCCCCCTGACTCTCACGTGGAGCTTTCCGGAGTTGTACTTCAAGCATTGATGGTAGGAGGACGATACGCATTTGTACGCACTGATGAGGGGACGCCCAAAGATGGCGTTGTAACTGCTCGGCGCGTCCACAATGACGAACCGACAATTCTTTGAAGTTCCCCCCAGGGTGACGAGGAGTTCGACTCCCCCTTCCACCTCCTTCCTCTCCCCGGAGAATCCGAAAAGTGGCCCATCCGATGCTAGCACTCGCTTGGCGTCAACCTTCATTCCTTCAAAGGCCTTCTTGAATACCACGTTCACCGAGCTCCCGTTGTCGACTAAGATCCGGGAGACGGTGAAGTTCTCGATCGCCGCCTTGATGACCAGCGCGTCGCAGAAAGGATCCTCATTGGCCGGCAGGTCTTGGATGGAGAAGGTAATCTTCTCGCTCGGAGGTGGGGACCGGGAGGTCGAGGCAATGCTCCGACGGTATATGGCATGGAGGCTCCCCTTCCGGGTGGCCTCTTTGCCTGCTCCCCCGTGGATGACCCCGATCCCTCCTAGGGCCCCTATATCGACCCTTTCTTCGCATGGATCCTCCTCCTCCTTGCTCTTCCCCTTTTCCACTGTCCGAGGTCCTTCCAGGCACAGCTGCTTCCCCCCTGCTGGGGCTCTTCCTTCTTCCCTCATCTCGAGGAATTCGGGGCAAGCTGCGGTCGCGTGACCTTCCTGCTGGTGGAAGTCACAATATAGCAGCGCCAGCTCGCCTCCCTGCTTCTCCCAACGTCCCCTCTTCCTTCCGCTTCTCTTCCGACCGATGGCCATGGCTTGCAGGGGCTGGACTTGCAGCGGCCCCGGGCCCTGTTGCCATCCTGCTGGGTGGAACCGCCCGTGCCTCCCCTGATAGCCTCCTCCTCCCTGGAAGTGGCCCCTTCCTTGGCCTTGAGGGGGATCAACCTGTGACCTCCAAGCTGGTCGGGCGGCTGTCGGTTGCGACTTCCAGCCTTGCTCCTGCCCAACGGGAGGTCCCTGTTGTCCCTGACTCTTCACTTCCTCCTTCTTTCTTCCTCCACGCTCTTTCCTTTCCTCCTCCGCTACCTCGGCTAACCTAGCCACGAACTCCTGATTGGTAGCTTCAACCTCGGTTTCGCGATCGGCACGCTTCATTAACTCTTCGAAGGACAGCGGAGGGTCCCGAGTTAGACTCATCCGGAACAGCCCCGGCTGCAGCCCAAGGGTGAAAGCCAGCTGCAGGGTGTGCCCGAGCACTTCGACGACAAGGAGGACCTCCGCTTGGAACCTGTCCATGTAGTCAGCCAGCGACTCCCCTGGCTTCTGCCTGACTGCGAACAAGGCTTCCATACTCTTTCTCCTCTTCTTCGAGGTAGAGAACCTCAACAAGAAACTTCGGCGCAGATCTTCGAAACGGAAAATTGTTCCCGCCGGGAGCGAGTGGAACCAATCCCTCGCCTTTCCTTGGAACGAGACGGCGAAAAGCCTGCACATGAAGGTGTCCGACATTTGCCTGATCGAGGTCATGTCCTCGAACCACTGGAGATGCTGGAGTGGATCGCTATCCCCCTCGTAGTAGGACATGGCAGGATCGCGGAACCCATCCGGAACAGGAGCTGACATGACCAGCTCGCAGAAAGGGCTCCTCCATTCTTCTTGGTTGAGGGGGGGGGGGGGGGGGTGCTCCCATCGCCTCCCCGCCTGGGCAGCTGGTCCGGGGTGAACTATTGAAAAGCACCCGTGCTTGGAGACTTAAGCCTTCCTCCGAGGCTGGTTCCCTCCCTTGCTGGCTGTTCCTTAAGCCTTCCTCGGAGGAAGGCTTAAGTCTCCAAGCACGGGTGCTTTTCAATAGTTCACCCCGGACCAGCTGCCCAGGCGGGGAGGCGATGGGAGCACCCCCCCTCAACCAAGAAGAATGGAGGAGCCCTTTCTGCGAGCTGGTCATGTCAGCTCCTGTTCCGGATGGGTTCCGCGATCCTGCCATGTCCTACTACGAGGGGGATAGCGATCCACTCCAGCATCTCCAGTGGTTCGAGGACATGACCTCGATCAGGCAAATGTCGGACGCCTTCATGTGCAGGCTTTTCGCCGTCTAGTTCCAAGGAAAGGCGAGGGATTGGTTCCACTCGCTCCCGGCGGGAACAATTTTCCGTTTCGAAGATCTGCGCCGAAGTTTCTTGTTGAGGTTCTCTACCTCGAAGAAGAGGAGAAAGAGTATGGAAGCCTTGTTCGCAGTCAGGCAGAAGCCAGGGGAGTCGCTGGCTGACTACATGGACAGGTTCCAAGCGGAGGTCCTCCTTGTCGTCGAAGTGCCCGGGCACACCCTGCAGCTGGCTTTCACCCTTGGGCTGCAGCCGGGGCTGTTCCGGATGAGTCTAACTCGGGACCCTCCGCTGTCCTTCGAAGAGTTAATGAAGCGTGCCGATCGCGAAACCGAGGTTGAAGCTACCAATCAGGAGTTCGTGGCTAGGTTAGCCGAGGTAGCGGAGGAGGAAAGGAAAGAGCGTGGAGGAAGAAAGAAGGAGGAAGTGAAGAGTCAGGGACAACAGGGACCTCCCGTTGGGCAGGAGCAAGGCTGGAAGTCGCAACCGACAGCCGCCCGACCAGCTTGGAGGTCACAGGTTGATCCCCCTCAAGGCCAAGGAAGGGGCCACTTCCAGGGAGGAGGAGGCTATCAGGGGAGGCACGGGCGGTTCCACCCAGCAGGATGGCAACAGGGCCCGGGGCCGCTGCAAGTCCAGCCCCTGCAAGCCATGGCCATCGGTCGGAAGAGAAGCGGAAGGAAGAGGGGACGTTGGGAGAAGCAGGGAGGCGAGCTGGCGCTGCTATATTGTGACTTCCACCAGCAGGAAGGTCACGCGACCGCAGCTTGCCCCGAATTCCTCGAGATGAGGGAAGAAGGAAGAGCCCCAGCAGGGGGGAAGCAGCTGTGCCTGGAAGGACCTCGGACAGTGGAAAAGGGGAAGAGCAAGGAGGAGGATGATCCATGCGAAGAAAGGGTCGATATAGGGGCCCTAGGAGGGATCGGGGTCATCCACGGGGGAGCAGGCAAAGAGGCCACCCGGAAGGGGAGCCTCCATGCCATATACCGTCGGAGCATTGCCTCGACCTCCCGGTCCCCACCTCCGAGCGAGAAGATTACCTTCTCCATCCAAGACCTGCCGGCCAATGAGGATCCTTTCTGCGACGCGCTGGTCATCAAGGCGGCGATCGAGAACTTCACCGTCTCCCGGATCTTAGTCGACAACGGGAGCTCGGTGAACGTGGTATTCAAGAAGGCCTTTGAAGGAATGAAGGTTGACGCCAAGCGAGTGCTAGCATCGGATGGGCCACTTTTCGGATTCTCCGGGGAGAGGAAGGAGGTGGAAGGGGGAGTCGAACTCCTCGTCACCCTGGGGGGAACTTCAAAGAATTGCCGGTTCGTCATTGTGGACGCGCCGAGCAGTTACAACGCCATCTTTGGGCGTCCCCTCATCAGTGCGTACAAATGCGTGCCGTCCTCCTACCATCAATGCTTGAAGTACAACTCCGGAAAGCTCCAGGTGAGAGTCAGGGGGGATCCCCGGGAGGCACGCCAGTGCTACGTTACTGCGGTCAACACAATCGGATGGATGCAAGCAGACGAAGAAGTGGAAGAAGCAATGACAGGGATGGCTAAGGAGCAGGCAGCAGAATGAGCCCAGAACGGGCGAGGTGTAAGGAAGTGCCCAGGGAGGGGGGAGATGTAACGGCGTGCCCAGATAGGGGCAAAGTGTAGTGAAGTGCCCGGATAGGGGCGAGATGTAAGGAGGGGCCCAGAAAAGGGCGAGGTGTAACAGGATGCCCAAAGGGGCGTAGCGTAAGTAAGTTGTAATAGGTATGAATGATGAATGGGAAAGGGGTTCTGGAAGAATATCCAGGTTCAAAATCCCTGACTAGAGACCCTCCGCCGGGTTAAGTCATGCCGGTGGAGGGGGGACGTATCAGGTCAACTCGTGGCTTGGTGATTAGATTGGGAAGGCGTTGAGTTCCTCCACACCCGGTTGAGCTAAGACTCCCAGGACGTGGATGAGTACTTCCACCTCCAGTCAGATTGGGAAGGCGTTGAGTTCCTCCACACCCGGTTAAGCTAAGACTCCCAGGACGTGGATGGGTACTTCCACCTCCAGTCAGATTGGGAAGACGTTGAGTTCCTCCACACCCGGTTGAGCTAAGACTCCCAGGACATGGATGGGTACTTCCACCTCCAGTCAGATTGGGAAGGCGTTGAGTTCCTCCACACCCGGTTGAGCTAAAACTCCCAGGACGTGGATGGGTACTTCCACCTCCAGTCAGATTGGGAAGGCGTTGAGTTCCTCCACACCCGGTTGAGCTAAGACTCCCAGGACGTGGATGGGTACTTCCACCTCCAATCGGTAGGATCCCTGACTAAAAGAGACCACTCCACAGACTCAGTCATAGTGACAAATGAGAGACTCATCGGGCCAGTCAACGACTCGGTGACCGATTCAAGCAAAGGTATCAATTCCTCAAGCAGTAAAGGAAAAAATAAGCTGGGACCATTTGTTTAGATAACTACTGATTCATTGATAACATGTACTACACGAATTGTTACTTCACTTTTCTAGTACATGCAGGCTTGAAAGAAAAAGGGCAAACACAAAAAATACATAGTTCCTAGGAGGAACGAGAGAAAAGAAGAAGTCACAGGCCGCCCTCACGACCATGGGGAGTAGCCGCCGCTGCTAGGGGGCGAGCCGGATCGCCCAGGTGAAGGAAAGAGCTCGGGAAGGATATCGCTGGCAGAGACCCCCCTCCAGCTGTCTCGAATAGCGTCCACGTCATGGAGGCGACTCACCAGGGCTCGGGCCGTTGACGCCATGATTTTCCCCCGAGCGCGCTCGACTTCAGCGGGTCGAGATGGGGCTGGCCTCGCCGCTCTCGAAGGTGCACCTCCTTCTCCTCCCCCTTCTCTTAACTGCCTATGGGCTTCGGCAAGCTGAGCCCTTAGGTCCTGCACTTCCTGGTCCGACTCCTCACACCGTCTCCTGAGCGAGTCGGCGGCACCAGGTCCCTGCAGACCGGCAAGGCAAATACGTTAGAACCTGCGAATAATAAGGAATTGAAAGGAGAAAAGGAAAGTTCATTGAGGAAGGCACGAACCAAGCCCCCGGATGACTCCTCCAGGAGTTTCTCAGCAGTGGCCAAGCGAGCCGCGAGGTCAGTGGCTTTCTCTTCTGCATCCAGCTTCGACGCGTCCGCCCGCACCGACCGTTGCGAGAGACTAAGACCTCGGCGGACGGCCATATGGGAGAGTTCGGTCGCACGAAGCTGGGCCTAGGAGCTCGCATACGCAAGGTCACGCATCGACATCTCCCTGTAGGATGCAGCATCCTGCCGACCGTAGATGCCGTAGGTAAAGCTATATGCCGCGCCATCCGTGATATCTCCCTCGACCCACGAAGGCCGCTGGGAGGTGAGGGAGACCCGGTTCATCGTCTCATCCCAATAGACGATAGGTTCGCCAAGAGGGTCCGTAGCCTTTCCCCCCATCTCGAAGTTGGGATGATTGGCCAATGCGGTGGGGTCACTCGGTTGCCCCCTCTCCCTAGGCAGTACCTTGGAATCCCTTCGGCAAACTGCTTTTCCCCGCCGCATCCTCGGCTCCTTCGGTGGGGAGGAGGGCGCTCCCTCCTCCACCACCCGCTCCTTATCCCTCCTCTGACTCGACCCAGGTATCTTAGGAGCCGAAGCCGAATCAGCCGCAATCTCCTCGCGGAGCCCATGGGCAGAGGAGGAACTTCCCCCTGCAGAGGGAAGTCGTCGAGGAAGGGACCGAACACCTGCACAAGTTGGGACGAGTTGAGCAGCAATGGGAGGAAATGAGCCATAAGAAAGACAAGTTGTCGAGGTCCAAGTACCTGCCCCCGGTTCCACGTAGGTGAGTTGATTGATGTTCTTCCGGAGGTGATCAACCTCAAAGCTCGCACCCTTAAGGAAGCGGTGCAACTCAGCAGCCTCCCCACGTAGTGAGGGGGGTTTACAAACCTTCTCGGGCCTCTGTATGGGGGAGAAGGGGATGCCGCCCAGGTCACCCCGAACGAACACAAATGACTCGTTCCAGTGGTGGACCTTGTTGGAGGTCTCATGCACCTCCATGTGTGTGCCGGTCAGAAAGCACACCCCGTCAGCGGTCGCTCGGAAGGTGAAGATCTTGCGAAACACGTTCAGGTCAAACATCACCTTCTCCTCCCGCAAATAGCATGCGTAAGCTGTTAACATCGAGATCGCGTTTGTATTAACCTGAGCCGGGACTACGCCAAAGTAGTCCAGGAACTCCTTCACCTCAGGCCACAAGGGCAGCCGTAGCCCAGCCTCGAAGTGAAGGAGAGGAAATGCAAGCCAGTTATCGTAAAAGGAGTTGACGGTCTCACCCCCTGATGGGCATCTGCATTTCCACCCTTCGGGGAGGTAGGAAGTCCTAAAGGCGGAGAGCTCCTCCTTGGATACTTTCCCTACGGGGAAAGAACTCTCCGAGAAGTTGGCCGCGTTTTGTTCCCGACCATTCCTCTTGACAGCTGAACGGTTGGATGCCATCGTGTAGGAGTGGAAGGAAAGAGTAGAGCCGGATCTGGGAGAAAGGCAAGGCAAGGGAGGAAATGAAGGTGAAGGTCCAAAGGGGGAAGGAGGGCGTATTTATAAGGGAGGGGTAAAAGGGGAGGCGAGTGGATCATGGGATCCACTCGCCCAAGGGCATGAAGGGGGGGTGGACCAGGTGGTCCACTCGCCCCGGGCGAGCGGACCGCAAGGCCCGGTCGCCCCGAGCATAGGCGAGTGGACCTTGAGGTCCACTCGCCCGGTACGCGGGAGTAGACCTCATGGTCCACTCGCCCGGCAGAGGAGGGAGGGCCTCGCAGCCCTCTCCCCTGAGGTAGCGATGCCGACCGAAGGGTCTCTTCGCCTACGTCTCCCCCCTGACACACCACCCAACTGCTTCGCCCTCAGACCGTCCACCCGAGGTCCCTATCCCCCGCCTGTTACTCCACTGTCTCAGTGTTGCTGCGCTCACCCTGCATGAAAGTTAGCCAAATAATGACAGCTCAACTGAGATATAACTCGGCAGAGTTATTAAAACAAACATGACATAAACATGACAAAACAAATAGTCCGGCCGCGGAACAGACGAGCTGCTGCGACGTGTCGATCCTCATTATTACATAACAAATAGTACATCCCCAAAGGGGAGGGGTGGCTAACGCGCCGTCCACTTCCAGAAGCCCTGGTCCAGGGTGAAGGGGACCCCCCCACGCGTGGATTCAAAGCATGCCTTGGCTGAGGAGAGCTCCTCGGTCACGGTACGCACGGAGGCCTCCACCCGGCGAAAATGATCCTCGAACGGTGTCGTCATGCCGCCAAATGCGAGCCGGACCTCCCCTCGTAGGAGATTGAGTTCAGCCTCCAGCCTCTCCACCCGACGCTCCAGCACGCCAACACGGGCGAGGGGGTCGGGTCCGGAAGATAGCCTCCCCTCCCGCAGCTCCTGGGTAAGAGTCTCCAAGCGGCTCAGACGGACGAAGACGTCGGGACGGTCCCCGACGGGCTCCGAGATTGCAGTAGGAGAGTGGGGTGGCGGCGAGACTTCCTTTCGGCTCGACTGACCCATCGAAGTCTTGCCCCCTCCAGCAGATGAGTCATCGTGAGCAGTCGAGAGGGCGGCAGGTTCCCGGACGAGAGAGATAGGACTCACCCGAGCGTCTGCACCCGTTCCCTCTACCACTCTTCGGATCCCTTCGAGGTCATCCGCGAGAAGCTATGAACAATGAAAAAGCACGTTGGCATGGACAGATATAACCACAAGTGTGAAGCAGGAAGGAGGAGAGAACCGATACCATATCCATATCCAGTCCGCGGGCAAACTCGGTCACCCCATGAGAGGATGATGACGCAGCCTCCTTCACCAACTCGGGGCGGAGCTTCTTCCGAGGCGATCGCACCGCAGGGCGGGTAGGAGAAGGCGGAGGGCCATGGACCAGAGCTTTAAGCTCCGTCACGTCAGACGAACCCTTCCCAGCAAAGTCTTTGAAGCGAGCCCTGAAGTCTCGAGGTGGATCCATCTCGTTCGAAGAGGGAGGGGGGGAAGCACTCAGGAAGGGTGCTCTTCTCACCCTTCTCTTCGAGGGGTCTTATATAGCCATCAGGTGGAACCCTCCAAAGATTCCCTCCGGGTCCCACCAACTCGTTCAATAGGTGGGTTGGACTTTCTTTCCGAGCTTGAGTCAAGCTCGCAAAGAGCGGGGATTGTGTACAACCCTCATATTTCTCGAATCGGTGTGACCCGACCCGGACGAAGCCTGGGTAGCGAGCAAGCAAAACCCTAAACCGCGAAAGAGGCCACGGAAGGAGTGGGAGAATTTCTCCCACTCATCCGGGCGAGTGGAAGGGGCCCTCCCACTCGCCGAGCGAGTGGGAGGGGCCTCCCACTCGCCGGGCGAGTGGGAGCAGCCCTCCCACTCGCCGAGCGAGTGGGAGGGGCCTCCCACTTGCCGGGCGAGTGGGAGGGGCCTCCCACTTGCCGGGCGAGTGGGAGCAGCCCTCCCACTCGCCGAGCGAGTGGGAGAGGCCTCCCACTCGCCGCCCCCTTTGGGCGAGTGGGAGGGATCCTCCCACTCGCCCGGTGTAGGTAGGGAGGTCAGTATGACCTCCCGCGAGAGGGGGGATGGACACCTCGAGTCCCACTCGCCCCCCCTCACGCGTGATCGATGGCGGTCGTGGTTGGACTGCGGATAGCAGGATTTTTGCTATTCGCAGTCCATTTTTGGGAAAGTCTATAAATAGACCCCCATGGGCACCTTGGGAAGGGTTGGTTACTACCCCCTCCCTCGCGTGGTCTTGTGAGCAAGCACCCCCCCTCCCTTGTCATCCTTCAGCTGACAGTGAGGTGGTTCTTAGTGCCCTCCAAGGTGCCCAGGCTCAGCATTGGCTTGGGAGGGGAAGCGCTCTAAGATCTTCCGGGTATGTGGTGGGACCTCCGCGCTGCAGCTTAAGGGGTCCATTTGGGGATTCAAGTGTTCAATAAGTCCAAGTCTTTCAGTTCTTAGTGACCGGTCAAGGGTCTAGGCTTAGAACAAGTAAGGGTTAGTCGCAACCCCCTTTCGAACGCTGAGACCGGGAAACTGGTTTCAACAGGAGTGACTGATGGGTTTGCTTCCATCATATTGCATCGCTTCAACAAATCGAGTGCATATTTTGTTTGGTAAATAAAGATCCGGCCATGTTGTTGATGAACTTGAATCCCCATAAAATACTTCATAATGCATGTCTAACATATCATATTCTTCCTTCATCTTCTCTTTAAACTCTTCTATTAATTCTTTTTTGGTGCTGGTAACTATTACATCATCGACAAAGAGAGTGAGGATGAGGTAATCTTCTGTTGGAAAAATGTTAATATACAAGGATGCTTCGCTGGCTCTTCTCTCAAACTGATTCTGCTTCAGGTATTGGTCAATGTTTTGGTTCCAATCTCTCGACGCCAGTTTGAGACCGTATAAAGCTTTGTGAAGCTTATAAACTTTTGCCTCTTGACCCATTGATATGTAGCCTTCAAGTTGACTTACACATCTTCTTGAAAAGTGCCATTCAAGAAGACAAACTTTGTCTAATTGGTGGACCCGCTTTTTTCTTTGAGACAACCGGGGAAAAAATTTCAGTTCTTTTTCGGGCATTTGGGAATAGCCCTTTACTACCGGTCTTGCCTTGTGTTTGTGAATGCTCCCATCTTCTTTATATTTCATCTTATAGATCCACTTTAGTCCCATAAACTGATGGGGATCTGCTGTAGGATTGACACTGGACTTCGGGCCACCACTTTGCAGGGCCCGCATTTGTGTACTCGCGTAGGAGGCATTGATCAGATCGTTGATCCGACATCACGAGCGCGTCCGGAGCATTTTATTTATTTCTTGGACATCTTTAGTGTTATTTGGGCATCAGGCGTAGCGGCCAATCATTTTGAGGCATTGTTTGTCTTGTGAAGAAATCCAGAGCCAACAATCATTTCGTGGTGCGGCATCGCAAGACCCCGGGGTGCGACTCCCCAGTTTGTTTTATAGTATATTTGTATCCACTGATCCCCCCCAGCCCAAATCCTACACATATTCCATTTACTGCGACAGTTAATCACTGTCCCCCATCGATCCAAAACCGCACGCTCCTGAACCGCCACTATAGATCTCCGTCCCCACAGGAGACCCGCAAGCGGCCTCCAGATCCATCACAGCGCCAGCCCCTCCACTTCACCCCATTCAGTTAACTACCCGTTCCCCTCCCCCCTCCCCCAGCTGCATTCTCCCCATTTTCCCACCAGTGTCGCCACTTCTCAGTCACCAGACGCACTTTCCACTCTCGGTTTCTTGCTGTCAAAGTCGCATCGGGTTGCTACAATTGCCCATCGACACTCCTCGCCGAAGGATCCCCATGCTTGTGAGTACCTAGTTTGTGTCTTTACTTTTACTATTGAATATGTGGATAAATAGTGTGTAGTGCTTGGGAATCGTGATTGTTGTGTTGTTGTTACGTTTTCCTATTTTCTATAATTCTCATTTGTTTAAGAGTGGCTTTGAACCCTTCGTGTGAAGGAGAACATGTTCACTTGTTTATTTGAAGTTATAGTGCACATTATGTTAGTTTGCTAAACTTTGTATAATTTTATTTGCTAAAATTACTTTCGGTCAAATCAATTAAAGCCCACATCATATAGTTTGGGTTTGTTTGAGTCAACCAGACAACACTCACATAGGCTCGCATCTCTTTCCCTTCTAGTTTCTCTACTAACTCCCAGGTGTTGTTTCGTTCAATGGACTGGATTTCAGTATGCATTGCTTATACCCATTGTGGTTGAGTAACTGCTTCAGAGAAGTCATGTGGCTCGGCAATAAAAAGAGTAATTAATGTGGCTGAGTATATGTCTTGAAGACTTCTATACTTCCTTGGATATGATGAGGCTTGTTGGGTTGCAGCATTTTGAAGTGAGCTAGAGTTGCTTGTGGCTTCAGTGGTGGCAGATTCTGATTCAGTTTGATCAGCTGCAACCTCCTGGATGTTATCATTTGTGAAGGAAAGCAGTGGTTGACCTTGTTCAGATTCCTCCTGGTGAATACAATCATGTACTTTGCAACCCTAGTCCTGATCCATTTCTTCTTCCTACTTCCACTCTCTTGTTCATCAACTATGACATCTCTTGCTATAGTGGTTGCTTTTCCTTCCATTTAGAACAATTTGGGAATGGGGCTTTATGTAGTTTGTTCAATGAGCATTCTTCATATGTTGATTTGTTGGTCTTCAGGATTGGCAGCCCTTCAACTAGAGAGTGTTTGCTTAAGGTTTGTAGATCTGGAATGTTGAGATGTCCATATCTGCAATGTCACTTGTGTGTAGTATCTTGTTCTGTGGCTTGGAGTGTCACTGAGTTGGATGTCGACAGTGAAAGAAGAAATTTTTTGTTATTGTTTATACTCACTAAGCAGAGCAAAGTTTTGGATTTGATGTCTTGAATGATACATGTATTGTTGCCAAACGAGACTTTGTATCCATTGTTTAACAATTGCCCAACGCTCAAAAGATTATGTGCCAAACCTGTGACAAATTGAACATTTTGAATGTAGCTAGGTTGTCCTAGTTTTGTTTGGACACAAATGGTTCCCCTTCCCGTAATCTTTTGTGATTTTCCATCTCCCATAATATCTTATGCTTTAAAAGATTCATCCGGGTAAACAAAGGAATCATTGTCGAAGGTCATGTGATTAGAGCAGCCTATCACGGATCAACACTTTTGGGGTTAAGGCCTGAGAGGATTATAGAGAAATCTGGAGTCTTGTACATAGGGAGATGATGGAGAATTCTAGGGGATTCATGTATCTTGTAGATACTAGAGGTGTATAGAATAATCTAGAATGGTACAAGTCTAGAATCTTCTGTACAATGGAGGGCCTATAAAGGGGAAGGCCCCTCATTTGTAATCATTCAAGATTTGGGCAAGCAATAGAGTTCTTTGGAGTTCTTTCACTTGTGAGCATTCTCTTGAGTTGTTTCTCCATTATTTTCTTCATCACCACTAAGTTTTTGCAGGGAGAGGCTGACCTAGCTAAGCTACGCGGAGTGACAAAGAGGAGCTAAGACCGTACATGATCTTGTAAAGAGATAAGTCCGTGACAGTTGGTATTAGAGCCAGATTCGCTCAAGTTTGTGGTTGGTGCACAAGAAGACTAGATGACTGGTGAAATGGGCAACTCAAGTATGGATGAGCATGGCGGGGAGGTCACGCAACAAGCAGAAAGGAAGAAACGAAGCCAAAGCAAAAATCGTGATGGACACTTGGATCTTGCTTTGATGGATTGGGACAAGAGCTTGACGGTGGTGGAGCAGGACCACTTAGATGTTCGCGGAGAACTAGAAATTGTCAAGCAAGTGCTACCGGTTGCGGAGAGATGGAACTTTTGAGGGCCCAAGTCCAAGCGTGCCTTGATGCAAATGCAGAGCTTAAATAAAGGTGCGATCAACTTGAAGATGATTATGAGGAGCGGATTGCAACATTGGAGGATGAGTTGGCCTTGTGCAAGAAAGTCATTGCTAATTGTGAAAATGGTGGGATCGTGGCAAACCCAAGGATCGATGTGTCTAAGCCAAAGCCCTTCACCAGAAAGATGGATGCCAAGGAAGTTGAACACTTCCTTTACCAAATGGAGGTCTACTTTGAAGGGTGCAATCTCACAGATGAGGCGCTTAAGGTAAAAACTGCAAGCTATTATCCTTCGGATATCGCATCTCTTTGGTGGCAACAAAAGCTTGCAGATATCAAAAAGAGAGCATGCAACCTGGACACTTGGGAAGAGTTCAAGATTGAACTTAAGAGACACTTCTACCCTGAGAATAATGCAAATGAGTCCAGGAAGAAGGTAAAGGAACTCAAGCAAAAATGATCAATCACGGAGTACGTAAAGGAGTTCCAGACCTTGATGTTGATGCTGCCAGGTATGTCTGAGGATGACCTACTCTTCAACTTCAAAGATGGTCTTCAAAATTGGGTTAAGCAAGAAGTGCATCGTCGTGTTGCAAAGACACTAGATGAAACAATTGTTGCTACCGAGGCGATGACAAAATTTCAAAGACCATCGGAGGTTGCAACAAAGAAGGGCTACAAGAATGACCACACCAAAGGTGGGGGAGAAAAGCTAGGGTCGTGGAGACCACCCAGAGGAGATCGAATTCCTACTCATGGGATGGAGATTGATGGCAGAAATAAGAACTTTACTCCAAACGGTGGATGCTACCTTTGCAAGGGACCGCGCATGATGAACAAGTGCCCAAAGCTAGGTTCGCTCTCAACACTACATGAGAAGGTTGCAAGTGGACCCAAAAATGAAGAAGGTACAAATCAGATTTGTTCTTACAACTTCTAAACGCTTTGAATGTAAAGCCAACGGAGAAGGCAACCAGAAAGGGGCTGATGTACATTGAGTCCATCATTAACAACAAGTCTACCAAAGCCTTGGTGGGCACGGGTGTCACTCATAACTTTGTGATGGAGGAAGAAGCTTGAAGGCTTGGTCTTCGAGTGACAAAGAACGATGGATGACTCAAGACCGTGAATTGGAAGGCGAGACCGCTATCCGGAGTGGCTCGTATCGTGGAGCTTCGCTTGGGAACGTGGAATGGACAAGTGAACTTCTCGGTCGCGACGATGAATGATCATAAGGTCGTGTTGTGCATGGACTTTTTCAGCACGGTGAGTGCAATTGTCATGCCAACTTTCCGCTTGGTGTGCATCATGGAGAAGGTGGCAACTTGCATGGTCCCCACGGTAGAAGGACCACCAAGTAACAGAGCGAAGCAACTATCGGCTATGCAAATAGCCCAGGGAGTCAAGAAAGGTGAGCCTACTTTCTTAGCAACTTTAAAGGAAGAAGAAACAGGTGGAACCATGGAGGAGGTGCCTCCACTTGTTGCGGAAGTCCTTGAGGAGAACAAGGGCGTTATGCATGCGGATCTACCAAATAAGTTGCCGCCCCGCAGGAAGGTAGACCACAAGATCGAGTTGGAGATTGGAGCAAAACCACCGGCGAAGGCATCGTATCGGATGGCTCCACCTGAGCTCGAGGAGTTGTGGAAGCAGTTACAAGAGCTGCTTGATGCGGGAATGATCAGATTGTCGTAGGCACCATTTGACACACCGATATTCTTTCAAAAGAAGAAGGATGGAACATTGCGTTTGTGCACGGACTATCGGGCATTGAACAATGTGACTATCAAGAACAAGTATCCTGTACCGTTAATCGTTGACTTGTTTGATCGGCTTGGAAGTGCAGAGATATACACGAAGATGGATTTGCAAAAGGGCTACCACCAAGTACGAATCACTGAAGGGGATGAGCTGAAGACCATATGTGTAACAAGATATGGATCATTTGAGTGGTTAGTAATGTCATTCGGCCTAACCAACTGT
The DNA here is from genome assembly GCA_033032865.1 of Dactylorhiza incarnata. Taxonomy (NCBI): domain Eukaryota; kingdom Viridiplantae; phylum Streptophyta; class Magnoliopsida; order Asparagales; family Orchidaceae; genus Dactylorhiza; species Dactylorhiza incarnata. The sequence goes on along the minus strand of JAWHQI010000610.1, from coordinate 388,477 downwards.
AACACCCTACTTGTACAAACAATATAACGCAGGTCTGGCTAATACCCTACGACATATTGAACACACAAGCTAGGCGTTAGTAAGATGATAAATAGAAAAAGAGACTGCTCAGAGTAAAGAGAAACACACTAACAAAAGCTTTGATTAAAACCCATGAATGCCCACAATAACACTAGGAATAACCTTACATTACAACCAAGTGTATCAGTACAAAAGTGCTAAACAAACATCGGCACGCAAACCGACAATACATGTAAAGCAGTAAAGAGTTTGAACTTCGAGGGCCGGCTCAGCATTGAGATTCAGCCCACTATTTCCCGCTTGGCTCGTCGTGACCTGTACCATACACAAATATGAGGTAAACGAGGGTCAGCTATGGGCTGACCACAAACTGCGTAACAATCCCACCCCCCAGCCATTCTAGCCGGCTCCGGGGCGGAGTACCGCTCACCTGCAAGCAAGCCATATCATGCAGTATGTAATTAACAAGAAAGTGCGACTACTCTACACAAGCCGAGGTTTTAAACACAATCAATTTGTCTAGGTTGAACATGTAAATAAAAGGCTTATAGGTATGCAATTTATGATAGTGTGGTTTGCCCGAAAGTTTACCGCAAACGCATAAGCAAACACGCATGAGGCTAACATATCATCACAACAACTCTAACGAGCACTACCACCAAGCTAAGTTACGTGAACTTAGATAACAGTTGAGCTTTTGCCGGTCAAGGCGTCTAAGCCTATCACAGCCTCTACCATGATCGAACAACATCCAAGAGGTATCCCTCATACTGAACCGCATGGGATGGGTTCGGTTTGGCCTTTTTCCCGTGCTCAATTCACCATGTAATCCTCACGATGCGGGTGCGACTTCCCCTCAGCCCGGGAACAAGTTAACATAAACAATGCTATTCCACTATGCTACGCACCCCATCCGCACAAGGGATCAAGGTCTTCGCACACACTGTCAGAGTAGGAGGTTTAAGTCAACTCCAATATGATGGGTGGTGAAGGTTTGCGTTCAACCACCTAACACTCACGGGGCTTTTGTCTGGTGCTCCCCGAGTTCCCTTGATCACAAACTTCACAAAGAAATGACGCATTCCTCGGAGTCATTCTTCGACTTGCAAACTAGGCTTAACCTAAATGCAACGTCACAAACACATCACCGATCTGGGCCTACGGTCACGTGTAGGCTTCACACAAAATGCCTAAATTCGCACGACTATCAGATTCTCTACATGCAAATAATGTCAGGGACGGACACAATCGACACGAGGTTCCAAAGAACCAAAGGGGGGTCTTGCACTCTGTTAATTAGCAGAGTAGACACGCCCTATGCAAGCATATCAAAATATGAAAGGACCAAACACGTCCTAAGACCGGGGAGGAGGATCGTTACCCTTGACGTTCTCTTTGGCGCCATGAATCGAAGATTGATCCGGATGAAAATGACCGCATTGGGTTCCTCTCCGTGGATCCGCACTCCGCTCGCGATTTGGGGCTCTGAAGCTCCTCCAATGGCTAGATCTCCTTCCTCTTTCACCTCCTTGGCTCTTCTCTTTCTCTCACTTGGAGAGAGAAATTCAATATAAGAATGAGCTTAAACTCTATCCTCAGCCGACCTAGTAGGTTCTGGAACAAGCCTCAGCCCTTAGATCCAAAGCCCAAGTGGAATTGACGGCCACGAACTCAGATTAACGTATCTGGGTCCGTCAGCTACCGTGCGGCGATAGCAGTTACCGCGCCGCGGTATCAGCATTAACTCTCGTCGACTTGCTAGCTCTTCTCGTCGACATGATATCTCTTCTCGCCAACATGGCAAGAGAGAACTCTTCTCGTCGACATGGCAAGAGAGCTACCGCCAATGGTAATCCTACCGCTCAGCGTTAACACTTCTCGTCTACATGCCAACTCTTCTCGTCGACATGATATCTCTTCTCGTCGACATGGCAAGAGAGCTACCGCCAGCGGTAACCCTACCGCTCGGCGTTAGTGTCCAGCTACCAGTTTTTGCTATTGATTCCTTATCATTGGGAAATGGGGTGTTACACCAACGCACCCGCAACCATTTGCACATTGATGAACCAAATCTTTCATCCTTGGACAAATTCGTGGTGGTGTATGGACGAAATTGTTGTTTATAGCAACACAATGGAAGAGTATACAAGACATCGTCGCCTGGTATTCCAAGTACTAAGGGAGGATGAACTTTATGTGAAGAGATCAAAGTGTTCCTTTGGCCAAGAAGAGGTACATTTTCTTTTGCATGTCATTGGGCATGGCTACCTAAAGATGGACATGTACAAGGTGCGGGCGATCATCGAATGAGAGTCACCAACAAAGGTGATGGAGCTACAATCATTTCTTGGCTTGGTGAACTACTATAGGCAACCTCATGGGGTACTCAAAGAGGGCAGTGCCACTTACAGACCTATTCAAGAAGGAGAAAACTTGGAATTCGACGGAGGAATACCAACAAGCTTTTGAGGATTTGAAGAAGGCGGTGAGCACGGAACCAGTGCTTGCATTACCAGACTTTTGCTAGAAGTTTGAGCTACATACGGACGTCTCAGACTTTGTTATTGGAGAGGTGTTAATGCAAGAAGAACACTCAATTGCTTTCGAGACCTGCAAGTTGAATGAGGCGGAGCGGTGATACACTGTGCAAGAGAAGGAAATGACTGCCATCATTCACTGCTTACAGGTATGGAGACACTACTTGCTGGGCGCACAATTCATGATCATGACTGACAATGTGGCAACAACATATTTTCAAACTCAGAAGAAATTGTCAGCAAAGCAAGCAAGATGACATGACTTGAGGAGGACCCCATCGCCCAGCAAATCATGCAGCTAGCTAAAGAAGGACGAGCCAGGAGATTTTGGGCAGAGGATGGATTACTCTACACCAAAGGGAGAAGGGTATACATCCCAAAGTGGGGAAAACTACAAAGGGACTTGATAAAAGAGTGCCATGACATAAAGTGGGCTGGACATCCAGGGCAGAAGCGCACTTTAGTTTTGATGGAGGATTCCTACTACTGGCCACAGATGAGGGATATCATTGAGTTGTCTGTGAAAACATGTCTTGTTTGCCAACAAGAAAAGGTGGAGAACAAGCAACCGACAGGACTTTTGGAGCAACTACTAGTGCCAGAGTATCCATGGGAGACGGTGACGCTCTACTACATTAATGTCTTGCCCAAGTCTGAAGGGTGCGAGCCTATCTTGGCGGTGGTAGACCGCTTCTCAAAATACAACACTTTCATATCAAGCTTTAAGGACACAACAACAGAAGAGAGGGAGCTTCTCTACTTCAAACATGTAGTGAAGTATTGGGGGTTGCCGAAGAACATTGTGAGTGATCGAGTCCCTCGCTTCACGGGGAAGTTGTGGACGGAACTATTCAAGCTACTTGGGTCAGAGTTGAACTTCTCCACTAGCTTCCACCCTCAAACGGATGAGCAAACAGAGAGGGTGAATGCAATACTTGAGTGCTCCTTGCGGCACTTCGTGAGTGCAAATTAGCATGATTGGTCAAAACTTATAGACGTGGCACAGTTTTCTTACAACCTGCAACGGAGTGAGGTCACATGAAGGAGCCCATTTGAGCTTGCTACGGGAAGGCAACCTCTTACACCACACACTTTGGTGACCACGATGGAGGATGGAAAGAGCCCAGGTGCTTGGAAGATGGATAAATCATGAGAGGAACATGCTGACTTAGCTAGATCGTGCTTGGAGAAGACCCGCAAGAGGATGAAGAAGTGGGCCGATGCAAAGCGACGACTGGTGAAATATTCAGTGGGAGACAAGGTAATGGTGAAGCTCTTACCACAACAGTTCAAGGCCTTACGTAGCGTACACAAAGGCTTGGTGCGGAGGTATGAAGGCCCATTTTCGGTCGTGGCTAAAGTGGGTAAGGTTTCTTATCGCCTTGACTTTCCAAGCTCTTTGAAGATACATCCAATGTTTTATGTGAGTATGCTCAAGCCTTACTACAGGGATAAAAAAGATCTTCAAAGAGGAGAATATCAAAGGGCACCTACAGTGAAATTAAAGTCTTTTGACAAAGCTATAGAAGAGGTGCTCACAAAGTGAGTGGTGCGAAGAAGAGGTGTGCAACTATGCACACAATACTTGATCAAATGGAAGGGATTGCCCGAGTCCTAAACTACATGGGAGACATTGGAATACTTGTGGTAGTTCAAGGACATCCTTCAGCACTACAAGGCGACGAGGATGCCACCAGGATAGGTGGGGGAGGATGTCACGGATCAACACTTTTGGGGTTAAGGCCCGAGAGGATTCTAGAGAAATATGGAGTCTTGCACATAGGAAGATGATCGAGAATTCTAGGAGATTCATGTATCTTGTACACACTAGAGATGTATAGAATAGTTTAGAATGGTAGGATTCTAAAATATTTTGTAAATTGGTGGGAAACCCTTTTGGGGTTTATAAAAGGGGAAGACCCCTTCATTTGTAATCATCCAAGATTTGGACTAGCAATAGAATTCTTTGGAGTTCTTTCACTTGTGAGCATTCTCTTGAGTTATTTCTCCATTCTTTTCTTCATCGCCACTAAGTTCTTGCGGGAGAAGCCGACTTAGCTAGGCTACATGGAGTGAAAAAGAGGAGCTAAGGCCACACATGAGCTTGTAAAGAGATAAGTCCGTGACAAGCCACTATCAATGTACCATACCTGCTCAATTTGAGAAGATTAAGTTGATCTCTCACTTGGTATCTTTCTTCTCCCTTTTGCCTTGTACGTTGTATTGCTGCCGTCTCTTGTCGTCTGAGGTGGTATTATTCAGGTTCAATTTTGATTAAAGTGCCTCTTCAATGAGGATATTGAATTGGCGCATTCTACTCTCATGTGCCTAAAGTGAGCCCATCAATTCGACAAGTGCAAATGTGGTGAAGTCCTTTGACTCTTCTATTGCAGTGACAACATGATCAAATTTGATGGGCAGGCTTCTGAGAACTTTTAGTACTTCCTTTTTCTCTTCGATCTCTTTTCCCAGGCTTCTTATTTGACTAACGATGCTCGTGGTTTTGGTGAAAAATTCATGGACCAGCTCTATTTCTAGCATCTGAAGGGAGTCAAATTCTTTCCATAGTCCTTGTAGTTTGATTGTTGTAACTTTGGAAGATCCCATGAATTCATAACAGAGTAGGTCTCAAGCTTCTTTTGAGGTGGCTGCACCCATCAATTAAGGAAATATTGATTTGCTTACCCCTTGTTGAATGTAGAGCAAGGCCTTCATATCCTTTTATAAATTTTCTGCATAAACTCGAAGTATCGCAAGTTCAGCAGACCCCTTCTGTTTCAATTTGAGGAAATCTTCCTTCAACGAGGTCCCACTTTATGAATAGAGGAAGGTTTGTTAGCTTGACGCCGCCATGTGATGACTAGCCAGAGTGAGAGATTCACTGATTTTAGGGGAATCTCAAAGATCTGGGACGGCGCAGTGATGACTAGCCAGAGTGAGAGATTCACTGATTTTAGGGGAATCTCAAGGATCTGGGACGGTGCAAATCTGATGGTACTCTTTTCTTCTTCTCCCACCTTCAACCTCACGCTTTGATACCAATGTTGGTAGAATTTTGGAGAATTAGAATGCAGGAAATAATAGGGGATAGCAGGGAAAAAAGAACAAAGCAAGCAGCGCGGGAGAGGAATTGGTTTTACTTTTGGAAATAAACTACTTCATTAACTTGACGATGTTGCATATGTATAAACGTGGCCTTCAGTTACAACATATAATTGTTGCCATTTACACCACTTTCAACATTAGACCCACTTACATTATGCAGGAAATAAAATGTCCCTTAAGTGACACCACATACTTAAAAAAACATTTACAACTGATGACTTGACTCTTTTTTGGCTGCTGAGGTTACTTTGTCTTCTTCTTCTTTGTTTGATCTTGCAAGTTCTGACTAAGTCTTCTTCACAAGATGGGTGCGTATGCTGGGTCAAGGAGATGAACACTTACGATAGTCTTTTTTATCTTTATATTTTTTCTCTTTTGAACCTTCCATTCTCCTTCGTATTCATCGTATGCACCATCTTCATGTTCAACTTCACATTCACTCTATCTTGAATATGTTTATGAAAAAGAAAAAAATGATTATGTTGATGATTATTTGAGGTTTTCCAAATACGAGTGAGAAAATGAACCAACATGATTCGATTGTAGTTTGATTATCATAAAGAGTGGAATTTTGGGAAATATGTACGTAGTGTAAATTTTTATAATAATATTATTTATTTGAGTATTTCTTTTCTAATGTTTCTACTTGTAAGGAGTATATAAGCATTTTCCCCTCTTTTTTCTTTACTTAACACTATAAGTTTGATTTTATAAAGTTATATTCTCTTTTTGGCCATAACCATGCTTGATTTACAGGATATATCTGATATAGAAGGTGACAAGAAATTTGGCATTAATTCATTTGCTGCAAGCCTAGGCAAAAAACAGGTAGCCAACAACAGGGAAATTAATTATAGTTTTACCCAATGAAAGAAAAAAGAACTGTTTGGGTTTCATGACTTGTACGTACTAATTCCTTTTGATCCTTGCAGGTGTTTTGGATTTCTGTGTATCTCTTAGAGATGGCTTACATTTCTGCAATAGCTTTTGGAGCCACATCTTCCCACCTATGGAGCAAACTCATAACTGTATGTCAAGCAATTGCATTTTCAAGTGTTCCTTTAGCCTTAATTATAACATTGTGAATTTGTTAATTGATGAGATGGCTAGAAGGAGCATTATTCCAATAATTATAGGGTTTCTTCATCGTCTCTTCTTCTTTTTGTATAAAAGGGTCAGTAGAATTTCAGCAATTTATTAAAAAGAATAGGTTCTACTTATTTTAGAGTGCATAGCATGGGGACATGGACATATATATATATATATATTGGAATTTTATGAATATATTAGAAAGAAAAAGAACAAAGATACAAAGGAGTGAGAATTACCCCGAGCCCCCAGAACCCAAAAGAACAACAAGAAATTACCCAAAGTCCAAACAAACAGACATAGAATCCAGAGTGGAGACTCTAAAGACCATTGGGTTCGCGACGTCATCGAGAAGGAGGTTGGATAAGGCGACGGGAATACAATCCCGAGAAAAACCGCAACTCAATTTGTTGGACATTGCAAATTTCGCCATGGCATCCGCTACCCGGTTTTCTTCCCTATAGATGTGCTCGTTAGTAACATACATAGAATTGATGCACTTGAGAATCTCTTCACCAACGTCCCAAATCTGCCAAGGAGAAAAAAGTCATTTCTACAAGCATCCAGAGATAATTTTGGAGTCACCCAAAATGTGCACCTTTCTGATGTTAAGAGCGGAGCATAGTGAAATCCCGTCTCTGAGGGCCAAGCAGTCGTGCACGGGGGACCCCGTGCTGGGGCGGCAACATTCGGCGGGGGCAGCGAATTTCCTTTGTTCCAAGTCGATCTTGTGCTGCTCTAACAATAAATTCCCCACAAACCCTAAATCTTTAAAGAAAGGATATTCAATATCTTGTATCCCTTAAATTTCTATAGGGTGATTTCAAATTCTTCTTTTCAATATTTTTTTTGAATTAAAGTTATCAAAAGGATAAGAGTAAAAGTAGAGCACAACAATATGTATATCATGAGAACGCTTGCGAGATCATGCTGGTAAATCTGAAATATGTTAAAGTTGTGACATCTACTTGAGGACTACATAAAGTGAAGGTAAGTCCCTAAAACATATATTTTGACACACTGACACTCTTAATTAAGCGTATTATGTTTGAAGATAACTCTAGGAAGTAGGACGAATTCCAATGGGAAAATATAGTAAACATCATGTACAAGGCATCGAATAAAAGCAAATAAAAATAAACAAATACAAAATTGAAAGAGAGCTAGAGAAGCAAACAATAACAAATTATACCCAGAGATGATGCATTGCAGTCCATGGCTTGATCCGTTTTAATCCATGTAAATATTTTGTCATAAAATAATGTTATATCTGCAATGCATAATGATAAACTAATGAAACGTGCAACACACTGCGAGATACAGTTCTATTTCACGGAAGATACATTTGGTTGCAGTTCTAATTCAGAGACGGTATAAGCATCCATAAAGACCATATGCCCATATCACCTCCATGTATGGGAAAAAAAGATATAGTGGAGTTCTCTCCAAATGAAGTTATTAGATTGGCAGACTGCTGTTGAGAAACATAAAGGTCATATGAGATGAAGGCAATGGGGCAGATAGCCGGTGCTATCACTTTTTTATTAAGCTGAAAAAGACTCATACAAGAACTAACAAAGCTGTGCTCTGTTCACATGAACCAGAAGAACAGCCAGACTTAATTTCTCCCCCGCAAGCTAACAACCAAAGGCTTTATATATCAGCCCACTACAAACTGACAGAACACAATATTAAAACAACAACAAACACTAACAAGGCCCATAACAGGTATGGGACAAACTCCCGGATACTAAAATAAGCTGACTGGGAACACCTTCCTATGCAGGTCAAGCCTTCAGAAGAGTTATGCCGTCGTCTGGTCCTCTGCTCCAGGTTTTTGATGGATCTTCTGAAGCTTAATCCTGCTTTTCTTTGTCGTGACTTTGTTCGATGTTTGGAGTATGCTCCAACACCCCACATAGTCCAAACAACATATTGCTTTCATCTTCTTTCGCAGTGCCTGAAATGTTGGTGCCGAGAGGGGTTTTGTAAGGAGGTCTGCAATTTGGTTCTCTGATTTGCAGTGCTTTAGCTCGATTTCACCTTTACTTACCAGATCTCTGGTGTAGTGAACCTTAATTTCGAAGTGCTTAGTTTTATTGTGGAAAATGGGGTTTTTTGCGGGAGCAATAGCCGATGTGTTATTGACCTGAATTATAGTAGGGTCTTCTTGTTCTCCCAACATCTCTGCCATTAGTCGTTTTAGCCATGTTGCTTCTCTGACGGCTTCACTTAGGGTTGTGTATCCTACCTCAGCTGAGGAGAGGGCAATTGTTTTCTGCTTTCTTGTGCGCCAGGATATGGGATTAGGACCAATGTAGAATATGAATCCAGTAGTGCTCCTCCTGTTGTCAGAGCACCCGGCCCAGTCACTGTCAGAGTATCCCATTAGATTGCTTTCTTGTCTTCATATTTAAGCCTAGCGATCTTGTGTCGTTAATGTACCTCAATATTCTTTTGGCGGTTGTCAAGTGCTTGATACTTCATATTCTATATCAGGTCTGGTGTTGGTCAATTATATCAATGACCCAACTAGGCTCCTGTATTGCTCTGGTGAGGTCTTTTCTTCTCCATCACTTTTACACATTTTTTCTTCAGTGATCATTGGGGTGGATGCAGGCTTTGAATTTTCCATCCCAAATCTGATTAAGATGTCTTCTGCGTATTTGCATTGGGAAACATAAGTTACATTAGGTATTTGAAGGATTTGCAATCCAAGAAAGTATCTGGTGAGACCCAAGTCTGCCATTTCAAATTTGATTTGAATGTATTTTCGAAACTTGTTTATATTGTCTAAGTTGGAACCGGTGATGAGAAGATCATCCACATATAGACATACAATGAGTAATTCCCCATTTTCTTCTCAGTTTATGTACATTCCTGGATCACTCAGTCTTGTGGAAGCCAATGTGAAGAAGGTTAGTGTCAATTTTTGTGTTCCAGGCGCGAGGTGCTCGTCTTAGGCCATACAAAGCTTTGTGAAATTTGAACACCTTGTTCTCTTTGCCTTCAATTTCGTATCCCGGTGGCTGTCTCACATAAATCTCTTCCTCAATTTCTCCATTTAAGAAGGCTGACATGACATCCAATTGATAAATTGGAAATTGATTTTGTGTTGCTAAAGCTAGGAGAGCTCTGATTTATTCAAAACGGGCTACCGGAGCGAAAGTTTCAAAATAGTCCACACCTTCCTTTTGGGCATACCACTTAGCCACAAGCCTGGCCTTGTATTTCTTAATTTTCCCTTCTTCATTATATTTGACTTTGTATAACCACTTAAGTCCTATTGCTTGTATCCAATCTGAGAGCTCCCAGGTATGGTTCTTCTCAATCATGTGCAGCTCCTTGTCCATTGCTTGTATCCAATTGGGATCACCAACAGCTTCTTGAAAGCTGGAAGGTTCCTTAACAAAGAGAGCAATTTGGCATTGATCGTATATATCGGTTAGAGAACGATACCTGAGTGGTGATGACAAAGATGATGATTTTTGGGAACTTGCTAAGTTCTCTTCAGAGCTAGGGGGTCAGGACTATTGTTGACTGCTGAAGGTGTGGAAGGCTGGGGATTTTCTGGAGGAGCTTCAGTGGAATCCTCAGAAACCGCTGAACTGAAAGTTTGATCCCGAGCCACATCCTAGGTCCAGTTCTTTTTCTCGTGGACAATGACATTCCTGGAGATAAGGAATTGCGTTGTTGATGGGTTGTATAGCAGATATGCCTTGGAGCTTTCACTGTATCCAAGTAAAATTCCCTTTATTCCCTTTTCTGCAAGTTTATCTTTATACTATGTGGAGTCTAGGCTATAGGCAATGCTCCCAAAAGTTTGGAGATGAGACGCATTAGGTTTGTTCCCTGACCAAGCTTCATACGGGGTGGAATTAATCAATGCTCGACATGGAGACCTGTTTAGTATGTAAACTGTAGTATTTACAGCTTCCCCCGGTACTGCTTAGGTAGATTGGAGTTTAGCAGCATACACCGAGCCATTTCTACAATAGTTCTATTCCTCCTTTCAGTAGTGCCATTCTATTCTGGTGTGGCTCTGACTATGAATTCTCATTTAATTCCTTGTGCAAGCTTATCTTTGTTCCTTTCAGTAGTAAAATTCCCTTTATTCCTTTTTCTGCAAGTTTATCTTTGTTCTGTGTGGAGTCTAGGCTATAAGCAATGCTCCCAAAAGTTCAGAGATGAGACACATCAGGTTTGTTCCCTGACCAAGCTTCATACGGGGTGGAATTATTCAATGCTCGACATGGAGACCTGTTTAGTATGTAAACTGTAGTATTTACAGCTTCCCCCTAGTACTGCTTAGGTAGATTGGAGTTTAGCAGCATGCACCGAGCCATTTCTACAATAATTCTATTCTTCCTTTCAGTAGTGCCATTCTGCTCTGGTGTGCCTCTGACTATGAATTCTCAATTAATTCCTTGTTCTTGGCAGAATGAAGAGAAGGCATTGCTAATGAATTCTCCCCTGTCAGTCCTCAGTGTCTTTATTCTAGTGTTTGCTTCATTTTCTGCCTGGGCTTTGAAAATTTTAAACTTTGAGAAGGCATTGGACTTGTTTTCAAGGATGTAGATCCACATCATCCTAGTAAAGTCATCTACTATGAGAAGATAGTAATGTTTACTTGAAATGGAAAGGGTTCTGGTTGGTCCCCATGTATCAGCATACACTAGCTCTAGGGGTTTTGTTGTTTTTCTGGAGGTGATGTAGGGATGAGGTAGCTTGTGTATTTTACTCATTGCGCACTCATGACACATTACCTTTGTCTTGAATTTTTGGTAATCCCCTTACTAAGTTCTTACTTTGAAGTTTTATCAGGTCACCAATGTTGAGATGCCCAAATCTGCAGTGCCACTTGGCTGTCTCTGAGTGGGTTTCAGCAATCATGTTCCTTTCTTCATAAGGTAGAGTTAGAGGAAACACTTTATTGGGGGACATGACATTTTTGGCTGCTATTTGTGAGGTGGTTTTATCTATGACGATGCAGTTTGGATCATCAAAGATTAACTTATAGCCTTTTTTTTAGTAATTATACCACACTCAGTAGGTTTTGAGCTAATTCTGGAACGTATTGCACATCAGATATATGCTTGTACTGCCCTGATTTGGATTTTTTACAGTAATGGTGCCTTTTCCGTTTATGGTCTTAGTAGTTCCATCACCTAAGACCACTTTAGACTTGGCTATTTCATCTAACTGTATGAGAGCATTCTTATTGTTAGTCATGTGATTAGAGCACCCGCTATCTAGGTACCACACATCATCCAGAATAGCTCCATTATTGTAACACGTGACAAAATATTCATCACCATCCTGCTAACTGTATTTTGCTTCTTCTGGTTGTTGAATGTTGCTTTTTTTCCTAAAGGGACAATCCTTAGCAAAGTGAGTCGGCTTGGGGCATCTTTTACATTTGTAAAAACAATCAAATGCTTCATGATTGTTTCGTCTGCATAGATTACAAAACAGTAAAGATCCCTGATGCAATCTGGAATTCTTTGATTTCTTAGCAGACTCATAAGAGTTTTTGCTTGGCTGCAGAATAAGTTTACTTTGGAATGCTTGTTCCAAGTTCTAATGCTCAAACCTCTTCATTCTTTCTTCATGAGCTTGAAGTGAGCCCATGAGGTCACCGGTAGTGAGAGTATTAACATATTTTGTTTCTTCTATGGTTGTTACCCAATGTTTTAAATATCGGATGTCGGTGACATATCAGATTGAGTTTTTAGATGTCAGAAGTCGGAGACATGTCAGAGATATTTTAAAATATCGGATTTCCATGTTTAATAAATAATTTTTTTTATTTTTATGTATACTAACTATAATTATATGTTATAAAAATTGAAAAATAATATAACAAATTGATAAAAAAGGAGCAATTTATATTACAAAATAAAATCGAATAATTTCTAAGATAAAATATTATTAACAAATATAAAATGATATATTTTAAAATATATTTAATAGTATACAATAATTTTATTTTGATAACAATAAGTTTATTGTAAATAAAGAAGATTTAAAAATTTTCATATTTTTTGTAATAAATGTATTAAATATTTTCATATTTTTTGTAATATAAAATTAAAATTGTGAAACAATTATACAAAATTGGTTATAAGAATAAAATATTAAAAAACTCAAAATAATAAGTCTAATTTATTTAATCATTAATAATATAATATTCATAGATGATTTAAACATATATTGTTAGTCTGCTAATATAACATAAAATAAAATAGCGGGCGATATATTTAAAAGTCGTGTCGGACGATATATTGAAAAAAATCGGACATGTCGGTCTATATTTTATAAAAAGACAATCTATTTTTTTTTAGAAAAACATATCGTTTTGCCCTAAAAAATGGACATGTCGGGAGAAATGTCGGACATGTCGGGAGACATGTCGGACATGTCGGGAGACATGTCGGAGGACATTTAAAACAATGTTAATGTTACCACGAAAGCATATTTTTGGGTGAGAGTTTTAAGTATTTTCAAGATCACTTTTTGAAGTACAATAAATATATTTAATAGCACAAACCACAAGAAGGGGGGGAGTGAATTGGGGTTTTAAAAATTTCTTAATAAAAACTATGTTTTGTGATAATATGCAAATATTAAAGTAACGAGACAATATGCATAAAGTGTTCGGCACCCAATTGGGTCCTACTCACTTGCTAAGTGACCTCCAAATCACTTAGCCACACAACTAAAAGTCCACTATAATCCACTGATTACAAATCTTATTCCAGGTCAAGAGCATCCTTCACAAATCTTATTCACAGGTCAAGAGCAACCCATAGTAATTAGGTTCTTTCGAATGAAAATAAGGGAGGTGGTTTAATACAAAGAATTATCCTCACAATGAAAAACTATTTCACTTGAAATGATAAACAAGGTAAAGCCAAAATAATTTTGCTCAAATCTAATGATATAATGAAGATAATAAGTGTAAAAGATTGTGATACTGATTATGATCTATGTAGCACGGGGACGGAAACGGGATACGGGATACGATACGAAACCGATACGGGAAACGTGATTTTAAAAAAAATACGGATACGGGAAACGTTTTTAATTTTTTTTAATTATTTTAATATAAATATTAATTAATATATAAAAAACAATTAACAAACTAAGGTACCATCTCAGTCACTAGGCGCACAATCATGTTGTTTAGGCACAATGAGAAAGATTAGGCTAGGAGAAGGTATTGGATATCACAGGAAGAGAAAATATGAAGAATAGCTCATGCAATCTATTCCTTAGGTATCCAAACGCACAAACATTATTTATAGTACCTAGAAGTACACACATTTTAGTTTGATTTATTTATTATCAATATAGATTATTCAAGAGTCAAGATTGGGCCTACAAGTACACAAACTAATATCATAATATGTAATGATGATCATCAAACTCTTCACATAAACAAGATCTTCTTTAGCATTAAATTAATAAAATGATTTTGTAAGGAGAAGAAATTATTTCTAAGAGTTAGCCACAATTTAATATGAGGCGTGACTGCGCGCCTGGCGCCGTGAATAAAATAGTGGGAAACACGTATCCTGCAAGGGGGATACGTGTTTCCCAATTAATTTTTTTATTTAATTTAAATATTGCGTTTCCTACTTTTCGGAAACGCGTTTCCGCGCGTTTCCGCGCGTTTCCGCGCGTTTCCGGGCGTTTCCCGTATCCGATACGCGTTCGAGCCGATACGCGAAGCATTTTTAAGTATCCGTGCTTCGTAGATTATGATAGTAATTAATGATGGTAATAGTAATAAAAATATTAATATAAGTTTAAAACATTTTTCTTTGAAAGATAGCTTAATATTTTGATAAACTATATATATTAATGATAACGATTAAAAAGATATTTCTCTTTAAATTAATATCTTCAATATTTAAAAACAATTATTGCGATGATAAAATTTATGAGAATTTTAAACATATGAATATTATGATAATAATGTAATTAAGATAATAATAATTAAATGCCGATAATAATTAAAATATGACAATCAAAATGATTATTATTAAAGAGTCTAAAAGAAGAATAAATGAAAAATAAATTCTAATTAATTTCAAATAACACAACTACAAATAAAAAATTTAGAAATTAAGCAATATGAGAAATACGCATCTACAAATAAAACTAGATTTTGCAATTGCAAGCTTAGCACAAAAACTTGAAGAACACTTAGAAGTATTGCAAGAGAGTTTTTTTGTGTGTTGTAAAGAGGAGAGTGATATGGTATTTATAGAGTGGGGAGAAGAAAAAAGAATGCAGCTCAAATGAGGTTTGAGGTGTGAATGTGGCTATGAAGTCAAAAATGGAGGCATAAATGGTCACCAATGATGGATTTAGATAGAAGATTTTTCAGACCAAATTAAATGTCTAGATTGATTCTCTGAAGATTTAGAATGGTAGATTTGTCTTTATATTATAAATGAGAGCTAAATAGATCACATGACAAAATAGTAAAAATAATAAAAATTTCGGATAGATGGAGAAATCCATTTTGGAGGGTCTAAAAAGTCTGTGATATGATGGATAGATAGACAATGAAAAATTAAATAAAATAGACTTTTGAATGAAGAGGTTTGATAGAGAATTAGTCAAATACGGCGGTATAGAAGTTAGGCAACGGATGGATGCAGAACTGTAATGATGAGAGTCGAGATAATGCAAAATGGATGGTGGATTCAGATTCCTCTCGTCGAGGCAGTCGATTTTGACTATTTATACGTCAAAAACGGTGTCCGGACGGAGGAGATGCAACTCCGACAAGTTTGGTGGTTTTTGGATTTAACCTAGGCTAGAGGAAGAAGATGAAGTGACGTGGCGCTGACTGGTTTAAGTGATTGTTGCGGTAATGACAAGTGAACATGCTGCTGAGGTGGCGGTTGGGTTAAAATCTGGGTTAATAACAGCCTAATTGAATAAAATCAAAGGCTATGATTGAAAGAGCTTGATGGAGGGTCAAATGAGGTCGAAAAATTCCGAAAAAATATGAAAAAAATCAAATATTTTTTATATAACTTTCTATTAAATTTTCAGAATATTTTTATTTAAAAATATTATTTATTAATTTACTAAACTTAAATACATTATAAATTTTTGATGGAATATCAAAACATGTCAAAAAAATTAAGATTAATATATTAATTTTTTTTGAATTAAATCTAAAATAGTATATTAAAGTTTCAAGATGTTTGAAAATTACAATATTTTATCTAACATAAGTAAATCATTAAATCAAGATTATGACTTAATAAAATTATAAAAAATAATTTTTAGGCTTTAAATAAATACTAGAAATATATATTAAAATTTAAAAGAGTTTATTGAAATTTTTATATTTTATCTAATATTATGATCTTGTCAAATGTATAGATATAAAAGAATAATAATAAATTAGTGCAATATAATAAATATGATCCTAGGAGCAAACTTGGCATGCTTGTTTAAAATTTAAATGAACTAGCTCTCTTACATATGGAGTTCTCAGCCTGTTCTCAGCCTATTCTAAGCATAAATCTTCAATTTCAGATTAACCAGCTTGTATGGCTCAATACGAGTATAACCTGCATATTACTTAAACTTGAATTAGCAACTGAATCAATAGTTTGTTAGCATCAAAATAAGCATTAATGCTCATGAGGCTAACACTTTCTTCTCGTCTACAGTGTCACCATAGCTCTTAATCTGATTAGTGAGAGAAGCGAAGCACCGGTATGGGTACGGGTACCGGGTACGATACGTATCCGGTACGGCGGTATGGCAAATTTAAAAAACAAGGATATGGGTACGGCGGGATACGTTGTATTAAATATAATAAATAAATACATATATATATCACAAATACAATTATAAATTCTCAAAACAATAAAACAAGAAGCATAAATAGTCAATTGAAATACAAGATCATGATTAATACATAGAATGAAGTTCTTAGACATAAATTATAAATGTTCATAATCATAGAATGAAGTACGGCCTATCCATCACTCATTTTCTTCATCATCCTCAGTATTGTTGGAGATCAATGCATCTTCAATTTCTGGCTCATCTAAAGACAAGTTGGCAATTGCCAGCATGCCAACTCCATCAAAAGGATTTGCCCAAGCATCTCCTCCTATATCCCACATTTGACTTCTCCCTTTACCGTAGATTTCATTTCTTCTCGAGAGTAGGCGTAGATTACTATGCACATACACCAAATCATCAGCTCTTGTGGTAGTATTTTATTTCTTCTTAATGAGTGAATGAATGAGTATGTGCTCCAATTTCTTTCACAGCAGGAAGATGAAGAAGGTTGACCTAGAAGCTTCAAAACAATCTTTTGCAATTTTGGTATTGAAGTTCCATAGTAACCCCACCAATCTTTGGGCAATAATGATGTACAACCCGTATTTGGCGAGTGGGTCCCTCGAGTCAGTTGATGGGACAGGGGTCAGCCAGATCATTCGCCCGTACCAAGATAGGAAAAAGGATCCCCAGATTAGTGGGGGTAGGCTGCAGGCGAGTGGGAGCCTGACGAGTGATGCCTCCACGGACCATTCGCTCAGAGGCTTGATCATTCGCCCAGTCAGGCGGGAACTCGGCGAGTGGTTCCCTCACGGACCACTCGCCCAGAAGGCAGTGAGGAGGAAATGACCATAATACCCCTTGTGGTCTGCATATAGCCCTTCAGAACAGCGGAGTTAGGCTATTCGTAGACCAATTTGGGGTGCCTTTAGTAAATTTAAAAGGCGGATTCAGGCTATTTACAGACCAGCCTAGGAAAACTATAAATAGACCCTTAAGGGCACCTTGGAGGAGATCCGATTTTGGAGCATCCTCTCCTCTAGGCTAGTTTTGGTTGGCTGCCAGTGCCCTCCAAGGTGCCCGGTTGAGCTTTGGTTTGGGAGGGGAAGCTCTCTAAGATCTTCCGGGTGTGTGGCGGGACCTCCTCGCTTCAGCCTTGGGTCTATTCCGTTTCCAGCATCCACCGTCAAGAGAGTCTAGTGAGGGAGAAATAAGCATCGGCTACACCCCCAGTGGGTCCGAACTCAAGAGACCAGTTGCTGGTTTCAACATTTTTGGTGCGGTGAGCGTGGACCGTAGCCGGTGAAAGAAAATCCCAAGCTGGTTTCGATGACAGGAGATGGAGGAAATGGTTCTGACTCAGGTCACTCGCAGCCACCCGCGGCGGGCGAGTGGCTGGAGATGTTTGAGAAGTTTAAGCGAGAGGTCCTGCAGACGGTTCTCGCGTCGAGGACCGAGTGCGAGACCCCGGTGGTTCCAGTGGTCCCGCCTTTGCAGATTGGCGAGAACGCCCCGGGGCAGCGACCGGGAAAGGAGGTGCCAGCAGAAGGCAGTGCGCGAGACCTCCCCGGACGGCAGTTGTTCAACAGTCCGGCGAGTGCCGAGGTGTGTGAGTTGGTCCCGCGCGAGAGGACCACTCGCCGAGCAGGGGAAGGGAGCCCCTTTTGCGAGATGATCCTCTCAGCCCCAGTGCCAGAAGGGTTTCGTGGGCCGGAGATGTCCTACTACACCGGCAAGGAGGATCCAGTTGTGCACCTGCAGTGGTTCGAGGACATGACTTCAATCCTTCCCATGTCAGATTCTTTCCAATGCCGACTCTTCGCAACCACCCTGAAGGAAAAAGCAAGGGACTGGTTCCACCAACTTCCCACAGGTTCCATCTATGCGTTCGATGATCTGCGCCGAAGCTTCCGACTACGTTTCTCGACGTCAAAGAAGAGGAAGAAGGATGCGGAGGCTCTCTTCAAGATCCGGCAGAGGGAGGGAGAATCCCTGGCTAAGTACGTGGACAGGTTCCAGGAGGAGATACACCTAGTGCAGGAGGTGCCGGGATTCGCCCTCCAGATGGCATTCATCGTAGGGCTGCGAGAAGGGTTCTTCAAGATGGACCTGAAAAGAAGACCTCCCGTATCCTTCGAGGAGTTGATGGAGAGGGCCGCGGAGGAGATCGAAGGGGAGGCGGCCAACCCCGAATTCTATAAAAGGTTGGCAAAGATGAGCGAGCCCGAGGCGAGGCAACCAGAAGGAAGAAGGCGAGAGGAGCCCAGGGGCCAGGGGTTCGAAAGACCACCTCGGGTTTGGAGGAACCAGGAACCCAACAACAGGTTGGGCTGGAGGAACCAAGAAGGACCAGCGCGAGGTCAGGATGAAAGGTACCAAGGAAGGGAGGCAGGAGGAGTGAATCAGGGATGGAGGCAGGGTCCCAGACCCCCTAACCCCCCGAGGGAGCAAGCCATGGCGGTAGGCCGAGGAAGAAGAGGTAGAGGAGCAAGAGGAGGAAGAGGAAGAGCTGGAAGAGAGGACAGGGTGGCGTTGCCTTACTGTGATTTTCATCAGGAGGAAGGTCACGCGATCGCCACCTGCCCAGAGTTCTTGGAAATGAGGGAAAGAGGACGGCCACGGCGGCCGCATGCCAGAATTGAGGAAGTGCTTCCAGAGGCAGAAGAGGACCGGTGTGAGGATAGGGCGGATACAGGAACCAGGGGGGAATCGGGGTGATTCACGGTGGGGTTGGGATAGAGGCCTCTCGCAAGAAGAGCTTCCAGGCCATGTTCCGAAGGGATGTCGCGTCAACTTCCCAGACCCCACCCCCCTCCGAGAAGCTCACCTTCTCCTCAGAGGATATGCCAGACTACGAAGACCCATTCTGCGACGCCCTGGTGATCCAGACGGCGATAGAAAACTTCACGGTCTCTCGGATCCTGGTGGACAACGGGAGCTCGGTGAATGTGATCTTCAAAAAAGCTTTCGACGCGATGGAGGTAGAGAAGAAGAGGGTGCAGGCCTCCGACGGGCCACTGTTTGGTTTCTCGGGAGAGAGGAAGGAGGTCGAGGGAGGCGTAGGTCTCCAGGTGACGCTAGGAGGAGTCCCGAGAAACTGCCGGTTCGTCATCGTGGACGCTCCGAGCAGCTATAACGCCATCTTTGGAAGACCCCTCATCAGTGCCTTTCGGTGCGTGCCCTCATCGTACCATCAGTGCCTAAAACTTCATAGTGGAGGAGTCCAGATCCGCGTCCGAGGAGATGCTAAGGTGGCGAGGCAATGCTACGTAACTGCCGTCAACACCATCTCATGGATGGCGGATGCCGAAAAGATGGATGAAGAGATGGAGAGGCCGGAGGGGCCAGGAGAGGAAGGGGAGAAGGAAGGAGAAGGGGGAGAGGGCGCTGCCCGAAAGGAAGTGTTGGAGGTCGCTCGTGAGGAGCAGGAGGTTGAAGTGTTGGAGGTCGCTCGTGAGGAGCAGGAGGTTGAGGTGTTGGAGGTCGCTCGCGAGGAGCAGGAGGTCGAGCCGATGAAGGCGGAAAGAGCTGCAGGGGAGAAGGCCCGGGAGGAGGGGCGAGAAGCGAAGGGCCAGTGGGACGAGCCAGCCCGGCTCGAGCCAGCAGAAGAGGTGATAGAGATGGAGGTTACCACCCAGGCAGGAAGGGTGGAGAAGGTGCGGATCAGCGGGGGCCTCGGCCCGGGGGACCAGAAAAGGATGTTGGAGTGCATCCAAAAGAACATGGACATCTTCGCGTGGAGCGCAGCGGACATGCCGGGCATCGAGGCGGACGTGGCTTGCCATCGTCTCAACCTCGATCCAGAAGCCCGCCCCATCCGGCAGAAGAGAAGGGCTATAGCTGACAAGCTCGAAGGACCAATCCGCGAGGAGGTGACGAAACTCCTCGAGGCAGGTTTTGTAACAGAGATCCAGTATCCAGGCTGGGTCTCCAATGTCGTAATGGTAAAAAAGGCCGATGGCCGCTGGCGTATGTGTGTGGACTTTTCATTGTTAAATAAGGCCTGTCCTAAGGATTGTTATCCCTTGCCTCGGATCGACGCGCTGGTTGACTCAGCCGTCGGTTTTTCTGTGATGAGTTTTTTGGATGCTTTTTCAGGTTATCACCAAATAAGAATGCACCCACCAGACGTCAAAGATGTCTCGTTCATCACCAGGGAGGGATGCTACTGCTATAAAATGATGCCCTTCGGGCTGAAAAATGCAGGAGCAACCTACCAGAAGATGATGGATCGGGTATTCAAAAAGCAAAGGGGAAGGAACCTGGAGGTCTACGTGGATGACCTTATGATAAAAAGCAAGTGCGTGAGCTCCCACATCCAGGACCTCGAGGAGACCTTCGCCACCCTACGCAAGTACAAGATGCGCCTGAACCCCCTGAAGTGTGTGTTCGGGGCCAGCAAAGGGAAGTTCCTCGGGCACCTTCTCACCCCCTGGGGGGTAGAACCTAACCCGGACAAGGTTAGGGCTATAATGGAGCTGGGGTCGCCTCGGAGCGCCAAAGAGGTTCAGCGCTTGACCGGAAGACTCGCCGGGCTGAACAGGTTTCTATCCCGGGCAGGGGAAAAATGCTCTCCCTTCTTTAAGGCGCTAAGAGGCAATCAGAAGTTTGAATGGACGAGAGAATGCGAGGAAGCCTTTCAGGCCTTGAAGAGCCAACTCACCAAGGCTCCGCTACTACAAAGTCCCAAAGAAGGGGAGGTCCTACATTTATATCTCGGGGTCGGGGCGGAGGCCGTAAGCTCCGTCCTGGTTCGAGAGGAAGGAAAGAAGCAGCTACCAGTCTACTACGTAAGCAGGGTCCTGAGGGAAGCGGAGCTCAGGTACCCAATTTTAGAAAAGTTGGCTTTTGCCCTGGTCATCGCAGCCAGGAAGCTCAGGCCATACTTCCAGGCCCATTCGATCCAAGTAGTGACGGACCATCCACTCCGCCAGATCTTCGAAGGAGTGGAGCACTCAGGAAGACTCGCAAAATGGTCAATCGAGCTAAGTGAATTCAACATTACCTTTGTCCCTCGATTATCTATGAAGGCGCAGGTGGTGGCTGATTTCATGACAGATTTCGTGGCCGAGATGAAAGAAGACGGAGCCCCTCGTCACATCCCGTGGAAGCTACTGGTGGACGGGGCTTCGGGCAAGAACTCCCTCGGAGGAGGGGTGGTGCTGGAGAGTCCCCACGGAGTGAAGATAGAACAGACGCTAGTGATACACTTCCCAATCACCAACAACCAGGCGGAGTATGAGGCTGTGATCGCCGGCCTGCGGTTGGCCCGGGAGCTCGGGGTCCATGACGTGGAGGTACTCACGGATTCCATGATAATAGCTTCTCAGATAAGGGGAGAGTTCGAAACAAGGGAGCCTGTGCTCATGAAGTATTTGGCAAAAGTCAAAGGTCTCGTGGGGACGTTCAAAACTTTCTCCATCCAGCATGTCCCACGAGAAGAGAGCACTCCGGCAGATCGGTTGGCAAAATCTGGTCCTCGAGCCGGAGGAACCCTGACGGACCTATTCCGTCCTTCGATTGAAGAAGGAGAGCTCATGGAAGTAGAACAACGGCCCTCCTGGAAGGACCCCTTCGTCACCCTCCTTGCAACGGGAAAATTTCCAAAAGAAGTTCCGGACCAGAGGCGCTTCCGGTATAAGTCTGCCTACTATGTGCTCCATGAGGGTGACTTGTATCGGAAGACCCTCTCGGGCCTCCTGGCCCGATGCATCTCGGAGGAAGAGGTCCCAAGGATCTTGGAGGAAGTCCACTCCGGCGAATGCGGCAGCCACTCGGGGAGCAGGATGTTGGAGGCAAGAGTCGTGAGGCAGGGGTACTTCTGGCCAACCCTAAGCAAAGACGCGGCAGCCTTTGCAAAGAGATGCCAGAAGTGTCAAATGTTCGCCCCGCTTCAGCTCGTGCCAGCCCAGAGGCTGAAGAGTATCACGGCGCCCTGGCCCTTCGCCATATGGGGAATGGATCTGGTAGGACCCTTCCCCCAGGCCAGCGGGCAGCGGAGGTTTCTCCTAGTCATGATTGACTACTTCACAAAGTGGCTGGAGGTCAAGGCGTTGGCTAAGGTCACCTCCCAGGTAATCCGCAACTTCGTATGGGGGGAAATCATTTGTCGACATGGGCTTCCGCAGGCCATAGTCACGGATAATGGACCACAGTTCGCAAGCGAGGAGTTCATCAGCTTCTGTGGCCAGCTGGGAATAGACCTTAGGTTTGCGTCCGTCCACCATCCCAGGAGCAACGGGCAGGTAGAGGCGGCGAACAAAGTCATCGTGAACTTACTCAAGAAAAAGGTGGAAAATCTCAAAGGCAATTGGGTGGAACAGCTCCCCTCAGTCTTATGGGCTTTAAGAACCACCCCCAACACCGCCACGGGAGAGACCCCTTTCAGGCTCTCTCACGGCTGCGAGGCGGTCATCCCCATAGAGTTCGAAATTACAACACCACGGGTAAAGGTCGCCGCAAATGGAGAGGAAGATTGGAGAGCCGAGAACGAGGAAGAGTTACGGCTCTCCCTCGACCTCATCGAAGAAGCCCGGGACCGAGCAGCCATCCATCAAGAAGAGGTCAAGCGGCGGATGGCCAAGTATTTCGATAGACACGTCAGGATCAAGCAGTTCGAGAAGGGAGATCTGGTACTCAAGAAGGTCGACGCGGCTGGGAGGTCCGCCGCGGTGGGAAAACTTAACCCCAACTGGGAAGGCCCCTATGTCGTGGAAGAGGCATTAAAGTCTGGGGGGTACCGCCTTCAGAATGTGGAGGGCCAACTCCTCAGCCACACATGGAGTGGCGACGACCTTAAACGCTTTTATCCTTAGTACCATGTAATAAATGATGTTTTTTGAATGAAAGCATTTTGTCTAAACTATGTGTAGGAAAATGACGCTATAGCTCGCAGGAGAGACCCTGGATGTTCCAGAGGTTGGCCCCGAGCAGACCCGCTGTCCAGGCTCTCATCTAGCTGGCAGGTCCGAAGGCTCACTCGGTGGCAGGTTCTATGTTCCAGAGGTTGGCCCCGAGCAGACCCGCTGTCCAGGCTCTCATCTAGCTGGCAGGTCCGAAGGCTCACTCGGTGGCAGGTTCTATGTTCCAGAGGTTGGCCCCGAGCAGACCCGCTGTCCAGGCTCTCATCTAGCTGGCAGGTCCGAAGGCTCACTCGGTGGCAGGTTCTATGTTCCAGAGGTTGGCCCCGAGCAGACCCGCTGTCCAGGCTCTCATCTAGCTGGCAGGTCCGAAGGCTCACTCGGTGGCAGGTTCTATGTTCCAGAGGTTGGCCCCGAGCAGACCCGCTGTCCAGGCTCTCATCTAGCTGGCAGGTCCGAAGGCTCACTCGGTGGCAGGTTCTATGTTCCAGAGGTTGGCCCCGAGCAGACCCGCTGTCCAGGCTCTCATCTAGCTGGCAGGTCCGAAGGCTCACTCGGTGGCAGGTTCTATGTTCCAGAGGTTGGCCCCGAGCAGACCCGCTGTCCAGGCTCTCATCTAGCTGGCAGGTCCGAAGGCTCACTCGGTGGCAGGTTCTATGTTCCAGAGGTTGGCCCCGAGCAGACCCGCTGTCCAGGCTCTCATCTAGCTGGCAGGTCCGAAGGCTCACTCGGTGGCAGGTTCTATGTTCCAGAGGTTGGCCCCGAGCAGACCCGCTGTCCAGGCTCTCATCTAGCTGGCAGGTCCGAAGGCTCACTCGGTGGCAGGTTCTATGTTCCAGAGGTTGGCCCCGAGCAGACCCGCTGTCCAGGCTCTCATCTAGCTGGCAGGTCCGAAGGCTCACTCGGTGGCAGGTTCTATGTTCCAGAGGTTGGCCCCGAGCAGACCCGCTGTCCAGGCTCTCATCTAGCTGGCAGGTCCGAAGGCTCACTCGGTGGCAGGTTCTATGTTCCAGAGGTTGGCCCCGAGCAGACCCGCTGTCCGGGCTCTCATCCAGCTGGCAGGTTGGAGGGTCCACTTGGTAGCAGGATCCAAATTCTCTAAGGTGGATCCAGGAGCATTCGCAGGGACCACCCAAGCGAATGATAATCCTACCTCTCTTCCTGACTGCCCGGGCGAAATCCCCGTCCGAGCGAATGGTGAGGGTACGCGAGTGTTTCGGGTAGCGGGAAGTCGAAGAGGGGCAACACACCTAAGTCATCTTCGAACACTCGCTGGGTGGCCGGGGCGGTTACTCTACGACCTAACGTCCTGGTAAGCCTAGCGAGACGTCACAGCGAGTGATAATCAAATTTGAGATAACATAAAAACTGAGATTATGCAGAAATTGAGATAGCATAAAAATTGTAAACCATAGATATATCTTTTGGGGGCATTCGCCCAATTCATGGTTACATCAGAAAAAAGAAAAGGTAAAAACAGAAAAAAAAAGGGGGGGGGGGGGGAATACAGAGGGCCCCCCTCAAGGGTCACCAGACTCCTCCGAAGAATCTTCGCTCTCATCCTGGTCGGGAGCGTCTTCTCGCGGCGCGACGCCGTCGTCCTCCGGGAAAGGAATCGGAATGTAAAGCTCCGGGACTACTTGGCGAGTGGTGAGGCATTCGGCCTCCGGCTTCAAATACCCAGCCCGCCGCAGCACCTGCAACGAGTGCTTGACGGCGCGTTGCGCATTCTCCTGAAGCAGTTGCTCCAGCTCGTGATGGGGGTAAAAGTGCCCCCCATCACCCGGGGCGAGTGTTGTCATTCCAGCTTCTCGCAGTAGCTGGGTCTCGGCCTGGGCGAGACGGACTTTCTCCTCGAGGTCGGCCACCCGCGCGCGGAGCATCCCGGCACTTGTAGCATCCTGAAAAAAAAAAAATAATAATAAAGTTATCATGATGAGGAGTATGGGACGGTTAGTGATAACCATTCACGGGAGTGAAAGTAAATGTACCTCTACAACCGGGCGGCTGGCGAGAAGAGCTTCCGCGGTCTTTAGTTTTTCCCTGAGATCGCTCGCCTCCTGGGACAGAAGAGCCCTGGTCTCCTCGACCTTGGCCAGGTTCCGCGAGACCTCAAGGCTTCGGCGAGAGGACATATGCGAGAGCTCGAGAGCGCGCAGCATAGCCCGGGCGGCTTCGTGGGCGAGAACCTGAGTCTTCTCCAAATCGAAGACCTCGGCGTCCTCCCGGCCATAAAGAGCATACGCCAGGGCATAGGCCTCGCCGCTGGCAATGTTGGTCTCCACCCAAGAGGGATGGAGAGTGGATAGCGAAACCCGGTTCGCGTTCCTGTCCCACTTCAGCAAAGGAGCCCCGGAAGGATCCACGTACCTCTCGCCGTTCGCAAAGTTACGATGGTCCCGGGGCAACGGAGGTGGCGGCAGCGCCAATTTGTCCGGAGGAGCATTCGCGCCAGGCGCGTCGGCCCCCAGGGTTGAGGGTGGAGCACTCGCCCCAGAGGATTCGCCCAGAACCCCCTTACCTTTCGCCGCAGGAGGACAGGGCGACTTCGAGGGAGGAGGGGAAGAAGCCTTCACCGACTTTCGCTTCCGGCTACTAGGCTTGGAGGAGGAAGGCTCCTCCCGGCAAGCATCCGCGGCGGCTTGCGCGAGAGGTAGGCAAAACCCAGGAGGGCGCGGCGGATGAATGGGAAGATTACGCACACCTGCATGATATTGCGAGTGGTTTAGGCGAATGGAGTAAGAATCACAACCAAAATGAATTCAAAAGTCTTGGAATCTTACCCTCGCCCTGCGGAATGAACGGGAGCGTGTTGACGTTTCGCCGGAGATAGACAAGGTCCATCCCGTACTGCAGAATGTACTGATGGAGTTTCGCCTCATGCCCCCCTAGGGTCGGGGGGCGGAAGGTCGACTCCTCCTCCTGCACCGGGGCGAGAAGGGTGTTACCTAGGCTCCCGCTGACGAAGATGAAGCGGCGAACCCATTCGTGGTTCTTGTTCGGGAGCCCGTAGTGTTTGAGAGGGCTTAAACCCGAGAAGAAGGAGATGCCGCCGGTGCAGCGGAAGGTGTAGAGTTTGCGGAAGACAGGCAACGAGAACTCGATCCCTTCTTCTCGCAAGTAGCTCGCGTACCCGACCAGCATGGCTATGGAGTTGGGGTTGAGCTGGGCGGGCACGACCCCATAGTACCTGAAAGTCTGGCGCAACTCCGGCCAGATGGGTAGGCGAAAGCCCACCTCGAAGTGCTCTAGCGGGATCGCGAGAGCACAAGGCGAGATGGAGTTCAGGCGCTCTTCAGGCCTGGGCTTTCGCCCCTCGAACCCCCCGGGGACGTAGTCAGCAACTGCCGTCAAGTAGGCCTCTTCGGAGAGGTCGCAGGAATCGAATACGTGATTGACGAATGCGCTGGCACACTTGCCCCTTCCTTCGGCATCGGCACCCATCTCGCAAATGAGGGAAAGGAAAGGAGCAGCAAAGGAGGGAGAGGTGCGAATGCTGGGGCAAAGAAAGAGATGGAGCGAATGGTGATGTATTTATTACGGTAGTTGGAGGGCCTATTTATAGAGGCATTAAATGGCGTTTGGGCTTTCGAGGCAACGGGGGGTGCGGGTAGCAATCTGCGGCAGTCCGGCGCCTCGAAACCCGGTCCAAGTCTCTCTCGCCCATTAATAGCGAGTGACCTATAACTATTCGTTCATCGGCTTTGCGAAAATGATCAGGTAAGCATTCGCAAGGCATATCATTCGGCAGTACCAAGGCAGGTTATGAAAGAAGCAAAAATGGTCAGGTAAGCATTCGCAAAGCATATCATTCGGCGACAATCAGACAGGCTGAGGAAAGTAAATAGCGATAAATAGAGCATTCTCAGAATCATAATATACAAAGTTATTACAGACAAATATTAATGTTCGACACTCGCGGCGAGGCGGGTGGGAAAAGAAAGAGGTTATGGCGTCTGGGTCAGTACTCCACCCAAACCCATCGACCTCGCTTTCGCGACCCTGCTTCTGGGGGCATTCGCTGACGGTAGTATGTCATCATGTTGGTGATCTCGTGGGAAGCCAGTTGGAGCTGGTCCCGGGCTCTCGCCGCGTGCCTTTCAGGCGACAGCTCCCCACCTTCGCCCCCCAGTCGCTCCACTGTCGCGAGAAGCCGCGAGTAGTCCCTCCGGAGTTCCTTCAGCTCGCGCTTGATCTCCAGCTTCTCCTCATCCACCTGGCCGGCAGCATTTCGCTGAAGATATATAAGCTTCCCAAAGATCTCCGTGATTCGCTCCTTCAGGGTCACGTGGTCAGATGAGTCACCCAAGAAGTCGGCGAGATCACCTGGGGAGGGAAGGGGCGAGAGCACCCCGTCTTCCCCCTCATAGTAGGACTCAGGGGGGGAGACCTCCCGATACCCTGCGAGATTATAAAAGGATCAATACGATGAAGTTAGCAAATGCGGCAAGGACAAGATAGAGGCCTCACCTGGGGCAGGTACCCTGTGGCCTGAGGGGCGAGAAGTATGGGGGTGTACTTCGGGCAAACCGGCGAAAGGGGGGAAAACCTTCCCTTTTCCGGGGCGGAAAGGCGGGGGAGGAGGAGCCTGATCATCCGCCGGAGGATTCGCGTTATCTTCAGCACGGAGGTGCTGACCCGGCCCCCGCTCGGGGTAGACCCTCCGTTCATTCGCTGTAACAGAAGGGTTCCGCTGGGTTGGGGAAGGTGGAAGAATAGTGTCCCGTAGCGAGACGTCTGGGTTGAGGGCTGCAAAAAGTTGAGGGTCAGAAACAAGCCGTCTCAAAGGTAAATCGGAAGGGTTCCAAAACTCACTGGACTGAAGTACGGTCTCGCCCGGAGGAGGGAGATGAGCCAGGTCCGGGTTAGGGGGAGGAACCAGGTCCAGATCTGGAGGAGGCCCCTCAGACTCGGGGGGTGGCGCCGCGACACTATTCAAGACGACCGCGTGGCCGTCCTCTGGCACCGAGGTCCCCTGCGAGTGGTCAAAACAACTTTGGAGTAAGGGTCCGAACTAAAAGGTAAGGTGGGAGGAATTCCCATACCTGGGTCCCGAGGTCAACAGGAGTACGCGCCGGAGATTCGGACACGGCCTCGCCTTTCTGACGATTCAACCGAATCGTCTTGGCTCGCCGCGAGACGTACGGGACGCTTGGGTCTCGCTTGGATGTCAGCCAGGGAGCGAATCTGGCAGTTTTCGGGGCGGTTGCAACCTGGGCCGCGGCCAGGCGCTCGATCATCTCTTGCGAAAGGGGTTTCGCGGAAGGCTTATGAGAAGACATTGGAAGTGGCAAAAGGTCAAGAGGGAGAAGAAATCCTGAGCCGAAATGGGGAAGTGGTCCAGAAAAACCTGACACGGGATGTATATATATATAGGATAACGGTGGGACCCACAGAATCTTGCGGGGCCCACTCAACAAGCACTCACCAAATAAGGGGTTGGACTGTTCTTTCCGAGTGGGCGAGCCACTCGCAAAGAGCGGGGATTGTGTACAACCCGTATTTGGCGAGTGGGTCCCTCGAGTCAGTTGATGGGACAGGGGTCAGCCAGATCATTCGCCCGTACCAAGATAGGAAAAAGGATCCCCAGATTAGTGGGGGTAGGCTGCAGGCGAGTGGGAGCCTGACGAGTGATGCCTCCACGGACCATTCGCTCAGAGGCTTGATCATTCGCCCAGTCAGGCGGGAACTCGGCGAGTGGTTCCCTCACGGACCACTCGCCCAGAAGGCAGTGAGGAGGAAATGACCATAATACCCCTTGTGGTCTGCATATAGCCCTTCAGAACAGCGGAGTTAGGCTATTCGTAGACCAATTTGGGGTGCCTTTAGTAAATTTAAAAGGCGGATTCAGGCTATTTACAGACCAGCCTAGGAAAACTATAAATAGACCCTTAAGGGCACCTTGGAGGAGATCCGATTTTGGAGCATCCTCTCCTCTAGGCTAGTTTTGGTTGGCTGCCAGTGCCCTCCAAGGTGCCCGGTTGAGCTTTGGTTTGGGAGGGGAAGCTCTCTAAGATCTTCCGGGTGTGTGGCGGGACCTCCTCGCTTCAGCCTTGGGTCTATTCCGTTTCCAGCATCCACCGTCAAGAGAGTCTAGTGAGGGAGAAATAAGCATCGGCTACACCCCCAGTGGGTCCGAACTCAAGAGACCAGTTGCTGGTTTCAACAAATGAAGCTCTACTCTCCAAACTATCTGGCTCACTAAAAGCTTGACCAAGCCCCGTGAACCTAGAGAATTCATTGATGATTATATTTCTCTCCAACATATCAGGAAAATATCTTCTCAAACATTTATTCCTCTCCAACACATCAGAAAAATATCTTCTCAAACATTTATTCCTCTCCAAGGAAATCTCCTCATCCGTATTCGGAGCAACCCTATTTGGCCCTCCTTCAAGCCATTCCCGACTATAATACCTACAAATAAAAAGACAGTAAATAAATAAATCATAATAAATGTTAAGACTGAAATATGCAAAAAAAAATTACCTTGGGTTAAGAGAATGAACCATGCAATGTAGTGGTGTGCAACTCTTGGTCCACCGATCAACGAGGACATCATAAATTGCCTCATAAAGAGGGCAATGATCTTCCAAGTCCGTTAACTTTTCATGTCTATATACTTCAATCTTCACATTCTCGATCATTGAATCCCACATATCATATACCAAATGAAGGTTAGGTTTGTCTGTATCACAAATCCTAAGCATATCATATATGGGTCTTGTTATATCAAGAATTTTCTCAACATCATCCCACCATTTGTCATTATATATGATATTTTTAACTTCCAAGGCTTTCTCAACATCATCAGCTCTATATGTAGTCCATTCGGGACATCCAACCATACTAAGCAAACCCATCTTCACAAGTTTAAACCTCTTCAACATCACTAAGTTGAAGCAAATCGGGTTTCCGCAACTGCAAGTAACTTGAGTGAGACAAACGAGTTATACATGTTCAACCTGTATTGATGATTCATTATGAAAGTTCTGATTGATTGAGCTTCATTGGCCACTTGAGTTATCCATCCGCATTGTTCTCTAACCGTTGCACAACGATCTGTATTATTAGCGGCACAAATATTTTTTAATGCTAGATTTAGGGTATGCACCACACAAGGTGTCCAAAAAATATGTGGGAATCGTGCCTCCACAATTGCTCCTGCTGCCTTACACACCGGTGCATTATCAGTGATAACCTGAATAACATTTTCGGCACCAACTTCATTAATGACTTCAATCATCAATTTTGCCATATAATGACGATCCTTGTACTCTCCGGATGCATCAACTGCCTTTAAACAATAGGACCATCCTCGGAGGCCGCCATAAAATTAATCAAGGGTCTTCTTTGAGCATCTGTCCAACCATCACTAACTAAGCTGATTCCCTTTTGTGGCCAAGTATCTTTAATTGGCTGAAGCATTCTAGTGATATTTGATTTCTCTTTTTGCAAGAGTGTAGTTCTTAGAGCATTGTATCCAGGAGGAACAAATCCATCAAGATTATGGTTTGCAGCAAATTTATAGGAACTAACATAATATGGATTTCTAGCTAGGTGAAATGGCAAACCACCAGAATAAAACATTCTAGCTATGTGACTCCTTAACTCATCTCTAGCTTTATTTTGGAAAGCCATATCAATAGGTCCACCTCTTTTTTCTTTGGTTTCCTCAACTAATTGAGAAGCTTGACTTGCATTATGAAACGACAATACCTTGGGAGCTGGTTTGCATTTTTCTTCTGATGTAGAAACCACTTTTTGAAGCTCCTTCAGATACTCTTGGGTTACCTTTGGGCATACCCTAATACCATTCCCCGGTATTTTAAGCAAGTGACTTTTTACTCTAGAATACGAGCCGCTGAATTCTATCTCACAAAAGTTGCATTTCCATTTTCTGTTTCCTCCACCAACTTCTCTACTATGGATAAGAGATACATAATCCCAAAGTGGCGCACTAACATCTTTGTTTGCGTCATCAGAAATAAATCTACTTGTTGCTGAGGTAGAAGTTGAACCAGTGACACTAATCGGAGATTGTGATTGAGACATAATTTCTGTAACTAGAACAAGACGGAAAAAAACAATAATACATAATTCACTACTCCACAGAATTTATTACTGTAAGAATAAGAAGTTTTAAAACAGAACAAGAACAGGAACACAAGAATTTATGTACATGAAAAATAGTAGAATTCAAATTTCTGTATTCAAGAATAAATTTCTAAAACAGAACAAGAACAAGATTTGAACAAATAACAGAAATTTTGCTATAAAGAATTGCAGGAATTGCTTTCCAAAATAGAAATTTTGCTGTAATTTCTAAAACAGAATTGCTAGAATTTCTTTAAAAATAGAATTGCAGGAATTGCTGAAAACTGAAAAGAATTGCAGGAATTGCTGAAGAAGAATTGCAGGAATTTTGCAGGAATTGCTGAAGAAGAATTGCAGGAATTTTGCAGGAATTGCTGAAGAAGAATTGCAGGAATTTCTGGAGAAGAATTGCAGGAATTTCTGGAGAAGAATTGCAGGAATTTTGTGCAGGAATTGCAGGAATTTTGCAGGAATTGCTGAAGAAGAATTGCAGGAATTTCTGGAGAAGAATTGCAGGAATTTCTGGAGAAGAATTGCAGGAATTTTGTGCTTGCAGGAATTTCTGGAGAAGAATTGCAGGAATTTTGTGCAGGAATTGCAGGAATTGCAAGAAGAAGAAGAAGAAGAAGAGCAGAAGGAGAAGCAGGAGAAGGAGCAGAAGGAGAAGGAGAAGGAGAAGCAGAAGCAGAAGGAGAAGGAGAAGGAGCAGAAGAAGCAGATGGAGAAGGAGCAGAAGAAGCAGAAGGAGAAGGAGGAGAAGAAGAAGGAGAAGAAGAAGAGGCAGCAGAAGCAGGAGAAGAAGAAGCAGGAGAAGAAGAAGCAGAAGAAGGAGAAGACTTACAGCGGCAGCGTGAACGGCAGCAGGAGCGGCGTGAACGGCGGCAGCAACGACGTGAACGTGAGCGGCAGCGTGATCGCGGCAGCAGCAGCGTGAACGGGAGAGGGAGCGCAGGAAGAGGGAGCGGCAGCAGCGAGCGGGAGCGGAAGAAATGAACCGATAAAACCTAGATTTGTGATAATATGCGTATTGGAGCGTACCATACGCGTACCCGTACCGGAAACGTACCCGGTAAGGGTACGCGCCTATTTTCGGCGTATCCGTACTTCGCTCAGAAGTAATTCTAGTGAAATAAGAGTGGGTATTGTCTTCTTCTTTCATGCTTAAAGTATCAAATTCCTGTCATAAGTTTTGAAGCTTGAATGAAATAACCTTTGAGGAGCCTTGGTAATCATTCTTGAGGGTATTTCATGCTTCCTTAGCTATGAGAGCCCCATGTTCCGTGGGAAGATGGTTCTTACTATCCCTTGCTGGATGTAAAGCCTTGGCATCCCTTTTCAGATTGTCTGAGTACTCTTTGAGCTGAGTAGCATCCCAAGTTGATATTGGGTTCTCATCAGTTGGCTTGGTATATCCTTCTTGAATCAGATCCCATAGTCCCTGGGATAAGAAGAGGGTACGCATTTGGACATGCCAAAAATCATATGCTTCACCCTCAAAAATTGGCACACCACTTGGGGAATAAAGAAAATTTTGACTAGTATTGCTAGATGAGGCCATGAGATGAAGGAGAGGCGAGGACACAACTCAAAGGATAAGAAGCAATGACGAATGGCCACTTGATGCTGACAACAACCTCCTCAGACTTCTGATGGCAGATGGCAGTCTAGCACCAACCTCGCTCTGATACCATGTTAAGAAACATAAAGGTCAGATGAGATGAAGGCAATGGGGAAGATATCCGGCACTATCACTCTTTTATTAAGCTGAAAAACACTCATACAATAACTATCAAAGTTGTGCTCTGTTCACATGAACCAGAAGAACAGCCAGACTTCATTTCTCCCCAGCAAGCTAACAACCAAAGGCTTTATATATCATCCCACTACAAACTGACAGAACACAATATTAAAACAATAACAAACATTGACAAGGCCCATAACAGGTATGGGACAAACTCCTGGATACTAAAATAAGCTGACTGGGAGCACCTTCCTATGCAGGTCAAGCCTCCAGAAGAGTTATGGCGCCGTCTGGTCGTCTGCTCCAGGTTTTTGATGGATCTTCTGAAGCTTAATCTTGCTCTTCTTTGTCTTGACTTTGTTCGCTGTTTGGAGTATGCTCCAACAACTGCAACTATTGACGTGCAGTTCACTTGTATAGATCATGGTTATTTATATTGAAATAATATAAAATGATGGGATAAAGAAATTACCATCTTTAGGATGGTCATTTAATGTCTACCCTAGAAGCAAAATTCGGTCACATTTATGCAAACTTGCAATCGATAATTAATCAATCTGATCATGCAACCATTCCAACCTTTCTGCATGCCTGAAATTAACTAAATGAGATTTGAATAGTTTAGTATGCGATCAGTGGTGGGTAATTAATGGATTGCAGTTTACAAACCTGCAAGCTTAGGCACAGCCGCACAGAGCTCCAGCAACCAACACAAAATGATCCAAATCTAATTATGTAGGTGAATAGTCTGGCCATCGAGTACTCTAAAACACGGAGGCAATCTGGAAGGAGATAACCAAGCATTCTTTGTTTCTAATTACAACTATGTTTCAAATCAAAATAATGCAGGGTTTAAAAACTAATTGATGTCCAGGAGCAATGAATATAGTCGGGGCAGAAGAAAATGATGGTTGGATCTTACTCATGACCAAAATCAACGAAAACTGAGAACAATCAAGAATCGGAGCGATGATTTGGAAGAAGGGTGGAGATCTTACTATAGATCAGACTTCTTTTCGGTGGCTGGGGTCGAGGAAGAGTGGTGCGCCGAACCCTAAACCTGAGAAGGAAAATATATCGCTGGGTTGGACCGAAAAGCTGAGAAGAATCGGGGTGAGGATTTGGAAGAAGAATGGAGATTTTACTGTAGATTGGACTTCTTTTATGTGATTGGGGTCGAGGAAGAGTGGTGCGCCGAACCCTAAACCAAAGAATCGATGTGGGGTGTAGGAAGGAGATTGTTGGTGTACATAGATGAGGGCAACTTTTCTACTGCAAGAGGTTTTCTTGCGCTGGAGGCTTAGGAGTAGGAGATGACTCACACAGATTTACCGTGCCGAGCCGTAAATCGGAAGAAGTATCGGGAGGTAGAAATGCGTGGAGGAAGAAATGCGCGTGCGATTCTTGTGGAGCCCTAGCTTGGAGAAGTAGGAAATGACGGGTTTGTCACGTGTGATTTTGAAAGAAAGGAGTTTATGGAGGGTATTTTGGGAGGAGCGAATGTTACACCAGCCTACTTTCCTCTTCCCTTACAGTACAAAGATATACTAGGTTAGAGATAAAATTTGTCTGTAAGATATACTATGTTAGAGATAAAATTTGTTTGTAAGATATACTAGGTTAGAGATAAAAGTTGTTTGTAATATTTTCAATACGTAGGGACTTGATGAATCCTAATGCTGAAAGTGACTTGGAGATGCTAAGGACCAAGTGCATATTTCTATTCAAACCAAACCTCGAATGGACCCTCTAAATATTATTTTTTTAACTTATAGAAAGTTGTACCATTACGAGATTATGACTAAATATCGGGCACAATGGCGACAAAGGATCCATATATATAGCCGACCCCACTATGGTGAGATAAAGGTTTGAGTGTTGTTGTTGTATAGAAAATTGTACCATTACGAATCTCAGTTTTCTTATAAGATATTTTTTTTTAAATATAGACGGACTATGTTTCTTCTTCAATGCAGATATTTGGCCATGCAGTTCTTGCTTCAATTCTGTGGAAACGAGCTAAGTTTATAGATCTGAAGGATAAATCTTCAATAGCATCTTTTTACATGCTAGTATGGAAGGTAATAAGTAATTTATAATAAATATTTTGTTTTGTTTTCGCTTCTCTTAACGGCCTGTAACTCAAATATTTTTTTTCCTTTTTGGTTATTTTGCAGCTCTTATATGTTGAATACTTGCTCATTCCATTTGTTCGATAAGATCAAGGGCTGTAAAGTTCTAGATAACAGATAAACTTGAGGGTCATAGAGTTCTTGCTCTATCACATGGCATTTATATCTAATAATTGTTGCCTATATATATATATATATATATATATATATTTCATTGTATTCATGTTAGTAAGATTTGAATGTTATTATAGATTTGCATAAAGAGAATATTAAGATTCAACCGATTATGGATATGATTTATATCTTATATCGCTTTATGGATGTATTATTCATCCATATTGATAGTTGGCTATACATCTTCAGAAGTCTTCGGAAATTTTGTTAATGTTGATTGTTTATCCAAGACTTGTAATTTTTTTATTGATTTTAGAATATAATATATATTTTCAATAATAATAATAATATAGAAAATAATATATGTTTTTTATTTACTCATATAAGATAAATTAGATTTGAATATAGTCTGCAGGTTTTAAGTATGTATTATATTTGATATCGAAGATATCCCACCTTCATGTGAATTTATTCATGACCACTTTATTGAAATTATAAATGCCTTAAGTTCTCAAATTCTTCATATTCAACTTATTAAATAGGCAGCATAATATTTCGGCTAAAACATATTATTTATGGTCAATTATTGTATTCACTTTTGATTTTGTTATAAGTTCTATAACAATTTTTCGTTGATTTGGAATGTTTAATAATAATTAGTGGACAGATGCATGGTTCCTCTATGCACATTACATGATGATGGTATTACATAATTGATACGTTGTTCACTCAGGTGGCGGGTTGATCACTCAGGTGGCGGGTTGACCACTCAGGTTGATCATTCAGGTGGCGGGCAGAGAAGTTGTTTTTAAAAGTCCCTGAGAAGGTTTCGCTGATCATGCTCTCACAAGCCGACATGGCTGGTTGATCGTTCAGGTGGCGGGTAGAGAAGTTGTTTTGGAAAACCTTTGAGAAGGTTCCGCTGACCGGGATCTCACAAGCCGACGGGGCAGGTTGATCACTCAGGTGGCGGGTAGAGAAGTTATTTTGGAAAACCCCTGAGATGATTCCGCTGACCGGGCTCTCATAAGCCGACATGGCAGGTTGATCACTAAGGTGGCGGGTAGAGAAGTTATTTTGGAAAGCCCCTGAGAAGATTCTGTTGACCGGGCTCTCATAAGCCAGCAGGGCAGGTTGATCACTCAGGTGGCAGGTAGAGAAGTTGTTTTGGAAAGCCCCTGAGAAGGTTCCGCTGACCGGGCTATCATAAGCCGAAAGGAGTTGTTTTAGAAAGCCTCTGAGAAAGCTCCTCTGATCGGGCTCTCACAAGCCGGCAAAACAAGTTAATCACTCAGGTGACGGGTAGAGGAGTTGTTTTCGAAAGCACCTCAGAAGGTTCTGCTGACCGGGCTCACACAAGTCGGCAGGACAAGCTGATCACTCTGGTGGCAGATAGGAAGAAAATATTTTTGAAGGAAGCCCCTGAAAATGGTGGATTTGGTGGGAGAAAGGATAGACGATGGAGAGCCTTTCAAGAGGACCGATATTGCAACCATGATGGAGAAAATGGCAAAATAAAGGGCATTAGAAAAACCCAAGTTAAAACAGGTACATAGGGCGAGCACGATTGGTCTCACCTCGTCCACCCACGCACTTCACTCGCCACCTAGGCCGTGATGGTCTCACTGAGTGCGCGACCCGCGACAAGGGCGAGTAGGACAAAAATACCGTCCCTCCCCATGAGAGCAAGCATGAATATCCAGGCTCGAGTGCTCGCTGGGATGAGGGAGACTATTAGTGTCGACTCCTCAAATGATTTTAACGCTTTGAAAGCGGGCGAGCAAAGGGGTTTTGCGGACCTCTTGCAGACAAGCGCACTCGCGAACTCCCGAACGTTGAGGTGGCTCTAAACACGAAGGTCATTTCGTTGAAGGGTTGCGGGCGAACCGGGGTCGCTGGACCTAGTACTCGCAAGTTACGATAGGGCGAGCCGGGCGACCTGGCAAAGTGTTTGCCTTTGAGGACGGAACCCAGCGAGCTCATGAAGTTAATGCAAGTTGCCATTAAAAATAGAGCGATGTTAAACGCAGGCCAGTTTTGGCTATATGCAATCCACAAATTTTTAAAAAGAGTGATGTTAAATGCAGACCGATTTTAGCTATATGCAGGCCACAGTTAAAAAAAAAGATATTGTTTTTCCTTTTAAAACTTCAGGAAAAATGATTCGAGTAGTTTAATACTTCATGTATTATGTGTTTTTTCCTTTCATGCAACCGTGTCCCCAGAAGTTAACTCGCTTGTCCGAGTCCGATGTGTTTTTAAATTACAACTGGCCTAAAGTTATTCATGGGTATTTGCTACTGCGATGAGAACGGTGGCGACGTCGGCGATGGCGACGATCGCGACGTCGTCGGCGATGACGGCGATGGCGGCCATGGCGGCGATGGCGGCCATGGCGGCCATGGAGGCCATGGAGGCCATGGCGGCGATGGCGGCCATGGCGGCGTTGGCGGCGTTGGCGGCCATGGCGGCGTTGGCGGCCATGGCGGCGTTGGCGGCGTTGGCGATGGGTATACTTCGGGTAGTTACGTCGCTAGTGGGGGTTCTTTGGATAACCACACCACCATGAATGGGGTGCGGTTAGCGCCTTTAGGGATACTCCATCAATAGCTCTCCAAGATTTACTGACGAAACAGTGACATTCAACGTAACCTCGCACGCATGATATTTTATTTATTTTATGAATGTTATTTTGCTTGGTGATTTATTTAGGAAAATATTAATTAAATTTTTGAATATGGTATATAAATATGAAATTTGGCCTGCATGAATATTTTTCTGGCCTGCATATATCCGCGGCCTGCATATAGCCAAAACCGGACTGCATTTAACATCGCTCTAAAAATAAAAGCAATAAAAGAAAGGTTTGGAAATAAAAGACTTAGAAAATTGTCATTGATAATTCATTATGGTTACAAGTTTTGGGGCCTCCCCCATACATAGCAACAGTATGTTGAAAAGCAAAAAAAGAAAGCCCTAAACTAAGGGGCTAGTGGGTCCGCAGGAGATAGGCCTTGCTTGCTGTCTTCATCTTCAGTAGGCGAGTCGGAAGGCGAGATCGACGGGGCTCGGG
Source organism: Dactylorhiza incarnata (assembly GCA_033032865.1). Classification (NCBI taxonomy): domain Eukaryota; kingdom Viridiplantae; phylum Streptophyta; class Magnoliopsida; order Asparagales; family Orchidaceae; genus Dactylorhiza; species Dactylorhiza incarnata. Next base: position 349,886 of record JAWHQI010000610.1, on the reverse strand, counting down.
AAGGAAAAGCGTCGGGATCAGCATCTCGACGGTGACGTCCTCCCATCCCGCTTGAAAAGCGTCGAGGTTGCGTAGCACCACGAGCGTGGTCTAGGTGGACTGGACGACCAGGACCCTCTGGGTAGCCTCGACCTCGCGCGGTGTGAACTGAAACAACTTCGCGCCCTTGGAGATGGACTCGCCGCGATCCTCCACTGACACCTTAGCAAGTGCATTGGCGGGTTGTGCCTTGAGGGTTTCCACCTCCGTCTCTAGCTCGTCGATGCGCGTCGGCATTCGGGTCGCTGTCTCGGCATCCTGTAATGAAGTCACATGAGATGGTTTAACGAAAGAGAATGAAAATTCATCCAAGGAAATAGAACTCACCACACCACTGGAGGCCTTCGCGAGGAGCCTTTCGGCGACTCCAAGCCGTATCTCCAGGTCTTAGGCTCGCTCTTCTGCCAGTTTCCTCTTAGCCTCGACAACGAAGTACTTTTGCTGAAGCTTAGGCCGCGGCTAGAAGCCATATGAGAGAGCTCAGCGGCGCGCAACTGGGCCCGTGAGCTCTCATACGCAAGATCGCACATAGTCGCCTTCTCATAGGCGGTGACCTCCTCTCTCCCGCATAGCCCATAGGTAAGGGCATAGGAACCCTCGCCGTCTTGGCCGCACTTGACCCAGGAGGGAAGGAGGGAGGATACAGAGACCCTATCGGTCGCGTCTGTCCACGCGAGCAGAGAGCCTCCCACGCTATCCTGGGGCCTCTTCCCCAAACCGTAATTAGGGTGCGAGTCAGGCATCTCTGCCTCACTCGCCTCTACAACATCCCTGGCTGAGGGCTCCGGGCCGCTTGGCGTGGCGACCTTCTTCTTCGCCACAGTTTTCTTCAGTCTCTTCTGCGAGTCGGCAGGAGGGGAGGGGTCAAGGTCTACCACAAGCCTCTTAAAAGAAAAGCGAGGTTATGCGAGTGGGGACATACCTTCCCCCAACAACATAGGGAGGAGCGAGTCGAGGCGACGCCATAGGTAGGAGACCTCGAAGTTCTTCCCGTTGAGGAACTTGTAGAATTTCGCCGCCTCGCCATCCACGTGAGGGGAACGGTAAACCGACTCGCTCTTTTGAACCGACGAGTACAGGATGTTGCCGAAGTCCCCTTTGACGAAGAGGAATCTGTCGTTTCAGTGGTGGATTTTGTTGGAGGTCTCGCAGACCTTGAGTTGCGAGCCGGTTAAATAGGCGACTCCATCTGGGGTCGCCCGGTAGATGAATAATTTAAGGAAAACAGCGAGGTTGAACTCGATCGTCTCCTCGTTCAAATAGCACGCGAACGCGATGAGCATGGCTATCACATTCGTGTTGATCTGCGCTGGCACCGTTCCGAAGTACTTAAGAATGCTTTATCACGGGCCACGAGGGGAGGCGCAGCCCGACGTTGAAACGGGAGAGGGGGAAGGCGAGATCGTCTGGGTGAAAGGTATTGATGGCCTCGCCTTCCCTTGGGCAGTGAACGGAATACCCCTCCGACAGGAGAGCGGCCTCGAAGGAGAGGCGATCCTCCTCCGGCACCTTCCCTTCTAGGAAGCAATGACCGGTGAAGTTGGCGACACAGGTCCCTCGCCCATCAGTAGACTCAGCATTGCCGACCATCACAAATAGGGTTGGCGAGTGGGAGAGGTGAGTGCAAGAAAAGAGAGAAGGGGCAGGGGTGTAGTTAATGCGGTAGGTAAGTAAGGAAAGGGAGGGTATTTATAGAAAAAGGGCGGGGGGGGGGGGGGGGGGGGGGGGCTTTGCGACTTACTCGCTCCCAGCCCACTCGCCCCTACCTACAAGCGAAGTCTCATCGGCCCGCCCCTAAAAGGTGAGCAAGAACACCCCCACCGATCGGCTAGACGTCCAGCTTCTAGCCATTCAACTAGATCTCTAGTCGATCGGCTAGACCTCTCGCCGAATATGCGAGTGCAAGCTCGGTAGCTAGTGCCAGGCCCCGGTTCGGGGCGAGCGGCGAGCGCGCCTCAAGTGGCGTGAACTTGCCCCTAGGGGGCCCTTTTTTTCAGGAGATCCCATTTTGGCCTACAACCAGTCATTCCAAACAACGGGATTCCGCTGTCGGCATAACAATTTGGGCTGTGTTTAGTAAAACCAAAGGATAGGATTTAGCTACCCGCAGAACGTTTTCAGATAACTATAAATAGTCACCAAGGGCACCTTTGGAGAGGACGAGTCTTTTGGTCTTCTCTCTCTTTAGGCTGTTTCTGGTTGGGAGAGCTCTAGCCCTGTGTTTATCATGGTTTCCAGGCTGACAGTCTGGTGCTCTCCAGTACCCTCCAGGGTGCCCAACTCAACATTTGCTTGGGAGGGGAAGTTCTCTTTGATCTTCCGGGTTAGTGGCGGGACCTCCTCGCTGCAGCTCGCGGGGTCTGTTTCTAGTTTTCCACCTTCGTGAGTGAGGTGCTCTGAGTGTCTAACCTACTGTTCTAACTCAGAGAAGTAAAAGCAAGTTACATTAGTATGAACTCCTCTTGAACCATGGTTTCCGGGTTCAACAAGGATGATATGTCACGACACAGATGGAATGCTCTTGAAAATGGGGCCCGAGCTTTCGTGATGACACCACCAAGGCGAAAGCCAGCTTCTCCAAGATGGGATACCGCATCTCCTCCTTTCGGAGCACCCGACTCACATAGTAGATGGGGAGTTTCCCTTTCCCTTCCTCTCTTACTAACACCGAACTCACCACCTCTGCTCTCACTCCCAAATAGAGGAGTAGGTCTTCATATTCCTTCGGGCCTTAAAGTATAAGCATGTGGGTTAGCTGCTGTAACGACCCAGGCCTGGCTCCAATCGGGACAACGTCCACCGAGAGCTCTAGCAGGACCCAGCTGGCATCGTTACCAGGCTGCAGCCCAAGCACCCCAACCCCTCTCCAGCCCACAGGCGGGTTGTTGGTGGCCACAACCTCCCTTTGGTGAGAACTGATCCAGTTAAGCGCCTCTACAGGGCCTTCCCAGGAGGTCACCCATCCTAGTACTACTCCAGCCCAAGCACGCTTAACTATTTAGTTCTTTCACTTCTCATCACCAATTTTGAGTAATATCGAGCGTCGCAACAACGCCATTTTCAAATGTTAAGCAAATGAACTTCGAATTGAATTCTGTCAGTTGCGTTAGACTCGTATGGTCGATACGAGTGCAACAGGACTCGTTTCGTTCCAATCCGAGGTCGTTTGGAGAAAACGACTATTTTGAGTAATATCGAGCGTCGCAACAACGCCATTTTCAAATGTTAAGCAAACGAACTCCGAATTGAATTCTGTCAGTTGCGTTAAACTCATATGGTCGATACGAGTGCAACAGGACTCGTTTCGTTCCAATCCGAGGTCGTTTGGAGGAAAACGACTATTTTGAGTAATATCGAGCGTCGCAACAACGCCATTTTCAAATGTTAAGCAAACGAACTCCGAATTGAATTCTGTCAGTTGCGTTAGACTCGTATGGTCGATACGAGTGCAACAGGACTCGTTTCGTTTCAATCCGAGGTCGTTTGGAGAAAACGACTATTTTGAGTAATATCGAGCGCCGCAACAACGCCATTTTCAAAGGTTAAGCTAGTGTACTCCGAATTGAATTCTGTCAGTTGTGTTATCGTATGGTCGATACGAGTGCAACAAAGTTCGTTTCGCTCGATTCCGACGTCGTTTGGTCAATTAAATAAAAATATTGCCCGTAAAATTATAAGAATCTCGAGATACGTAAACGCTTGATTTCAACCCCGGAACATCACCGATGAGCCGACACTTGGCGACGCGGACCTATGTAAACTTTGACTTGCATGGGGGACCCCACTTATGGTTGACTTTGGTTAAACTTCTTATAAAAAATGATATTTTTGGATTTCTTTAATCCTGTTCACCCAAGCTCCACCCACCCAAACCCTTCCCTCATCATAGGCAGCTGGTGGGTGAAATCAAGACCAACCAAACCCCCTCCAACTCATCCCCTCCACTCAAACCAAAAGGAGAAAGCACACATCCAAGAGGTGAGCCCTCATTGGCCCATCCAAGCTAGCCTAACCCCTAGGCCTAACTCATGTGTACCCTCCCACCATTAGGAGGCTGCCAACACACACCTTAGCCCAACCACGGTTGGACCAACCATGGCCTGTGCATGGCCAAGGAGGAGGAGAGGGAGGAGGACTCACTGCCACCTCTATAAAAGGAGCCCCCTCCTCCAGAGCAACATCACACCCTCTCCCCCATCTCAGTCGAGCCCAAGCCACCCCCTGCCGGAGCGCCACCTCGCCGGAAAACCCAAATCCGAGCTCCACCACCTTCCACCACCTCCAATGGCGGAACTCGCTGGAAGCTCCCGGAGGACTCCAAACAACGAGGGATCATCTTCTCTCCTTCCTCCCTACCTTCCGGATGTGTTGCATGCGAACTCCGGCGGCCGAAGCGCCGCCGCCGCCCTCCCTCTCCTCCGTCCATTTTTCCATGCAAATTAACTCCGGCGGCGGCCGGCGGCGGTAGGCCGCCGGACCACCGCCGTAGGGAGCGCCCGCCCCCTGGGAGTCGGCCGGGGGCGGAGCCATGGCTGGCCGATGGCCGGCCGGCGGCGGAGAAGGCCCTCAAGGGGGCGGCCGTGCGTACGGTTTCTTTGTCAAAATTTTGATAAAATTTTATAAGTTTTATATATTATTATTTAATATAACGTTTGATTTTTCTGGGCCTTATAGGAAGCCCAAATGCAGAAACTTTGAACATCAAAGTTGCTCATCTTGGCAAGGATTAGCTCCTGTAAAAATTTCATAATTTTTAGGAGGAGTCTAAGTATTTTTACAAATTAAAATACATCAAATATTTGGGTTTTTGAATTATCAAAGGACCTTATTAGTGATGGAAAATTCTGATAAAATTTGGGTAACTTCCTACTACTGACCTACATCTAATGTATTTATTTTGGAAATTTTTAAATGGGTTTACTATTTTTAGATGCTAAAAATCTATGTTATTAATTAATAATGAATTACGCTCTCCTCCAGCACGCCTCCAAAAATTATGGGAAGCTTGGGAGGCTGGATCGCACCCTCTAAAAGTTTGGGTATTTTTAAAAAGTAAAAATATCGATGCGCAGTTAAGGTCGCAATCGCGAGGCGACGCCGTCAATTCAATAACCTCAAGATAATTAAAAATGTGAAATCAAGGCACACGAAAATAAGGGACCTCATAAAATATAAGTAAGCTCCTATGAACGGAGAAAGAACAGAATTTCCTCCTATGAACGGAGATGGAACAGAACTTTCCTCCTATAAACGGAGATGGAACTGAAGCCTCCTGATTATGGAGTGATTGGACTACTAACCCTTTTATTTATTATGCTCTCCAGTCTAGCACTGGTCCTGCGTTTACTTTCTGCATTTATTTCCAGTAATCCAGTCTTGCACTGGTCCTTTATTTACTGCTTTCTGTACTTTCAATTCTCCAGTCTCGCACTGGTCCTGATATTATGGCCTCTGCTTTCGGCCTATTATACTCCTGATATTATGGCCTCTGCTTTCGGCCTATATTACTGCTTGATATTATGGCCCCCTGCTTCCGGCCTTTATTACTGCTTATGTTGCACCTTCATTATATTTTAGTGCCGATCTGGCCGCTGCTTGTAGAGCAGAAGGGGCAGATCGATGATTTGGCTTTTCCTCTTTATTGCCTATAATTTAGAGTTGACGTGAAGATGGGACATTCCTTCAGCGTCAACCCTAAATAGTGTCGAACTGTCCGCCGCTTGTAGAGCCGAGCAGACAGATCGATGTTTTGGCCTTTTCTTCTTTATTGCTTATAATTTAGAGTTGACGGGAAGATGGGACATTCCTTCAGCGTCAACCCTAAATAGTGTCGAGCTATCCGCCGCTTGTAGAGCCGAGCAGACAGATCGATGTTTTGGCATTTTCTTATTTATTGCTTATAATTTAGAGTTGACGTGAAGATGAGACATTCCTTCAGCGTTAACCCTAAATAGTGCCGAACTGTCCGCCGCTTGTAGAGCCAAGCGGACAGATCGATGTTTTGGCCTTTTCTTCTTTATTGTCTATAATTTAGAGTTGATGTGAAGATGGGACATTCCTTCAGCGTCAACCCTAAATAGTGCCGAACTGTCCGCCGCTTGTAGAGTACAGCGGACAGATCGATGTTTTGGTTTTTCCTTCTGTATTGCCTATAAATTTAGAGTTGACGTGAAGACGTGACATACCTTCAGAGTCAACTCTAAATAGTGTCGAACTGGCCGCCGCTTGTAGAGCAGAGCGGACAGATCGATGTTTTGGCTTTTCCTTCTGTATTGCCTATAAATTTAGAGTTGGCGTGAAGACGTGACATACTTTCAGAGTCAACTCTAAATAGTGCCGAACTGGCCGCCGCTTGTAGAGCAGAGCAGACAGATCGATGTTTTGGTTTTTCCTTCTGTATTGCCTATAAATTTAGAGTTGACGTGAAAACATAACATACTTTCAGAGTCAACTCTAAATAGTGCCGAACTGGCCGCCGCTTGTAGAGCAGAGCGGACAGATCGATGTTTTGGCTTTTCCTTCTGTATTGCCTATAAATTTAGAGTTGACGTGAAGACGTGGCATACTTTCAGAGTCAACTCTAAATAGTGCCGAACTGGCCGCCGCTTGTACAGCAGCGCGGCCGAATCAATGTTTTGAGGTCTATTCTTGTATTGACAGTAATAAATATTCCTACGGGAATATATTGAGCCTTTGAGAAAATATTCCTACGGGAATATATTGTGCCTTCATGGAATATTTCTACGGGAATATATTGAGCCTATGAGAAAATATTCCTACGGGAATATATTGTGCCTTCAGGGAAGTATTCCTACGGGAATATATTGAGCTACTTTACTATATATTGTTGACATAAGAGAGTTAGAAATTCTGAGCTTAAATAGGTCTCAGCGGTTGGAATAATGGTCTCAGCGGTTGAGATAATGATCGAACACAAGAATGCAATTGTGCCTTATGTGGGCAGTTGGGGTTCGATTACCAGCTGGGTTAAAATAGTAGTTCATCTTCTCTCCTTCTACTAAACTACAGGTAGATATATTGTTAAGCTTTAAGAGAATTCTCTTTTCTACTCTTATGATGAAATATAATTCGAAAAGTAATTCCTACGGGGATGAAATGTTGCCTTCGAGAAGTAATTCCTACGGGAATGAAATGTTGCCTTCGAGAAGTAATGAAATGTTGCCTTTGAGAAGTAATTCCTACGGGAATGAAATGTTGCCTTCGAGAAATATTCCTACGGGAATATATTGTGCCTTCGAGAATTATTCCTCCGGGAATATAAAATGTGCCTTGGGAGAATGTCGGATGGCCTATGAGTTTTACTCTAAGGCAACCCGCACGACGGATGGTCTGGGAGGGCAACCCGTGCGAAACTAATAGAACTACGTGGGTCTGAGACCGTATGCAGGATGATATGGAGTACGTAGGCGGTGGTCGTGGGAAGACTGCCTCGGCCCGATAAGAGTCCAGATGTCCCCTCCCTTATAAATGTTATATTATGTATGTTTGTTAGTAGGGGTTGGATTCTGTTTCGTGGTTCTAATAACTTGTCTTTGGCACAGGTGACAGGTGCGGATGAGTGACAACATCTGTGTGTGGATGAAGCCACGGAGCAGGCTACGTCAGGTATAAGTTTGTTAAGCCGCATCTCCTTTTGTGGTGCCCTATCCCAGGGTATACATATAATGGCAATAAATCCTTGATGGTTAGGATTTTAATGCGGAGGAGGTATGGAAGTTATTCATACAGGTCTTGAGTGTAAGGTTTTTGTGATAGTTAATCTTCCGCTATAATACGACGTCTTTCGCTAAATACTATAATGTGCACTCTTTAATAAAGTCTTCCGCTAGAATGTCGCTTTCTTACTCTGTTGGTGTATAGTGACTTTCGCTTAACACCACCCCAATGCATGACCTTGGAGTGTTCAAGGAAGGGGGTTGAAGAAGCTAGTACCTTCACCCTTCGTGATCGCTTCGGCGTCGTGAAAAAGGGTGGTGTGCGATAAGATCCCCCGGTCGAACCGTCGATTTTGGAGAGGGGGTCTTACAGTGGACACCAACAACCCGCATGTGGGCTGGAGAGGGGTTGGGGTGCTTGGGCTGCAGCCCGGTAGCGATGCCAGCTGAGTCTCGCTAGAGCTCTCGGTGGACGTTGTCCCGATTGGAGTCAGGCCTGGGTCGTTACAAAAAAATGCACTTTTTATTGTAACGCCCAGGGCCGACCATGCCCTGATTCTTCACCAGAGGACACCCGACTGGCACGTCACCGGGTTGCAGCCCAAGCACCCCAATGCCTCTCCGACATGTTTATTAGCACAGCGCGTTGTTGAGGCGGGGTCTCAAACCCGCAACCCCCTTGATAAGGAGCCTTCAAACCACTCCTCATCACCAATTGAGCTGCAGCTCAATTGGTGATGAGGAGTGGTTTGAAGGCTCCTTATCAAGGGGGTTGCGGGTTCGAGACCCCCCCTCAACAACGCGCTGTGCTGAGAAACATGTCGGAGAGGCATTGGGGTGCATGGGCTGCAGCCCGGTGACGTGCCAGTCGGGTGTCCTCTGGTGAAGAATCAGGGCATGGTCGTCCCTGGGCATTACAGCTGCTGCTTGAGACTCTCGAAAAGCCTTTTCACATTCCTCCATCCACACGAACTGCTGCCGCTTCAGAGAGTCCTGAATAATGGAAAACATTTCTCTTCGGCCTTTTACAGGAAGTTACTGAGGCCCGCCAACCTTCCCATAGCCTTTGGACTTCCTTAGTGCTCTTCGGCGATGCCATCTCCAGGATTTATGAGACCTTGTCAAGATTAGGTGCTACTCCTTTCAGGGTGAGAAGATGCCCCAAGAACTTGCCTCTCTCTTCCCCGAACATGCACTTTGCTGGATTGAGACTCATTCTAAACTTCTGAAGTGTTGCAAAGGTCCCCGCCAGATCGTCGACATGATCTTGCAGGATCTTGCTCTTTATTAAGAAATCATCCATGTACACCCCCAGGTTTTGCCCTTTTTGCTCCTTAAAGACTTGATCCATCATCCGCTGGTAGGTAGATCCCGCGTTCTTTGACCCGAACAACATCATCTTGTAGCTATAATAGTGACCACTCGTGATAAAGAAGATGTCACGTGGTAACCTGAAAAGGCATCAATGAAGCTCATCATAGAAAAAACTGATGGCTGAATCAACCAGCTCATCGATTCAGACAAGCTTTACCAAGCAAAGAGAATATCTGGCAAACACACGACACGCGATTAGAAGCCTTATGCGAGTGCGAGAAGGAATCTAAAAAACGCGAATAAACCTGGCAAATTTCCGGCCATAGGGGGAGCCGCAGGCCGACGTCAAAGTGGGCTTTGGGGATGGCGATCTCGTCTGCCGAGAGCTCGTTGATAGCCTCGATTTTCGCTGGCTGGCGAGCTGTGTACCTGGGCGAGATGTAGTTGGTGACTGCGGCATGGTACTCGCTCTCGGTGAGCGAGCAGTTGAAGAACGAGTGATCTTAAAAAGTCCAAGCACACTTGGCTCGGCCCTTGGCATCGCCACCATCACTGCCCATTTTGAAAGTCGTTGGAGAGCTGAAGAAGCGAATGCAAGAAGGAAGGTACGAGATCTCGAGAATGAAGGAAGCCGAGGGCTTGGACGATAAATGCGGTAGTTGGGCATGACGACATGACCTATTTATAGAAAAATAGAAAAGGCAGGAAGGAGCTGAAGCGTCGAAGGGTGCGGTTAGCAGAATCTCACTGCGATACACCTCGATCCTTGAGCCAACCCCTCTTCCTCACCCGCTCGCAACAATAAGGAAGCCCTAGCATGCTAGGAGGCAAAGCCAGCTCGCCGCAGGCGAGGCGAGCCCAATATAGGTCGCGTGCAGGAACATAAAGAAATAAAAATAAAAACTAGCAAACGTGGCACATGCAGTAATATCACAACGCGAGTAAATAAAAGAAAGCCCAATGGCGGGCGAGAAGTGTCAAGCTAATAATAGTAATAGAGTTCGCAGATTGTTTAAATAAATAAATGTTACAACACAGGGTTCGCTGAATGGGTCCGAGCGCGAGAAGGATCAATACTGTATCCACCTCCATCGACCTCGCCCTCGCACCCTCGATCTCGGTGACACTCGAGGATAATGGTAGGTGCGGGCGACACGGAGCTCGCGCTGCAGCATGCGCACCTGATCCTCCGCTCGCGAGAGGTGCACCCCCGGGGAAGTGACCTCGTCGTGAGCATCCATTCGCAGCTCGGCAAGGAGCCGCACATAGTCATCCTCGAGGATGGCGAGCCTCTCCTCGGAGTCCGTCCTATCCTCCCGCGCCTGGTTGTACAGATCCCGCAGCATGTGGCTATACTTCTGGAGCACCTCGGTGCTCCACCTCTTCAGCACCTCGGGGTCTCGGGGATCGCCCCGGAAGTTAGCAATCTTATCAGGCGAGGGCGGGGGGGGGGGGGGGGGGGGGACATCTCCTCTTCCCCAAGGTCAAGATCGGCGGGGGAGCTCTCGCGGGCACCTGCAAAAAAGAAATCAGTGGCAAAAGCAAGGTGCAAATAATCGTTAATGTTGACCAACCTAGCGAGGCCATGGTCGCTTTACCGGGGCACTGACAGGAAGAGCTCGGCTGTCCCTAGAAGGCCTCAGTGTAGGTCAGCGTGACAGATTTCCCCAAGCCAGGGGGTGTGGAGCATTTCTGGCGATCCGGATGATGGTGGGTAGCGAGCCGCCAGGGCTCTTTTGGCCCATGAGACCAAATCCCGGGGTGGGGATGGTCTCGCCCGGTGGAGCCGGCGAACCCGTTGGAGGGATACGCTTCCCAGGGGTCGCGAGGAGGGTCTCTGCAAGAGGCGACAATGCAGGAATGTCAATGGCCGAGGGAATCCAGTTAGTAGGGATGAAGGTAGGCAACTCACCAGGTCGTGGCGAGGAGTCGAGTAGGTCGAGTCATCATTGATGTGACGGGGTTGAAATCCATCGTTCACGCATCTCAAGATTTCGTATAATTTTACGAACATTTATTTTTATTTACTTGACCAAACGATGTCGAAATTGAGCGAAACGAATTTAGTTGCACCCGTATCAACCATACGAGTCTAACGCAACTGTCAGACTTCAATTCGGAGCTCGTGTACTCGATATTCTAAAACGGCATTATTGCGACGCTCGAGGTTACTCAAAATAGTCATTTTCTCCCAACGACATCAGATTGCAATGAAATGAGTTCCGTTGCACTCGTATCGACCATACGAGTCCAACACAACTGACTGAAGTCGATTCGAGGCACGTATGCTCATTAAACTAAAATAACGTCATAGTGACGCGCTACGATACTCAAAATAGTCACTTTCACCAAATGACCTCGGATTGGAATGAAACGAGTTCCGTTGCACTCTTATCGACAATACGAGTCTAACGGAACTGACTGAAGTCAATTCAGAGCATGTATGTTCATTAAACTAAAATAGCGTTTAGCGCCGTCATGACGCGCTACGGTACTCAAAATGATCACTTTCACCAAATGACCTCGGATTGGAACGAAATGAGTTCCGTTGCACTTGTATCGACAATACAAATCTAACGGAACTGATGGAAGTCAATTCGGAGCATGTATGCTCATTAAACTACTTTGGCGTTGTGGCGAAACACAATACTACCCAAAATAGTCATTTCTCTAAATGACCGCCATTTTGGGGTGGGGGTCGGGTCGTGCTTTTCTATGACCCCGCCTAAGCTCCTCCATGGTTTCAATTGAACTGGTTAGACCCCCTTTTTAAATTTGGGATGTTACACAAAGCCCAAGAGCTAATGAACATTATTGAAGAAGACGCATGGTGGTGCACCTCGTCAGGGTGGAGTGTCTGATAGGCGCAAGCGAAAAAGGGACGATGGCGAGCGTCCGACTAATAAGACACCGAGGGAGGATGCTCTGTCGGAAGGTCCCGCGCGGCCTGCGCTGGATCCGGTTCAAACTCTGCTTAGCCAGGCGGGCTTGGACGATGACGGCGAGCAACGATTCGCCGATAGCGAGCCTCCAACCGTTCCCCCAACACGACCACAACAGGTAAACGTCGCCCCTTTTCAGAAATTTTGGAACCATTCATTTTATTGATGCCGACTTTCCCTTGTAGCGACTTCTCCTTCAGAGACCAACCCGGTCGGGCCAAGCACGCCAGTGCCCCTCGCTGAAGAGCCTCTGCGCGTAGAGCATCTACCGCCTCCTCCAACGATCACGTCTGACATCGCCCCTCAGTCAGAGTCTTCTTGCCAACCGTGGTCTTCAACGGAGGGCGGGGAGAGTAGCTCACGCATGGGAATTCTGAAGTTAAGAAAATCGAGGTTCCCGTCCCCTCTCTGCCTCCGCCTCCCTTCTCTGAAGTTCCTCACTAGTCGGCGACAACCGCTCAAGGCCCTCCAGCGTCCTCCAGAAGAGGATGCAGGCGATCATCCTTCTCGCCTCATCGTTCGACGGTATCAAGGGGGATGATCGCGGGAAGGCGTCTATGGATCAACCGGTCGGGCCCTCTTCCTGACAGCACATGTTCGTACCCCTGCACTTTCACCCAGCGGGAGAGAATGGCAGGGGCGTGCTATCAGGGACTCAGATAACTCCTCGCTGCACGTCGTCACCTCGCCTCCTTTCTCCTCCACGCCGCTGAGAGACACCCCGACGGACGCCTTCTCCTCGCCGCCAGCCCAGGGTAGCTCCTTCACGCGCATGTACTTCTCGCCTTAAGCGATCTGCCCCATTGTCCTTGTGGAAATTCCGTTGATTCAGTTCTACCTTTTCCAGGTCGCGCGACGTCTCCGGGGTCTACCTTCATAGACATCATCGTCCTGCCAATGCGCGAGTTCCAGACGAAAATGATCTCATCGTACCTCGACCTTGAAACCAAGGTCGACAGGTTGGTGGCTTATGAGACCAATCGCCGAATATCCTAGCTGGAGGCTCGCGTGGCGACCATCGAGGGGTTTGAGCACCGGCTCGAGGCATCAGAGGCTAAGTACTACGCCATCAACGAGCTGGACAGGCGGATGACAGATGTGGAGCATTGGTAGTGTAAATAATTCGTCGAGATCAAAAATGCCTAAGGAGACGGCTATTCACAGACCTCGCCAGTAGAGTACTGGACATCCTCAAGGAGGCAAGCACGGGAGAGCATGGGCGATCATGTGCGAGCATGGGCGAGCATGGGCGAGTACCCATTGCAAATTGCGAGTATGGTTAGGTAACTCCCCCCCCCCCTAATTTGTCTATAAATAGACCCCCAAGGGTATCAGGAATGACACTTTGGAAGAGGTTGATCCCCCTCCAAGCGAGATACTCGCCAAGTATGTGTCTTCCTCGTACCTAGCTCAGCCTTTGGTTTTGGACGGGAAGCTCTTCTAGACTTCCGGGTACGTGGCGGGACCTCCCTGTTTAAGCGTCTAGGGTGTTCTTGTAGACATTTTTCTCTCTCATGTTTAAGCCATTAGAGTTGTGATGTTCGACCGTGGGATCAGTAACCTTCGGCTACACTTAGGTCCGATCATTTGTAGCTAGGATTTTCCTGGCTTCAACAGGTAGGACTTGCAGGAGACCAACATTCGCGGAATGCGGGTGAGTATGGGCTCCCTCGGGACCCTTACTCGCATGGAGGATCATATTCCCCTCAGCGAGGAATACATGGCAAAGGCTAGAGATCAGATGAGCTTCGCGCGCGAGCTAGGGTGTACTGGGTGACATGCCAATGCTTCAGACAGGCACGATAATCCTCCAGGACTGTGATTCGGATGTCGGCATTCTTCTTTTTCTTCTCTTTGTGGAAACTGGAATTAAACTATTTGTAATAATTCGAATTTATTCTGACCATGATCTCATGTATGTTGGTTCTTGCGCTTGGCTTTATTTCCGCGTTTTGCAATGATCCCGAATTTATTTCTGTTGATCGTGGCGTGATTCATTTATTTATCGCGCTTTGCGCGCGAGATACGACCATTTATTATTAGGAAGTCTTCCGCGGGAAAGTCGTTTTTCTAGGAAGTTGAGCGAGTTAGGATAGTTTCCCGCGCACGATGAACATCACAATCAACCCTTACGACGTCTATAAATAAGGGGTGGGTCTGGAAATAGTACTGTACAACCCCTATTCTATGAGGGTAGGGCCTAATTCAAGCCACGTAGGCAGAAGTCAAAGTCAAAAGTCAACACAGAAGACAGGAGTCAGAAGCTGAATATAGCTCAGCAAGCAGAGGCAGCAGAAGGCCTGTGCGAGTATGTGCGAGTATGCGCGAGCAAGCCCTTTATACTCGTCAAGTGTGCGACCATCGTGGATACTCGCCGAAGCCAGGCGAGATTCCCCTCATCGTCGCGTAGACGCTGGGCAGGTCAGGGCTATAAATATCCTCCCCTCCCCTTTGGTTTTTCTATAAATAGGACCCCAGGGGTACTTGGATTGACACCTTTGGCTGAGCTTTCAGAACCCCATTTTCAAAGACTTGTCCCCCTGAGTTCTTGACCGTCACCCTCGACTGTCATCCTAGATACTCGTTAGTTGGTGCCTTCCTCGTACCCTGCTCGGTCATCTTTGGTTGTGGAGGAGAAGTCTCTTCTAAGCTTTTGGGTAAGTGGTGGGACCTCCCTACCGCAGCACCTAGGATCCAGTTGTCCTCATTCTAGTCCCTTCGTCATTGCCAGTCAAGCTATCTAATCGGACTGCTGGGCAAGTAACCTCCGGCTGCATTGATCCGAATTTAGAGTCGGGATTTTCCTGGCTTCAACACTTTCGTGCGGTGAGCGTGAGTCGTAGTCAGAGGGAGAAAGTCTGGTGAGAAGGCGAGATAGTCCAAGCTGGCGACAATGAAGGAGCTCCGGGTAGTTCGGTAAATGGAGGCGAGTTTGTGATGCAGGTAGATTTTTAAGTGTTCATGCGGCGTTTGGAGGAGACCATGCGAGTCGCGCTTCTTCTTCAGGGGGAGGGCACAGCGACCTCGCCTCATCGCATGGCTCTGTCCGAGGATGGTGGTCCTCCCTAGCAAGCAGGGAAGGACCCAGTGGAGGAGGAGCCGGAGCGACTAAAGAGGCAGCAGTTCTATCAACAAAGCTCGCAGGGGATTCAATTCTGTGAGGTGGACGACCAGGCGAGATCCCGAGATACTCGCCCCTACGACGAGTATAAGGGAGCTGCTTTCCAGGCCGAGGATCGTCGCCTATTAGGTGGGAGGAGCCCATTCTATGAGGAGATTCTCGCCGCCCCCGTGCCAGAGGGGTTCAGTGAGCAAGTGATGACCTACTACTCTGGGAGGAATAATCCCATCCGACACCTCCAGTGGTTCGAGGATGTAGTCTCCATCCAAACCATGTCAGACTCCTTCAAGTGTAGGCTCTTCGCCATCACTTTCCGAGGAAAGGCAAGGGACTGGTTCCACCAGCTGGAAGCAGATTCGATCTATTGCTTTGAAGACCTTAGTTGAGGAGTGACAATGTGATTCTCCACGACAAAGAAGAGGAAGAAGGAGGCCACAACCCTATTCTATCTGGTGCAAGAAGCATGGGAGACGTTAGGGAACTACATAGACCGCTTCCAGGAAGAAGTGTTGGACATCCAGGAGGTGGATGGCTTCACCCTGCAGCTTGCCCTAACATTCGTCCTAAGGGAAGGTCTCTTCAAGCTGGAGATCGGTCGGGATCCTCCCATGTACTACGAAGATCTTATTGAAAGGGCTAATAAGCTCGTTCAGGGGGAGGCGTCGAATCGCGGCTTCCTGGCCAAGCTGACCAGGGAGGAAGAAGAAGAAGAGGAGAAAGCTCCCATACCCATGAAGAGGGAGGAGCCGCGAAGGTAGGAGAAGAAAATACTGGAGGAGTAAAGGAGAGAAGAGCCCGGGAGGGAGGAGCCAAGGAGGTGGGAAGAGAGGAGGCCCATAGTGGCTCTAGAGCGTCGGGAGGAGGAAATGCGCTATCAGGTCCCCATTAATAGGACACCTTGGAGGCCAGCGGGTTGGCCCCAGCGTCAAGGTATGGGAAGAAGGGTCACCCCGGAGAGGAGGAACTTCAACCAGCAGGAAAGGCGTCAAGAGAGAGGACGCGATGAAGCGATGGTTGTTGCCCGACAGGGTAATAGGCCACCCCGAAGGAACCGGTGGAGGAGGCTGCAGGCAGAAGAGGTTCCCCTCTATTATGAGCTCCATCAGGTAGAGGGGCACATGACGATGGCCTGCCCGGATTTCTGGGAGGCTAGGAGGTCGCAAGACCATTTCGGGCCCCTTGGCCATATGTGTTTCAAAAACTGAAGTACCTCGAGTTCTAGAGGAAATCCACTCGGGAGAGTGCGGAAGTCATTCAGGGACTCGCACTTTAGAGCAAAGAATACTGAGGCATGACTACTTCTGGCCGACCATCCGAAGGATGCCGAAGCTTTCTCCAAGAAGTGTCAGAAGTGTCAGTTGTTCGCTCCTCTCCAGCTACAGCCGGCTCGTCAGCTTCATTCTATTACGGCCCCGTGGCCGTTCACTCTCTAGGGAATGGATCTAATAGGCCCCTTCCCCCAGGCTAGCGGCCAGAGAAAGTTCATTCTCGTTATGATTGACTACTTCTCCAAGTGGATAGAGGCCAAAACTTTGGCCAAGACCACCTCTCAAGTCGTGAAAAACTTCATCTGTGGGGAAATAACTTACAGGTTTGGGATCCCTCTCGCCATCGTCACTGACAACGGTCCGCATTCCAGCTTGGAGCTGGAAGATTTCTGCAAGCAGCTAGGGAAAGATCTTCGATTTGCCTTAGTGCACCATCCTCGTAGCAACGGGCAAGTAAAGGACGCCAACAAACTGATCATCAACCTCCTGAAGAAGAAGGTCGAGAACCTAAGAGATAACTGGGCAGACCAGCTCCCTTCGGTCCTATGGGCTCTAAGAACCACTCCTAATTCGGCCACGTGACTCCTTACAAGATCTCCCATGGTTCCGAAGCTCTCATCACTGTGGAGTTCGAAGTCAGAAGTCCAAGATTAGTTGCGGCGAAGGAGGGAGATGAAGAATGGCGGCTGGAAAATGAAGAGGCTCAAAAGCTATCTCTCGACTACATCGACGAGCTACGAGACTTAGCCTCAGTTAGGCAAGGAGAAATCAAGAGACGAATGGCGAAATATTTTGACAAGCACGCCCGCCTTAAGCACTTCCAAGCAGGTGACCTCGTCCTAAAGAAGGTGGACACATCAGGACGATCAGCTGCCGTCGAGAAGCTTAATCCAAGTTGGGAAGGACCCTTCATCATCCACGAGTCATTAGCGACTGGCGGATACCGTCTACAGAATCATGAAGGGGAGCTACTTGGAAACACATGGAGCTGCGATGACCTGAAAAGGTTTTACCCCTAGCGGGAGTGTGTATGCCCCCCTTTTGTAAAGTTACTTCACTTCAATAAATTCCTCGCCCCCTGAAACATGGTCCGCTGGAGTTCTTTTTCTTCTAGAAGCTCTTTTTAAAGTAGGTAAAATCGATCCCCACGACCGGTTTGGGGGATAGGCCTCCGACTTAACTCTCATAAAAATTCAAGTCAGGTGGTGGGACAGCGCCTGGAAAGTGAGTTCTCATATGACCAAGCCTCTGCATTGATGCTTGAGATTAGCTCCCCCCGTGCATGTTGGCTGAGTTACCCCCCCCCCCCCCCCCCCGATTGCACTTCTCATCCGACTGAAGAAGTTATCAGAGGAGAGTCAGGACACCAGCCCCTTAACTCGACGAAGAGATGACCAATTTAACCGATCAAAAGGACTTGAATAAAGGCGTCATTTACCCTTAAAAGGTTAAAAGCTCGTAACAAAACATAACTTCTCTGCATTTATTCCAATCATATGAGTTGGTATGATTAATCCCTTTTGATTGTTGAGTACCAGGAGAAAGACCTTCGTCAGCATTCAGCAACGCAGTAGGATGGAGGCCTCAGGATGGTGTCTCCCCTTAGACCTCCCCGACTGTCATTCCCTACTCGTCAGCATTCAGCAACGCAGTAGGATGGAGACCTCGGGATGGTGTGTCCCCTTGGACCTCCCCGACTGTCATTCCCCACTCGTCAGCATTCAGCAACCCAGTAGGACGGAGGCCTCGGGATGGTGTGTCCCCTTGGACCTCCCCGACTGTCATTCCATACTCATCAGCTTCCAGCATCCGAGTAGGATGGAGATCTCGGGATGGTGTGTCCCCTTGGACCTCCCCGACAGTCATTCCCTGCTTACTCTTCTGATCTTTATTATTGCTATCACGACGTCTTAACAACTCTCATCAGGTACAAGAAGAAGCCTTGAGAGTGTGCATCCCGCGGGACCCCTCAAGTGTCCTTCACAACTCAAGCACTATCGAAGATTTTGAAATAGGCGAGTATGCAGGTGCGAGCATGCAGGTGCGAGCATGCAGGTGTGAGTACCTCTCAAGATCGCACCAGTCGTAACGGCAATCACTCAATCTCGCTTCGAGCCTATAAGCCTAGCGAGCACTCCTTGAGTTTGAGCCTAAGAGCCTACCGACTTCCGAAATATAGGCGAGTATAAGAGAACAGGCGAGCAAAAAATCTCCTTTCATTTGTGTAATTTGAAGTATTACATAATCAATAGTTTTACATGTCCCTGAGCAATCAAAAAGTGCCCTGGAAACTAGGCCTCATCCTCACCTCCATCATCGTCTTCATACTCGCCATCAATATCAACGTCCTCCTCATCCTCTTCGTCCTCGACATCACTGGGCCTCGGGGAGGGAGCTCACAAAGGAGACGTATGTTGGATCGGTAGGCGCCCTTAGAGGGGGGGGGGGGGTGAATAAGGGTATTAAAAACTTTAAGCTTTAATAGAAAACTTTTGATATTTTGGTCGAAGTAAGTTAAATCAAAAGTAAAGAGATAATGAAATTAGAAATGAAATCAATTTTATTAAACAAGAAGACATGATTATCATTTATAAAATTAATTACAAAATCTGATTTCAATGACGCTAGAAATCAAAGCGAATAATATGAAAACCCTTTTTGTTTTATATACCAACTCGTATCCCCACGAACCGGTTGGCTTTAGCCGATCTCTCCCCAGATACGGCCTCAAGCCGCTCTAGCCAATCTATCACCAGAAAGGCCTCAAGCACCCCCTAGACCTACTCCCTAGACCTAGTCGCCAACACGAGGCGAATTACTCCCTAAGTCCTACCCAGACCTAGTCGCCAACACGAGGCGAATTCACGAACCGATTACAAAGATAAAAGTAAAAGACAAATACAAAAGATAAATATAAAACTCCCTATGAGGTAATCGGAAGGAGACGCCGAAGAATCGCTGAAGATGGTTGAAGTCCAAGCGTGCGTTCTTCGCGTTGAGTTAGCGTGTTGATCCAAGCCTCCTTTGATTCCTCCTTTTGAAATATGAGCGGGAGATGTGTTGATCTGAAATACGGACTCACAAAGTTTCTGAAGTGCTGGAGTAGGGCTCTTGACAATCAGTAGTCGGAGAAGACAAAATCCTCCGATTTATAGAATTTGAGCTAACGCCGGTGTTAAGTCCTAACGCCTGGCGTTGACCATGTATAACAATATATTAATGGCTCGGATCTTCAGAAGAGGAAGGAGATTCTGCACTTTAGGAATGTTTTATTTTAGGCAATATCAACGCTGGCGTTAAGGCTAACGCGGCGCGTTGGGCAAATCATTCCTAATGTTCCTCCTGCAATCACGGCTGCTTTCTCCTTGCCAAATTCGTCGACCGGATAGCGCCCAGCGTTAAGACTAACACCTGGCGTTGAGATTCTTTCTTTAATCAGACGGCACGCCATCTTCTCCGAACAACATCTTCATCGAACGCCATTTTCGTTGAACGGATAGCGCCCGACGTTAAGATGTAACGCCTGGCGTTGAGTTTCATCTTTAATTAGCTGGCACCCCAATTCGTCGAACAGATAATTTCGTCGAACACAATTCGTCAAACTGGCTTCATCTTTCGTCGAACGCAATTTCGTCGAATGGAGTTCGTCGAACGGGCTTCTTCTTTCGTCGACCGCAATTTCGTCGAACGCCAGAGCGTCGGACGCAGTTACTATTTCGTCGAACGCACCTTTTAGTTCTTCGACCGCAAATTTGTCAAACATAGCTTTTCATTTAGCGCTAACGCCCAGCTTTAGGCGTAACGCCTGGCGTTAAGCAACTTTCAATCCTCCAGCTTGTGGTTAGTGCCAGATCATTGTTGCAGCTACCTGGTGTCAAAATTGTCCATACATACATGCTAAAAACACAATGGCAACAAGATCAAATACAAGTAGGATTTGTTATTCTCAAATCAAAGGGATGTGGAAAACCATGTTCCAACAATCTCCCCCTTTTGATAATAACAAATTCAATTAGAGATAAATCAGATTCATAGATAAAGCATTTGTTTTTTTTTGAAAGGATTTATGACACAAGCAATTTATAAGATAATGATAAGAATTATAGTTTCATTGAACATTGTGCTCCCCCTACAAAGATGCTCTCCCTTAGTGTATACTCCCATAAACTAGATACATGCTCGCCCTTAATCTAGTGAATCCTACTCCATTAATCAATATGATTTAACATTTTATTCTCCTCCTTTGTTATTAACAAAAGAGGGTGGAGTGAAACAAAACTAGAATAACGAAGACAAAAGTTGGGACATAACTAAGAGAAGATTAAGAGTTTTGTGTAAACATAAAGTAAGTCATGATCGAGCTAAGGGAGAGAGTAGCACAGCGGAAAAATATATGATAAGCGCGAAAGAACATCAATCAAAGATTATACCAAAGGAATGTAATCACTTGCTTTATAAGAGTTTTAAGCATAAGAAAAGGTAATGATTTCCAAGTAACCAATCTACCCAGACAATATGTCTACACCCTAGCCCCGTACTAAGTGACGGATGGGCATGAGTGTTGGAGTTTCTGAGGTGATCTCAAAGCAATCAATAGTTAGTCTTGCTGCCAACGCAATATGAGCCTATAGGGTCGCACATAAAAACGTTTGGAGAAATTGGAGAAAGGATTGTGTTGGCCTTACTCATATTGGATATGAGTGGAGGACCAATCATGTGACTGCTTGGAATTAAGTTGAGAATGTCTCAACGGGAAATCGTTTAAAGGGTTTAAACGAATGAGTATTTACTTGACAAATTCGGCTAAAGGGTTTAACCGAATTGCGTCAAATTCGGTTAAAGGGTTTAACCGAATTAGCTTGATTCGACTAATGAAATTCGGCTATTATGATTAACCGAAATTATAACAGATTCGACTAAAGGGTTTAGCCGAATTATGTCAGTTCGACGAAAGGGTTTCGACGAAATGATATAGCCGAATTTGTATAGACGAATTCGTCGAAATGGTTTCGCCGAATTTGAGTCGAATTCGGTTATATTTATTAGTCGAATTCGGTGAATGTAAATCTGGACAGATATTCTGCTTTTCCCTCTAGTCTGCGGATAGCCTGATTTATGCGTTTTAGTATAAAAGGGCATGCGATTTTAGGTTTACAGGGGACTTAATCTTTTTCGCGATTTAGACGAGAACGGCCGACCGGAACTGTTCCGCGCGAGGGCATCTCGTTCTTCCCGTCCGCCGATCGTTTTCTGCCGCCGCTAGTCGCCGCCGTCGGTCGCAGCCTCCCCTGGATCGGATCTAGCAGTCCGTGGGGACGTTGAGAGCTTCCTTCTCCGACCTAGTTCTTGTACGACAAGAAGCTAGGGTTCTCCATCGTTCGTGTGGATCGCTGTAGAGGAGCCGACACATTTCGGTTCTTGGAACTCAGATTTTGTCTACCCAATTTCATCTTGGAGCACCTTGGTTGAGTATTGACTCAATCCCGCAAAGGTACTTTGTATTTCGATTTGATTATTCTCTTGAATCATGAAAACCGCAAGATCCGTTGTCTCTTTTGGGTTGTTCTTGTCATTATTTCCGCTGCGCATATTCGATATGTCATCCTGTTAGGGGTATAGAAAACCCAACAATGAGGAGCTGCAAACATGCCGTAAGTTGGGGTGTTAGTCCCATATGCAAACACTAGACTAAAATTCACCCTAGCACTCTTTCCCCCCAGTGCCTCGCAAGGCCCCACTGGAACTCTCCCCGGTTAAGGACAAGACATGACTTAGAGGTTAGGTAATCTAATGTCTACAACCCTACGCCCCCGCTATGGTGAGATATGAAGTCATGAATAATAATTATTGGAAACATTTAAGTGTTTTAAATATAATGAGAGGTACATAGACTATGGAATTATATTTTTATTTGAATTTATTAAGCACACAACTCACATAGCTATTTTGAAGTCCATTAATAAATCAGAGTTATTTAAGACTTAATATAAGCATGAGAGCACATGATATACGGATACATGATTAGATAGAGAAATGCGGAAAAACAAAACAAATAAGAGTGGTATTTTTGTTATAGTTTGACCGTTCCAACAATATGTCTAGGCTCTTCACATTTGAGCATTTTAACTTTGAAAATTTTCATAACTAATAGGCAAGCATTATTTAACATATTCAAAAAGATAATAACTACAATGTAACCAATTCGTATTTCAAGGAAAACATTGTAGAAATCATGCATTGCAATCTAGTGCTTTTACTTGAGTTTTTAGAGAATTATGTAATGTTTGCATTAGGATCCAATTCTCATGAGTGGAAGCTTTATGAAAAACAATGATGTGTGCATAAGGTGTTTTGATAAAAGTATACAAGTGAAATAATCAAAACACATGACATATGTAGTGAAATAGTAACAACAACAATAAGATTGTAATCATATAATTACTTTCACACATCACATCTAGAATAAAATTTCAAAGCACATAACATACGTACAACTACCAAGGTGTTTCGCCCACACAATGCTCATTAAGGCTGAGCATAATATTCGAAACTCGAAAGTAGCTCGAATATTGAGCCGAATCGGAATCAGTTACAATTGATTCGACTCAATTTGAGTCGATTCAATTTGACTCGAATCTGATTTCGAGTCGATTTCGAGTCAGCCCTGAATTGCTCGAAATATGATTTGAATCAACTCGAATTGATTAAAAATATTATTTATTTATTAATATGTTATTATTTTAAAATTAAAAATACTAAATTTTAAACCTAAATAAAAATATTGAAGGTTTTAATTGTTTTATTTGCTAAATTTAGATGTTTCTCAATTTAATTTTGAGTCAATTACGAATAAAGAGAAAAATTGCTTAATTTCGAGCCAGCTTGATTCGATTTTGAATCAGCTCAATTCGATTTCGAGCCAGCTCGATTCGATTTCGAGCCAGCTCAGAATCGAGCGATTTCAAGTCGAGTCGAATCGACTCGAAATCGATTTCGATTTCGAGCCGAGTTCGACTCGAAAATTTCAATTTTGAGCCGAGCCAAAATCACTCGAACTCGACTCGATATCAACCCTAATGCTCATAAAGACTTATCAGGGAGCGAAGTAGTGCTTGGGGGATCACATAAGCAATTTTATTGATTTTTATTTTTAGTGATCCGGTGTACAAATAGAAGTGATAGAAAGAAATATGTTTGCACAAGACACTTTACAATTCTTTCCAATGTGCTCAACCTCTAAATGCTCATTAAGACTTATCAGGAGGGTGAGTAGTGCTTGGTGGAGTTATCTTTGGCTTTTTATTTTAGATTTTTATTAAGGGCCAAAAGGTCTCCGAATTCACTTGTTGTTGCAAACAATAATATTATTGAAATAACACTTCTATATCGTGTATGAAATTTATTTTTAGCAGACAGTGTAGGTAATTTAGACATACAACTTAATATATTAAAACTATTACACTACACAATCATGCAAGACTAGGATTATGAGCACATGTAGATTACCAAAATAGTGAGTGTATAATTCATTGATTAACATAAAGCATTACTCATACTTAGAGGCATGCTAGGCAATCATACACAATTATCTATAGACTATTTTATTGCACATAATCAGATTAAGGTCAAGGCATGACAAAAACAATGTTTAGAAAATTTGAAATTAAAATTGGACATTGAAGAGAATCTTAATGTGTATGCCTAATCAATTTTGACCATTTGAAATAAAATGACTAAGATATATGCTCTTGTGAAGACATATAGTCAAACCACAATTTTGTAAGGAGTTAAAACAAAAACAACCAACAAAAACATATTTTTGATCATTTTAAATTGTTTGATTTTTTTTTGTATTTTGAAATAAAACAACCAAATTAATAACACAATAATTTCAAAAATGAGAAAATAAACAGAGAAAAAGTCTTTAGAAAAATATTAGAAATATTTTGGAAAAATCAGAAATTCAATTTGGCCAAAGTAGCTAACGCCTGGCGTTAAGTACTTAACGCCAAAACAGTACTCGATTTTTGAGAATCTTTGAAATTTTTTCTTTTGACATAGATAGTATATATATAGACCTTCTTAGGGTAGAAATGTCAGAGACGTTGGAAATGGTTAGAAGGTTATTCAAGCATGTTTTATTTATTCAAAAATAGTTTTTATATTTTTATGTGGTTTTCATATATTTGTGTTTTACAAGATCATTAGAGCTCAAAAAGATAAAATATGCAAAACACAAAATAAGCATGTTCGATCATAAACAGGAATGCTTGAATAATCTAATCATATAGAGTGTATGCAATATATATGATTTAGGTACGTCCTAGATTATAATTCCCTAACTATATGTCTACACGCAAGCCCCGCTATGGTGAGACACATAATGTGGGAGAACGATCATGGACATCCTAAGCATTTTGTTCTTTTTATATTTGATCTTATTATGGAATCAATTTATAAACTATGACTTTTATGCATGATTAATTTCTTATTATATTTGATATTAAAGCAACATAGTTTATTATGAGTTTTAACTTTCAATTGTTCTTCTTTAAGATTGATTCATTATAATAAGATATCTAACATGGATGATAATATTTATTAGTTGATAATGCTAGTATGATGAGTTCATATTATGCCATAAGAATATTGCATATCTTTTATATCGATAGAGATTCAATTTGAAGACTTAGAATTAAGTGATGTTATGATTTGTTGTTATTGATATCAAGGTGATTCTACGGTCTAAACTTGACATAAAACACAGTACGTAGATAATACACCAACCATGATATGTAATCATATAATTCAAGCAAAAACATATTGATAATTGAGCTTTCTTTTAGATCTTGATCTTTCTTTTAGATCATGTTATTTCTTTAATTTGGTTGATGTGGGCTATAAAGCTTAATAACCTAATCTTGATTAACATGTCTTATAGCAAATTTATAATTCAATTTTATATGATTACTATATGATATATATAGGTAATGAATATAAGAATAATAGGTAGGTCATCAAAATAAAATATGATTTTGAATTTTAGTTAATTTGATTTAGAAACTCATTAAGTTTTAAGAGATAAGATCATATTTCCTATAATATATAAGATGACCATAACATGATACCTTAAAAAATAAGAAAATAAAAAAATAGAGACATTCAAGCATATCATGAAGTAGAATAATTGATTTTTTTGTTGATTTCTACTCATGCAAATGATTATATACTAATGAATGAGAGATTTAGGTACCCAAAGAGGATTGGGAGTGACGGTTCCTTTGGGTACCCAAATACATCGTGTTTGCTTTTGGGGAGATATGGTCGAATGTGCCCTTTTGAGTGGAGTTAGTGTTTTATCTTTAACTTTGGGCCTCCATTCAAACCTTGGTTTAATGTTATTTCTATTTGTCAAATTTCCATGATGATTTTGCAAAACATTATTTGTAGTTTTCAAATTTCCATAATCATTTACTTGAATATTTGGATCAAAAAGGTTTTTGAATTTATAATTTGAAGGAAATTTGTTTGCATTTAATTTTAGGTTGGGAGAAACATGATATTGTAAATTATGGTGATTTTGATTTTGATTTACAAATCCATTATGTTCCTTACTCCCATTTTTAAACTTAGGTAAGATGTTCATATTCATATTCAACTTGTTTTTAGATATAGTTTGATATTGTGAATTTGTATTTACCATTTTCATAAGCAAGTTGATTTTTTATTTTAATTCATCATTCTTCAATTTCAAATTATGTCTAGCTTTATTATAAGCGATTGTGCTATTTTTAAGAGTGGAAACAATTGAATCTATATGATCTTGATAGTTATTTCTATATTCATCAAATATTTCATCTATCTCTTTAATTTCAATTTTATAGTCTTTGCACTTAGCACAATCATTTATCAAAGATGAATTTTCTAAATATAATTTTTCATTTTGTTCTTTTATAAAAAGAAGTTCATTTTCAAGTTCCTTGCATTTTTCTCTTAAATCATCAAATTCCATACAAGGTGTAATGTTTTCAACTAAGGATCCATGGGTAGAACTAGATGAATTAGAATTTGATTCTTCATTAATTTTTTCCTTTAAATTTTTATTTTCTAAGCGCAGATATTTATTAGCATTTTTTAATTTCTTAATTTTGCGCTTTGTAGTTTGAAGCAATTGTAATGAAGAGATGGAAGTACAAAAAATGGGATTTGATTTCCTTACATTGCTTTCGGGAGAGGCACGATTTGAACACATAGTTTCTTTGACATCTTTTTGGCACTCCTCTTCCGAAGACAGTACTTCTTCTTCTCTTCCATTTGATGTGCACTTCATGGATCCGTCATGAGAGGAGCTTTCTTGAAAATTTGTGCAAGCTTGTATGTTCTCCAATTCTTGTGTTTGTTCCATACCTGTAAGAGGAAAATCATACATTTCTTCAAGAAATTTCCATACTTTGTATGCACTAGAAAAGCAATATATTAATTTGAAAATATCTTGAGATAAATCACAAAAAATATAATGCATAGCTTTTGCAATTTAGGTGACGCTCTTGTTTATTTGATTCGTCTGCTGGTATTGTTATTGCTATATCCCAAGCGTTGATATCTAATGTTTTAATAAACCTTTTCATTAACAATTTCCACCCTTTATAATTTCTTCCTTCGAATAAAGGTGGTGCAAGAGATTTTTCTTCTTCATAAAATTCCCCCCACTAATAGAAGTGAGATCATGAGAAGCCATTATTCCCGGTTGTTAAGCCGATTTGGAATAACCTGGCTCTGATACCACTTGTTGGATCGGTAGGCGCCCTTAGAGGGGGGGGGGGTGAATAAGGGTTTTAAAAACTTTAAACTTTAATAGAAAACTTTTGATATTTTGGTCGAAGTAAGTTAAATAAAAAGTAAAGAGATAATGAAATTAGAAATGAAATCAATTTTATTAAACAAGAAAAGACATGATTATCATTTATAAAATTGATTACAAAATCTGATTTCAATGACGCTAGAAATCGAAGCGAATAATATGAAAACCCTTTTTGTTTTATATACCGACTCGTATCCCCACGAACCGGTTGGCTTTAGCCGATCTCTCCCCAGATACGACCTCAAGCCGCTCTAGCCAATCTATCACCAGAAAGGCCTCGAGCACCCCCTAGACTTACTCCCTAGACCTAGTCGCCAACATGAGGCGTATTACTCCCTAAGTCCTACCCAGACCTAGTCGCCAACACGAGGCGAATTCACGAACAGATTACAAAGATAAAAGTAAAAGATAAATACAAAAGATAAATATAAAACTCCCTATGAGGTAATCTGAAGGAGACTCCGAAGAATCGCTGAAGATCGTTGAAGTCCAAGCGTGTGTTCTTCGCGTTGAGTTTGCGTGTTGATCCAAGCCTCCTTTGATTCCTCCTTTTGAAATATGAGCGGGAGATGTGTTGATCTGAAATACGGCCCTCACAAAGTTTCTGAAGTGCTGGAGTAGGGCTCTTGACAATCAGTAGTCGGAGAAGACAAAATCCTCTGATTTATAGAATTTGAGCTAACGCCGGCTTTAAGTCCTAACGCTTGGCATTGACCATGTATAACAATATATTAATGGCTTGGATCTTCAGAAGAGGAAGGAGATTCTGCACTTTAGGAATGTTTTATTTTAGGCAATATCAACGCTGGCGTTAAGGCTAACGCGACGCGTTGGGCAAATCATTCCTAATGTTCCTCCTGCAATCACGACTGCTTTCTCCTTGCCAAATTCGTCGACCGGATAGCGCCCAGCGTTAAGACTAACGCCTGGCGTTGAGATACTTTCTTTAATCAGACGGCACGCCATCTTCTCCGAACAGCATCTTCGTCGAACGCCATTTTCGTCGAAAGGATAACACCCGTCGTTAAGATATAACGCCTGGCGTTGAGTTTCATCTTTAATTAGCTGGCACCCCAATTCGTCAAACAGATAATTTCGTCGAACACAATTCGTCGAACTGGCTTCATCTTTCATCGAACGCAATTTCGTCGAACGGGCTTCTTCTTTCGTCGACCGCAATTTTGTCGAACGTCAGAGCGTCGAACGCAGTTACTATTTCGTCGAACGCAGCTTTAAGTTCGTCGACCGCAAATTCGTCAAACGCAGTTTTTCATTTAGCGCTAATTCCCAGCGTTAGGCTTAACGCCTGGCGTTAAGCAACTTTCAATCCTTCAGCTTGTGGTTAGTGCCAGACCATTGTTGCAGCTACCTGGTGTCAAAACTGTCCATACCTACATGCTAAAAACACAATGACAACAAGATCAAATACAAGAAGGATTTGTTATTCTCAAATGAAAGGGATGCGGAAAACCATGTTCCAACAAGGTAGACTCCTAGACGAGTAGCGATGTGATGATGTCCATCACAGTCAAGTTCATCGCCTCCGACACCAGATGGCCTTCAGCTCGCAACCTGCTCAGGACGACCTTCCCAGTTGCTCGCGCGATCTCCCGACGGTTCTGCGGCATCTCGTCACCGTGGGTCCTTATCTTCATGCCCACCCGAGAAGGATCTACCGAGGAAGGTTGTTGCTCGACAGGCGAGTTTCCAGCTCGGCAATCCTAACTTGGGCGGCCTCCAGGGCGGCTCGAGTGTCCTCCAACTCCTTCTCAAGCTGCGACATCTTCTTGGCCGCCACGATCTCATCCTCCTCTGAGCAAAACAGATAGTCGTTAGCATGATAGTCGGCAAAAGAGAGTAGCGATGAAGCAAGAAAACTTCAAGCCAAAAGCGTGAATACCTTGCACTTCTCCAGTTGAAGGCCGAACGAGATGGTGGTCTTGCCGAGCACTTTTAGTCGCTCTTCAGTTGCCTTCGAAAGAAATCTTCGAAGGGGGAGGAGATCTTCAAGTCCCGAAGGAGATATTCGAGGGAGTCTTTGAGGGTTGAAAGAGAACTCTGAAGGATTCTTCGAAAGAGTTCTCTCTGGTGCTGAAGACAAGATATCTTCAAATGAAAGTTCTGAGCTCTTTTAGTATGAAATCTTCTAACTTATTAAAACTTTTGAATGGTTCACCTTGAGTCAAGACTATATTAGTATATACGACAAATCTCACATTAATAAGTATCCTTATATAATTTAAAATTTCTTTTGGTTGAATTGGATGATTAATTAGTAATAATTATTTATGGAATTTCAGCCCTTCCATGTGCTGAAATGGGCCAAATATAATCTTCTTGTGAGCTGTGATTATAAATACCATCGCATTAATTAAGCCATTGTGGTCACATCTGGTATAGTCTTCTTCTTCAACCTTCAACCTTCAACCTTCAACCTTCATCCTCATCTCCCTGGCTTTTCTCCTCGCCATCTTCCACTAATTAACTTGTTTCTACAAAGTAATCTTTAAACAAGAAATGATCAATGAATTATTTATAAAAAATAATTATTTAAACAATGACTTAATCATGCGTTTGTTTATACAAAAAATAAAACTTTAAACATAGCAACGAATTTATTTATAAAAAATAATTTTTAAACAAGGTAATATAATGAGTTTGTTTATAAAAAAATAAAACTTTAAATATTAATCATCTATAGGATTAGAAGTAGAACCCAAGACCACATAGATAAAATTAAGAGAAGCACTCTAACAACTGAGCTAGAAAGGAAACTATCATTTTATGTATTATTTTAATATTATATATTCGCTATTGATACCTTATTTTCATGACAAATAACCTATTTCTTATTATTGAAAAAATAGTTCTTTAAAATCCATATATACATATATACATATATGCATATATATTGAAAGTATCTAGTTGCTACCTAAATCACCTAGAGGGAGTGAATATGTGAATTTTATGGCTTTATGCGGAATTAAAAACTTTAGAAACAAAGCACACGGAAAACGAGCACACACCACAAATACGAGGATTTATAGTGCATGGTTCCCCGGAATAGGTACGTTCACTTTCCCGCCTCGCCTATCTAGCACTCCGGGCTAGACTAGGCTTCTTCACTAATCTCAAATTTAAACATATCTTACAACCCGGAGTTAGCAACTCCTACAAACTCGGAGAACAACCTCTCCTACAAAATCTCGGAGAAGGGTTGAACGAAATAATAGTTTGTGATTTCTGTAACACCCTGCCAGTACAAAAAGTATAACAGCAGGTCCGGCCGGGACCCCACGCCATACAAACCACACTAGCTAGGAGTTAAAAGGTGATAACCAGAAAAGTAACAACTAACGAGAGTACAAAACGTAAGCGGAAGCATTAATTAAACCATTCAAATAGACATGTCCACTATCATTGGAATGAATCCAGAAATGAGAGTTACGGCCTTAGGGCCTTACATCAAATCAATGTACAAAACTCCAACAAAACATACATCGGCACGCAGGCCGGCAAAATATGAGAAAGCAGGAAAAAGGCTGGCCTTCGAGGGCCAACACAGCAAAGGGGCCAACGCCCGCTACTTCCCGCTAGGCTCACCTGCACCTGCATAAGAACATTCCACCAAGCGGTGGCAAACAAAGTAACGGTCAGCACAGCTGACCAAATTATAACGACCCCACCCCTTTCCCGGGGTGGCGGAGATTCTACCCTGCAAGTAAGCCATACTAGCACAAGTACTAAACTAAAGAAAGTGCAACTACACGAGGTGAGGTTTCAAGCACAATCAATCTTCTAGGTTGAGCATCAAAAAGAAGGGAACCTAGGTATGCACATGATGTTGGTTGGGTTCACCCGAAGGTTTCCCACAACCGCCTAAGCAAATCGCATGAGGCTAAACATAACATCAAATTCACAACACTCCACCCTAAGGGTCGCAACCTTAGGTGGGAAACAAGAGCTTTTGGTCGGTCTAGGTATGACACCTTCCACGACCTCTCCCATGATCACACGGCTTTCATGAGGAAGGGACCTCTCGCCGATCTGCATGGAAACGGGTTCGGTTCAGCTTTGCCCGTGCTCTAATCGTCGCGATCTATCGCACGACGCGGGTACGGCTTCACCTCGGCCCGTAAGGGTTTAGCACTTTCAAGTGCTCCACAAAAATATACGCTACGCACCTAACCCCTTCACAAGGATCTAGGCTTCGCGAATTCTCAACAAAGGAGGTACATACGCTCCGCATCAATAACGTGGTGAAGGTTTGCCTTCATCCAAAACTCAAAGCATGGGGCTTTCGTAGGGATCTTCACAAGACGCCTACACGTAACTCCCGCAATACTATAGGTGAGTTCACGGAGTCATTCTCCGGCACGCATTCTAGGTCTAACCTAAATGCAACGTCGCAAATCAAGCATCACCGATTCGGGCTCACGGCCACGAATAGGCTTCACACAAAATGCCTAAATCCGCACGACTACCGGATTTTCTACATGCAATATGCCGGGGACGGACACAATCTACCCGGAGTCCCGAAGGACTTGAGGAAATCCTACACTTCACCCATTTGGTGAAAGAGATACCTCATGCAAGCAAAGAAAGAGAAATGAATGGACAAATACAAGTCCAAAGTTCGGGAGGAAGAATCGTTACCCTAGACGTGTTCCTCTTCGCCATGGATCCGAGATTCTACGCGGAGGGAAAGAACCGCACCGGGCTGCACTCTCCGGATCTGGAAACGGCTCGCGAAACGGAGCTCCGGAGCTCCGTCAATGGCGGGATCTTCCTTCTTCTTCCTTGCCTCCTTCCTCTTCCTCTAGCCTAGGAGAGAGAAACACCTCAAAATAATGAGGATTAATCTCCTCTCATAAGCCCTAAAAGCCTCCAGCATCTAATCCTGGCCATCGGATCAGATCTCAAAAGATTTGGACGGCCCGATCTTCTTCTCCGCTCAAAATCGCGGAACAGAATAAACAGGGCGCACGATCACAGGCGCACGGTCAGTGGTCGTGCGCGACGAGGGCAATGGTCGTGCGCACTATCCGGGACAGAACTCTGAATTCTTGCGAATAAGCGCACGATCGCTGGCGCACGATCACTGGTCGTGCGCGAAGAGGGAAATGGTCGTGCGCACTGTCCGAGACAGAACTCGATTCTCTTCTGAATTAACGCACGATCGCTGGCACACGATCACTGGTCGTGCGCGATGAGGCCACTGATCGTGCGCTAAGAGCAGACAGGGAAAATTCTAGCCTGCTTCACGTGCCGCACTACCACTCCGCCTACTTCGCGGAACTACCAGATTTGGGGTGTTACAACTCCACCCTCCTTAAAAGAATTTCGTCCCGAAATCCAGGAAACAGTAATAGCATAAATTACCGTTATACTTTACCTGAGGGAAATAGCTCGGGATACTCCGCAAGCATCGTTTGCTCTCTCTCCCAAGAGAGCTCCTCTCGGCCGCAGTTATCCCACCGGACTTTTACCATCCGAATGGACTTGTTCCGCAGCTGCTTTACTTCGGTATCTTCGATGCGTAAAGGCTTGACTTTCGTCGACAACCCACTATCGACCGGAACTTTGCCGACCGCAACGATATGAGTAGGCTCTTGCACTGCCTTCCTCAACACTGAAATGTGGAACACGTCGTGCAGACCGCTCAGCTCTGCAGATAGCGCAAGCCGATAAGCCGCATCACCAACACGCTCCACGATCTCGAACGGTCCTAAGTACCTCGGACTGAGCTTTTTCAAGCGTCGAATCCTCGATACCCCTTTGAACGGTTTGATCTTCAAGTAAACCCGGTCACCGACGGCGAACTCTAAGTTCCTATGCTTGGCGTTGAAATACTTTGCTTGCCTATCCTGGGCAACCAATAGCCTTTCGCGTATAGTCCGGATCGTCGACGTTGCTTCTTCAACATCCTTTCGCTTCAATAGCTTAGTATCGCCCGTTTCCGCCCAAGACAACGGCGTACGACACTTCTTACCATAGAGGGCCTCGAAAGGAGCCATCTTTATGCTGGCTTGGTAGCTATTATTGTAGGCGAATTCGATCATAAAGAGGTGATCCTCCCACCTCTTTCCAAAGTCTAGAGCGCACATTCGGAGCATATCCTCCATAGTCCTGTTGGTTCTCTCGGTCTGTCCATCCGTTTGCGGGTGGAAGGCCGTGCTGAACTTCAATTTTGTGCCCAACAGTTCATGGATAAGCCTCCAATCTTTCGATGTGAAACGCCCGTCACGATCACTGACGATGCTACGAGGGACACCGTGCAGTCTCACGATACTATCCACATAGAGCTTTGCTAGCTTCTCTACGGAATCATCCTTCCGGTTCGGAATGAAGTGTGATACCTTTGTCAAACGGTCCACGATCACCCATATGGCGTCGTTTCCATGTTGCGA
Source organism: Dactylorhiza incarnata (assembly GCA_033032865.1). Classification (NCBI taxonomy): domain Eukaryota; kingdom Viridiplantae; phylum Streptophyta; class Magnoliopsida; order Asparagales; family Orchidaceae; genus Dactylorhiza; species Dactylorhiza incarnata. The sequence continues at coordinate 316,255 of JAWHQI010000610.1, read as the reverse complement.
TCTCGGCAATCCGTGCACGAAATCCATCGAAATATCATCAAACTTCCATTCCGGAATCGGCAAGGACTTCAGAAACCCACCGGGACGTTGACATTCCGCTTTCACCAACGCGCAAGTATGACACTTGGCCACGTAAAGGGCAATGTCCTTCTTCATGCCCGGCCACCAGAACAGTTTCTTCATATCCATAAACATTTTAGTGCTCCCCGGGTGGATCGAGTACTTGGTATGATGAGCCTCGTACATCAATTCCGCCCGTAGAGTACCAACGTTTGGGATGCATAATCTTTCCTGCTTCCACATAAGGTCGTCTTCGAAGGAGAAATCAGCGTTTAACCCTTCAACGGTTTCCGCTTTGTATCGTTTCAAGCTCTCGTCCAACTCCAATGCTTGTCGAACTCGGTCGGCAAGGTCGTAGTGAACTTCCGTCCAGTTCAAGCATGCTGAAGTAGACGTTCTCCTATCAATGCATATGATCTCCATTTCTTCTAGCTCACGGATTAGACGCTCATCGTGCATCAAAATCCAATTTGCTTGCGCGGGAGCCCGACGACTCAACGCGTCCGCAACTACGTTTCCTTTACCGGGAGTATATTTGATATCGAAGGTGTAGTCCCCAAGGAACTCCATCCACCTCCTTTGGCGCATGTTCAACTCCCTTTGGTCTAGTAAGTACCTGAGGCTCTTATGATCGGTAAAGATATCGATCTTCACGCCATATAGATAGTGCCTCCAAAGCTTGAGGGCAAAAACCACGGCCGCTAGCTCCAAATCATGGACCGGGTAATTCCTCTCGTGAACCTTCAGTTGCCGGGAGCCGTAGGCAATTACCTTCCCGAACTGCACTAGGACACAACCCAAACCACTTCCTGAGGCGTCGCTATATATTTCGTAGCCTTCCGTACCTTGTGGCGAGCATAGAATGGGCGCCGTGGTCAGACGGCTCTTTAGCTCTTCAAAAGCTCGTGCGCACTTCGGGCGACCAAACGAACTTATTATCCTTTCTAGTCAGTTTTGTGAGAGGAAGTGCGATCCTCGAGAAGTTTTCCACAAAGCGCCTATAATAGCCGGCAAGTCCTAAGAAACTTCGGACTTCCGCTACGTTTTTCAACAAAGGCCACGCTTGGATCGCTTCTATCTTCGACGGATCAACTGCAATTCCTTCGCCACTAACAACATGACCAAGGAATGCCACTGACGGTAGCCAAAATTCGCACTTGGAGAACTTGGCATATAGCTGACTCCTCCTCAAGGTGCTCAGGACTGCGTGCAGATGCCCTACATGCTCCTCTTCCGACTGAGAGTATACCAAAATGTCGTCGATGAAGACGATCACAAATTTATCTAAATACTCTCGGAATGTCCTATTCATCAAGTCCATGAATACCGACGGTGCGTTGGATAGACCGAACGGCATTACCGTGAACTCAAAGTGCCCAAAGCGGGTACTGAACGCTGTCTTTGGAATGTCACATTCCCTTATTCGCAGTTGGTAGTAGCCGGACCTTAGATCTAGCTTGGAGTAAACCGTCGACCCCATTAGTTGGTCGAAAAGATCATCGATTCTAGGAATCGGATATCGGTTTTTCTCGGTCAACTTGTTTAGCTCTCTATAATCAATACATAGACGCAAGCTCCCATCCTTCTTTTTCACAAAGAGGACCGGTGCACTCCAAGGCGAAGAACTTGGACGTACGTAGCCTTGCTCTAGCAGCTCTTGCAATTGGACCTTCAACTCTGCCAATTCCTTTGGCGCTATTCTGTATGGTGAGCGGGCCACAGGTTTGGCACCTGGCACCAACTCGATACAGAAATCAATCTCCCGATGAGGCGGAGCCCCAGGGAGTTCGTTAGGAAACACGTCGGCGTATTCCGCTACAACTGGGACATCACACAACCTGGGCTTTGGCTCCGAAGCCTCCAACAAGGTGAAGAACAACTCGGCGCCTTTTCTCACCGCCTTAACCACCTGGAGAGCAGACATCAGCGTCTTGCTCGCTCCTCGCATACCGGCGAATGTGGTTTCATCGTCGGTGTTCGTTCCCAGAGTGATCTCCTTTGTATTGCAATCTATGCATGCTCGCTGCTCCGAGAGCCAGTCCATGCCGAAGATCACATCGAATTCAGCTAACGGTAGTAACGACGCTTCCAAGTCGAAATCTTGACTTCCGATCCGCACCTTCACACGGCTCTTCCTATCCGCACTCATTCGAGATCCATTGGGTAGCACTACTTCCAATCTATCCTCTACAAAGGTAGACGGCACTCCGATTCGCACCACGAAGTCCTCAGACAGAAAAGAGTGCGATGCACCCGTATCGAATAGAGCTCTCGCCGGATAGTTGAAAATTAGGACGAAACCTAATTGTACACAAATAACACATAGTCGTACAACAGTGAGAATCATATACATAGCTGTAAAAGCTAACTTCTAATTCGTACCTGTGACGACGTCGGTTTGTCGTATAGCTTCTTGTTGGCCAAGCGAATAGACTCTCGGCTGAGTCGGAATGTGCTGGGAGGCCGAAGACTCTGCCGCTTTGCCCTTTTCCGCAGCCCGAGCATAATCCACCGCTCGATTTGCCGCCTTTGGGGGACCACTTCGACACACCGCAGCTTTGTGTCCCACCTTCCCGCAGGTGAAACACGTAATAGGAGTCCGCGCGGTCGTGGCTCCCGAAACATTCGAAGAAGCTGGTTCCGCCTGCTTGAACTTCCGCTTGTTCCTTCTGAAGTCCGGCTTGGACTGAGAGGCCGGCGCATGAAACTCGGGTTTCTTTACAACACTCTTTGCTTGTACCCTCTTCATGTCCAACTCCAAAGATCTGGCGGTTTGCACCATCACTTGGAAGCCAAACGTCATAGGGCCTGCAAGGAGCAGCCTCAACTCGTCCCGAAGCCCTTCATAGAATTTATTCGTCTTCGTCTCCTCATCCTCCACCAATGCCCCCGCATAGCGACTCAGTCTGGTAAACTCATGTAAGTAATCGTCAACGGAGCGATCACCTTGAGTTAACCTCAGGAACTGGTTTTGTAACGCAATGCGTTGGGCAGAGGGGATAAACCGCTGGAGGAACGACTTTGAAAACTCAGCCATTGATATTTCAGTAATGTCTCTATCGCCGAATTTGTGCAGTTCCTGCTCTTCCCACCACAGCACAGCCTCTCCGTCAAGAAGGAAAGTGGCTAAGGTGACCATCATGGCTTCGTCCGTCGCCGTCGCCCTCAGAGTTCTTCTAACTCTTGACAACCAGTCTTCTGCCTCCGTTGGGGACTCAGATCCCGAGAAGGTAGGAGGATTAAAGCTCAAGAAGTGCTTTAATTGTTGGTCACGCGCTCGCCCCGCAACTACTTGCGCAACTTGACGCTCCACCCTCGGTGCTAACGCCGGTTCCACTGCAGCTACTGGCACAGGGGCATCAACCCTTGGTGCTACCGCAGGTTCCACTGCAGGTTCAACTACCGGGGCTGCATCAGTAGTAGGCGTAGCAGGCTGTGCAAGCCTTTGCGGTTGAGCATTGATCATCGCGAAGACTGCTTCTGCGACCATTCTGATCATCTCAGCCGAAGGAGTGGTCGCTGGCACCTCAGCCGACCCACTACTTTCAGCGGTGTTACGGGGTTGAGACCGCCCCGCAGCACTTCTAGTCACCTATAATCATGCAAGGCACAATTTAGTGACCCTAAACATATCAAACATCAATCATGGAACGCTCAGGTTCCGCAAACACGTATGTTTTTTCATTCCTAAGTGGACATTCTTATTAGTTTTTGTCGTTTTAGGTGAATGCACAGCCCGTGCGCACCACCCCTTAAAAGGAATTCGTCCCGAATTCGCTAAACTACGGATCGACGCCTTAAGTCCGATACCAAATTGTAACACCCTGCCAGTACAAAAAGTATAACAGCAGGTCCGGCCGGGACCCCACGCCATACAAACCACACTAGCTAGGAGTTAAAAGGTGATAACCAGAAAAGTAACAACTAACGAGAGTACAAAACGTAAGCGGAAGCATTAATTAAACCATTCAAATAGACATGTCCACTATCATTGGAATGAATCCAGAAATGAGAGTTACGGCCTTAGGGCCTTACATCAAATCAATGTACAAAACTCCAACAAAACATACATCGGCACGCAGGCCGGCAAAATATGAGAAAGCAGGAAAAAGGCTGGCCTTCGAGGGCCAACACAGCAAAGGGGCCAACGCCCGCTACTTCCCGCTAGGCTCACCTGCACCTGCATAAGAACATTCCACCAAGCGGTGGCAAACAAAGTAACGGTCAGCACAGCTGACCAAATTATAACGACCCCACCCCTTTCCCGGGGTGGCGGAGATTCTACCCTGCAAGTAAGCCATACTAGCACAAGTACTAAACTAAAGAAAGTGCAACTACACGAGGTGAGGTTTCAAGCACAATCAATCTTCTAGGTTGAGCATCAAAAAGAAGGGAACCTAGGTATGCACATGATGTTGGTTGGGTTCACCCGAAGGTTTCCCACAACCGCCTAAGCAAATCGCATGAGGCTAAACATAACATCAAATTCACAACACTCCACCCTAAGGGTCGCAACCTTAGGTGGGAAACAAGAGCTTTTGGTCGGTCTAGGTATGACACCTTCCACGACCTCTCCCATGATCACACGGCTTTCATGAGGAAGGGACCTCTCGCCGATCTGCATGGAAACGGGTTCGGTTCAGCTTTGCCCGTGCTCTAATCGTCGCGATCTATCGCACGACGCGGGTACGGCTTCACCTCGGCCCGTAAGGGTTTAGCACTTTCAAGTGCTCCACAAAAATATACGCTACGCACCTAACCCCTTCACAAGGATCTAGGCTTCGCGAATTCTCAACAAAGGAGGTACATACGCTCCGCATCAATAACGTGGTGAAGGTTTGCCTTCATCCAAAACTCAAAGCATGGGGCTTTCGTAGGGATCTTCACAAGACGCCTACACGTAACTCCCGCAATACTATAGGTGAGTTCACGGAGTCATTCTCCGGCACGCATTCTAGGTCTAACCTAAATGCAACGTCGCAAATCAAGCATCACCGATTCGGGCTCACGGCCACGAATAGGCTTCACACAAAATGCCTAAATCCGCACGACTACCGGATTTTCTACATGCAATATGCCGGGGACGGACACAATCTACCCGGAGTCCCGAAGGACTTGAGGAAATCCTACACTTCACCCATTTGGTGAAAGAGATACCTCATGCAAGCAAAGAAAGAGAAATGAATGGACAAATACAAGTCCAAAGTTCGGGAGGAAGAATCGTTACCCTAGACGTGTTCCTCTTCGCCATGGATCCGAGATTCTACGCGGAGGGAAAGAACCGCACCGGGCTGCACTCTCCGGATCTGGAAACGGCTCGCGAAACGGAGCTCCGGAGCTCCGTCAATGGCGGGATCTTCCTTCTTCTTCCTTGCCTCCTTCCTCTTCCTCTAGCCTAGGAGAGAGAAACACCTCAAAATAATGAGGATTAATCTCCTCTCATAAGCCCTAAAAGCCTCCAGCATCTAATCCTGGCCATCGGATCAGATCTCAAAAGATTTGGACGGCCCGATCTTCTTCTCCGCTCAAAATCGCGGAACAGAATAAACAGGGCGCACGATCACAGGCGCACGGTCAGTGGTCGTGCGCGACGAGGGCAATGGTCGTGCGCACTATCCGGGACAGAACTCTGAATTCTTGCGAATAAGCGCACGATCGCTGGCGCACGATCACTGGTCGTGCGCGAAGAGGGAAATGGTCGTGCGCACTGTCCGAGACAGAACTCGATTCTCTTCTGAATTAACGCACGATCGCTGGCACACGATCACTGGTCGTGCGCGATGAGGCCACTGATCGTGCGCTAAGAGCAGACAGGGAAAATTCTAGCCTGCTTCACGTGCCGCACTACCACTCCGCCTACTTCGCGGAACTACCAGATTTGGGGTGTTACAATTTCTAAAATAGTAAGCACGAGTAGGGTTGAACGAAATAACCCTTAAGAATTTATAGCGATCCTTCTCTAACAGCTAAAATCGGAAACTAAGGAGACATCTCCACGTGTAATGTACATGGTGAAGACCTAAATGGAAAGTCGTCTGCGATTTTGAAAACGAAAGCGCTCTGACTTCATTCGTCGAGTGAACTCGTGAAGTCTTTGACTACTCGACGAATTCTCTTAACTACTCGACGAAAACTTCTTGAAGACTCGATGAACAGAACTTATCTGAAAGTTGAGATGGGAAGAATCTTTAACTTAGACCACTCGAGAATTTCTCGAGAGCACTCAACGAATTTGTCGAGTGTTCACGAGAAATCAGCAGACCACTCGACGAATTCGTCGAGTGTTCTCGAGTGAACACTTGATTACTCGATGAAAAATACTTGAACTATTTTCTCAAAAACCTTTCGAGTAGTCTCGACGAACTGATCAAGTCCTCACGAGATGTCTCGACGAATTAGTCGAGACTTCTCGAGAGTACTCGACGAAAATGACTTAGAAAGATTTTCTTCCAATTCAGAACACAGCATCAACTCCCTCTTGACTTTTTCTTAGTGTTTGAATATGAAGTACACCCAAATAGAGAGATTTCACATGAGTCAACACCTTGGTCTACACAATGAGGAATTACATTGCATAAACCTGTGTTTTATGACCCATTGAAACCTAACATTGGTTTGTACTTAGCAATTAATATAAACACATAACTAAAATACCATATCAAATACAATATCAATTCATCTTAGTTCAAGGGGACTTCTTCAAATCAAGGCAATTATGGCTACAATACCCAACAATCTCCCCCTATTTGAAGAAATCAGAACCATATCAACTAAGGTGAATTGCACAGATAATAAACATAATCACAAACAACAATAATGACATAATGAATTGAGATAAATAGAATATCAAGAAAACATTAATAAAGATATAAATGTTTTTAAGAGTTAATCACAAAGTCACAATACAAACTAAAGCTAAATCATTTTGGCCTTCTACATCTTGCTTTTCTTCAGTTGTCTATCAAAATAGGCATTTGGCTTAGGGTAATATTTTGGAGGAGCTGGAGGAGCATCTGGATTGTTGAAGCCATGGGTTCTGAAATGAAGTTTCCTCTTTGGACGCGATGCTTTGTGCTTGTTTATCTCTTCTTGACTGTAGTGATTCTGAGGTAGTTCATTGGAAATGTCAATCAGCTTGAAAGTGTCCAAAATTATGGCTTTATAAGTTGGACTCCAGACTTCAGCATATTCCCTTCTATCCTCTGCAACATCTCTAATTACTATACATGCATCTTTTCTGACTGAAAGATCTGATTTGGTTGCAAATGGACCTTCCCCATACTTTCTTTTCTTTGCTGGAGGCTCTGAGGATTCAGTAGCCTCTTCTTGATCAAACCATACCTGAGTATATTGAACAGGAGGTTCAAAAGTTGCATCTTCATAGAATAGCTCTGGGAGGGTTTGATCTTGAGTTCTTCCTGTTAACTCTTCATGCAGCCACTTGAAATTCTGATAGTTGAAAACATTGGCTTCATGTAGTTTGATTTTCAATTCAGTGTTAATTTCACCCATCCTAGCCATCATATCTTCTTCCCAATTTTTGACTTCTTCAGCCAGGGTTTGGATTACTTCCTCCTTAAAGACTTTCATTTCCCTATGAAGGAAATCTCTGTTTGTTTCAGAATATCTTAACAATGTGTCTTGTGCTGTAGCAATATCTTTAGCTGCATTATAGACATGTTCACACCATCTATGGTCAGAGATATGGCTTTTCCAGCTTCAGCAAAATTTGCAGCTATCTCTTCCTTAATCTTATCTACACTGTGCTTAACTGCAGCCAGTCCATTATTCACATCTGCTTCAACTTCTCTGACCTTGTCAAACACTTGCTTAAGAGAGAATTCAAAGTATTCAGCTTGAGATCTAAGCAGAGCTTCAATGGTCTTCAACAATCCTTCATTATTTGAGGAGGGCACATGAGCTTTAACCTTCTTGGGAGTAAGTGAGCCAAAACTTTCATCATCAAATACAAACTCAGCTGAGTTTGCTTGCCCTGGTGAGACTTGAGTAGTTTCCTGAGCAGGAGGTGCAGATTGTACAACCTCTCTTTCTGTCACTGAGGTCATCACCTCATCCTCCCTTAACACTACAACTGGGACTATATCCTGAAGAATGATCTCCCCCTCAACATTTGCAATAAAGATCTGATTAGAGGGGATATCACTTACCACATCAAGAACTCCACCACCTGTGGATTCTTGTTCTTTCTAAACTACTAGCTCATTAGAGAGCTGATTCTTGATTACCTGGTCCACTATTGCTGTATTCCTTTGAACATCTTGAAAATCACCATCATTAGCATCATCATAATTGTCATCATCATCATTACAATCATTCTCATCACTAGCATCATCTTGATCATTATGATTATCATATGCTCTAGGAGAGGAGATAAGGGGTAGAGGGGATGGAACCTTGAAAACGTCTGATGAAATTACTGGGGATGGAACAAGGAGGTTCTCCCCAGGATTGATGCAACAACAGACTTAGGAGCAACCCTTGATGGAGAGGATTGAGATCTTTGTTCATCTTCAAACACTTCTTGCTCATCATCAGACTTCTTAAGATCAGGCCTAACGATCTTCCTCTCCCATCTATTTAGAATAGAGGAATCTATCTTTTTCAGATGTTGGATTGGACTTCCAGAATACAGATCAAATTGACTCCCATCAATCTGATTCAGATATAGAGAAATGATCCTACCAAAATTAGGAATCATCAAGCTTGCCTTAATCTTGTCAAAAAGGACTAAACCACAATTCACTCTTTTTCTGCAGATCATTCCAGCTAGAAGTTTGAACATGTCATTAGAGAGGTAGTCATGTGAACCTACCTTGCACAATAACACTTTGCCTAAGATATCTGACAACAGTTTGCCTTCACCATTCATATTCTTTCTCCTGATAGAAGTTGTACCTCTAGGCAATCCACAGAACAAAAGAGCTATGGTATAGTCTTGCTCATATAAACAATCTTCTTCTTCGATTTTTGGCAATCTTAAGAATCTTGACAATCGAGAGAGCTTCATATTAATCGTTGAATCCTTTACAGTAGACTTGATTACAGTTCCATGGCGACGAAGATTAGCATTTTTGAAAAATTCCAGGACCTCTCTATCCAGCACATGACAAGGATGTTCAAGAACGAACAAAAGCCCAACTTCTTCGAGACGTGACACCACATTTCTAAACTCATCCGAAGCACTAGTAAACTCTGTGCGAACTAGCTTTCCCCCGACCTGAAGATAACATGCACTCTTGCGATACATTGCAAGCAGACGGAGATTCGGTGACTGGGGGATGAATCGTCAGAGCGTTTCGTGAAATCTCGATGAAATAGCCGTGTGTGACTCGTGAAACCCTTAAAAGCCTTTATATAGTATTAAAGTTTTGAAGAGAGAGAGGTGCGTACCTTATTGAAAAGAAATGACTCTTCGGATCCAATAAAATTAGTAGAGAAAAAGATATAAATTCATCGAAAGACCTGAGTGCACTCGACGATTCGTCGAAATAATTCGAGTAATTTGCCAATTCGTCGAAATGACTCGATAAATTGAACTAATTCATCGAGATCACTCGTGAAATTTCCTTGATTCGTCGAAATGACTCGTGAAATTTAATTACTTGTATTCTTGAAATTTTTATCTTGGACCAATTTCCTTGAGCCTTTTTATGAGTTCTTGTTCAGCATACCTAGTTCCATTTTGAAGAAATTGAACTTGGTCTCATCAAGATGCTTCGTCAAAATATCTGCAACTTGCTTATCCGTCGGGACATAACTGAGGTTGATGTCCTTGTTCTTCACATGCTTCCGGATGAAGTGATAACGTATCTCTATATGTTTTGTTCGGCTGTGAGAGATTGGATTGTTAGCAATTGCAATAGTACTTAATGAGTCGCAGAACATTGGAATCTCCTTCAACTTCAAGTTGTAATCTTCCAGTTGATTCCTGATCAAAAGAAGTTGTACGCAACAACTACCTGTGGAGATATACTCTGATTCAGCAGTTGATATTGCAACATAATTTTGTTTTTTACTGCTCCAAGATATAAGCCTCCTTCCTAGGAAATGGCAAGTCCCGAAAGTGCTTTTTCTATCATCCCTGCTACCTGCAAAATCAGCATCTGAAAAACCAGTCAGTTCGAAGTCATTACTTCTTGGGTACCATAAGCCAAGATTTGGTGTTCCTTTAAGGTATATCAAAATCCTCTTTGCAGCGACATAATGAGATTCCTTAGAGTTCACCTGAAATCTAGTACATATGCATGTTGAAAGCATTATCTCCGATCTACTCGCAGTAAGGTAGAGCAAGGATCCAATTATGCTTATGTACTTGGTTTCATCAAAAGGTTTTCCTTTTTGATCCTTGTCCAGAGTCATATTTGAACCCATTGGAGTCCTCATATAGGTTGCATTCTCCATTCCAAATTTCTTAATCAACTCTTTGGTAAACTTTGTCTGAGAGATGAAAATTTCATCTTCAGATTGTTTCACCTGAAGTCCTAAGAAATAATTCAGCTCACCCATACTACTCATTTCAATTTTCCCTTGCATCAAGTTAGAAAACTTCTTGCAAAGGTGGTCATCCGTAGATCCAAATATAATATCATCGACATAGATTTGAACTAGAAAAATCTTTCCTTTTACTTCCCTAAAAAATAATGTCTTATCTATCTTTCCTCTTGTGAATTTGTTCTCAAGAAGAAAGCTAAAGAGAGTCTCATACCAAGCTTGGGGTGCTTATTTCAGACCATATAAAGCTTTGCATAAGTAATAAATATATTCAGGGAAAGAGAAATCAACAAAACCTGGGGGTTGTTCAACGTATACTTCTTCCTTTAAATTACCATTTAATTAGGAAGGCTGATTTCATGTCCATTTGGTAAACCTTGAATCCGTTGTGAGCAGCATACGCTGGGAAATACCTGATCACTTCGATTCTTGCCACTGGAGCATATGTTTGATCGAAGTCGATCCATTCTTCTTGTCGGTAGCCTTGAGCAACAAGTCTGGCCTTGTTCTTAATGACCACACCATTTTCGTCCAGCTTGTTTCTGAAGACTCATTTCATCCCAATAATATTTTGACCTTTGGGCCTTGGTACCAGCTTCCAAACTTTGTACCTTTTGAATTGATTGAGCTCCTCTTGCATTTGATAATCCATGAGGCGTCCTATTTTGCCTCATCAAATTTCTTTGGCTAAATATGCGAAAGAAAACTTAAATGCAAAACTTCGTTAGCTGTACCTCTTCTTATTCTGATGCCCACTCCGGTATCTCCAAAGATTTGATCAACTGGATGATCTCTTTGGTGTCTGATCACCAGATTCCTTGCATCTTTTATGCCACCAGCAGGTTCTTCTACTTCTGGTGCATCTTCTATCTCTTGTGGTTCTTCTTCCTCGGGTACAGTTGGAATGTTCACTGAAATTGTCCTTGGAGCATCTTCTTTAGCGACTTCTTCCAAGCTGAGCTCTTTCAGTTTTACACCTGCACCTGCATCTTCAACAAAAACACTAGAAGAGCTGTTGTGAAGCATACTCGTCTCATCAAATACAACATTTATGGATTCTTCTACAACCAAGGTTTTCTTATTAAAAATCCTATATATCTTACTATGGCTACTATAGCCTACGAAAATACCTTCAAAACACATTTCACTAAACTTAGTTTTGTAATACTTACCATTATTAAGTACGAAGCATTTACTGCCAAAAATTCTAAAATAAGACAGTTGGTTTCCTGCCCTTTCGAAGTTTATAAGGTGTCTTATGATGATTCTTGTTGATTAGTGCTCGGTTTTGCACGTGACAAGCAGTGTTGAGGGCTTCTGCCCAGAAATATTCCGGAAGAGAAGAATCATTCAAAATTTCCATACTTGCCACTATGATTATTCTATTTGTTCTCTCGGCAACTCCATTTTGTTGTTTAGTTCGAGGAGATGAAAACTCATGAAAGATACCTAAGTTTTCACAAAACTCTATCATAGCCCCAAAATCAAATTCTGTTCCATGGTCACTTCTGATTTTGATTACGGAGCAGTTAAGTTCATTCTGGATCTGCCTAACAAAGTTGGTGAAAGAGTCGAAGGTGTCTGGCTTGTGTTTCAGAAAGAATACCCAAGCAAAACGTGAGTAGTCATCAACAATGACCAAAGTATAAGCTTCATCCTAAACTTCGAACTGACATGGGAACAAATAAGTCCATATGGAGCAGATATATACATCTGGTAGAATCTTTGTCAGTAATGCTCTTAAAGCTAGCCCGAGTCTGCTTACCAATTTGGCATTCATGACAAGGTCTCTCTTTAATACACTTAACATCGGGTGCATCACGCACAAGGTTGTGATAAAATAACATACTTATAGTTTTGAAATTAATGTTATAGTCTCTTGTGTCATTGGTCACAAAGAGATGCACTATCTTTTGCTAAAAAGCACACTGGTGTAGAATAGTCTAAATAAAGAAAATTTAAGCAGAAAAAATTTCTACTCAGAGTGTCTGTTAAAATAGTTTCTGAGCTATCAGACGACTTTATCAAGCACTTGTCCTTGTAGAATTCAACCATATAGCATATGTCACATAATTGACTTATGTTAATAAGATTATGTTGTAATCCCTTAACATAAGCTATGTCTGTGAAAGAGACTATACCATTGGCAATAATACCGTAGCCTTTCGTAATTCCCCGATCAGATCCGCCAAAGATAACTTTTGGACCATCTTTAACTGGGGTATAATTCTGCAATAGGCTTCTTGTTCCGGTCATGTGCCGCGAACATCCGCTGTCCAAATACCAGATAGGCGTGTTGTTGGCCTTTTATCATACCTGCAATCAATAATCAATTTCCCTTAGGAACCCAAATAGATTTGGGTCCTTGGCTTCTTGTTAGACGACTGCCACTAGGAGTAGTGTTAATATTGCGAGTGGCCATTCTTGCATTATTAACTCGTGGAGTCTTAAAATTCATAGGATTGAACCAACAATCTATGGCGAAGTGACCAACTTTGCCACAACACCAATAATCGAATCTGTTGTACCTTCTTTTCTTCTCCAGCTTAACTCTTTGAACGGGGGGTTTAGCAGGAGCTACAGACTTGGAAGTAGAAGCCTCATGATTGCAACATACACATGGCTCCTTCTCAAGTGGCTTCGTAGCAATAGTTTTGACTTTCAGTGTTTTCTTAGCAGACGGTCCATGCAAGAATGAACCATAGTCCTTGAGGACTATCTCTTCATAAAGAGATTTGAGAACAGTCGTACCGAAGTTTCGGGGACGACTCCATCCTTGGTTTAGTAAATTGACCATAAGAGGTTTCAAAGTCGTATGCGTTTATTGGAAAAACTACCTTCTTGAAGGAAGGTTGACTTTGATCCGTCTTACCCTTACCCTTAACGGCTCTTCTCTTAGCATCCTTACTTTTCTCGGTCTCGAGACCGATACCGCTACCCTTCGCAGGAGATGAGAAACCATCAATAAGAGGAAGGATGGTCTTTGGCTTGTAGAAGCTTTCTACAAGCTTACTTTCAACTACCAACTTCCCATTCCAATTCATTAATAGATTTATCCTTCAGCTTTACCAGTTCAGCAGAGCTTTTCAGTTCGTCTTTCAAGAGTTGGACTTCATCTCTGAGAGGAATTAATTTTTCAATTTCTTCCCTCAGATCCGATTCCACGGCCTTGAGAGACTTAATCTCTTTTGCTTGAGATTTGACTACCTTGCGGCATTTGTCAAATCCCTTCAACAAAGCTCTGTACTGAACTAGGAGAGTTGAATCTTCCTCGGAGGAGTAGCATTCATCCGCATTGGATCCCGTCTCAGACTCAGAAAGAGGAGTGTGAGAGTTTACCTTCCCCTCATAGTGGGTGTCGTAGTTTTCCTCATCTGTTTCAGCCATAAGTCTGAAGTAGGTTTCCTCGTCTTAGCTTGATTCATCTGAGTCACTGTCGCTCAGAGTCTTTGACTTCTTTGCCAAGAAGCTCTTTGCTTCCTACTCTTTGTTCTTGAAGGATTTCTTTTCTTCTTTCCTTGATCCTTCTTTCTTCTTATACAGACATTCAACGATCATATATCCTCGCTTGTTACAATAATAACAAATAACGTCAGACAAAATATGTTTGTTCTGTTTAGACTTATACATGTCGCTGTTGTAGCCTTTCTTTTGATGATCACCATCAAGTCTTGATCTTCTATGATCAGAGGAGGAGGACTAATTTCTCCTTTACTTTCTTTTGTTGAGCAGTATCTTGAATTGCTTGGAGAGCAAAGAGAACTCTCCATTTGACATGTCTGAGCTTGAGGGGCAAGCTACAGACTCATCATCTTCATCTGATGATTGTGTCCTTATCGATGACACGACTTTACCTTCCCTCAGCCCTTCGGCCTTCAGAGCTACAGACTTCTCCCTTCCAGAAGTCTTTCTTCCCTCTTCCTCAGCCTTTCTGATACTCAGTTTAAGCTCATGGGAAAGAAGCTTACCAAAAAGAATCTGTGGCTCCATCGTAGCCAACTTACCAAACTCCCTTATATTGATTGCCTTGGTATCCCATTCTTTCGGCAGGGATCTCAAGAACTTGTCATTTAATTCTCCGACAGTAAATTCACGGTCAGAATTTCTTAGACCATTGACGATCTTGAAGAATTTCTCATAAGTATCAGATATACTGTCTCTTGGGTCTTGCTTGAATGCTTCATTTTCTTGATTCAATAGAGATTTACGATCATCTCTTACCTCTTCAGTACCTTCCATTAGGACTACTAGAGAGTCTCACATTTATTTAATAGACTTGCAATGGAATAGATTTTGCAACATATAGTCATCCACTGCACTTGCAATGATTTTCTTTGCCTTCTTGTCCAAGGCGAAAAGAGAAATCTCATCCTTTGTTAGATCATGCATCTTTTTAGGAACTTGAACATTTGGATTTACGGCAGATGCTGTCATCGGAACATGAGGACCTTCTTCAACAATCTGAAATATTCTTGGATTTGCGGCTTCCATGTAGAACTTGACCATTTCCTTCCACATCATAATGTTTTCTTTTGTGCACACCGACAACTTCATGGAAGAATCCTTGTTTCTGTCCATTCAATACATTGTGTGTTTTTACAACTAGCTAGATAGAGATCTTGTTCAAGGTGTTAACCTTTTAACGAACAACCTACCTCTGATACCAATTGAAAGTATCTAGTTGCTACCTAAATCACCTAGAGGGGGTGAATAGGTGAATTCTATGGCTTTATGCGGAATTAAAAACTTTAGAAACAACCGCACAGAAAACGAGCACACACCACAAATACAAGGATTTATAGTGGTTCCCTGGAATGGGTATGTCCACTTTCCCGCCTCGCCTATCTAGCACTCCCGGCTAGACTAGGCTACTTCACTAATCTCAGATTTGAACAAATCTTACAACTCGGAGTTAGCAACTCCTATAAACTCGGAGAACAACCTTTCCTACAAAATCTCGGAGAACAACCTCTCCTATACTCAATCCTCTAAACTAGGATTTACAAAAACTCGAAAGTAAAACTTTCTACAAAAAATTGTACATGGTGTTTTACACAACTATAGATTGAGAACAATCTTCTAAAATCTCAAAGAGATTTATCTTGTTAAGATCTGAAAAATGGATCTTCTTCCTTGACTGAAATAAAAGCTTTGATCTTGAAAGGGAAAGAAGAAATCTTATCTTAGGAAATCTGGATCTGAAATCTTAGGAGACAACAATATTTGAAAGGAACTTGAGAGAATCTGAAATCTGAGATCTAGTTGAGTCTTTACTTTGATAAGAATCGTGCAAGAGCTTTGTTGGCAACAGGAATGTTCTTTGCGAAAACGAGAGCAGCCGGCAAACGATTTGCGATTTCTAAATTAATAAGCACGATTAGGGCTGAACGAAATAACCCTTAAGAATTTATAGCAATCCTTCTTTAACGGCTAAAATTGGAAACTAAGGAGGCATCTCCACGTGTATTGTACATGGTGAAGACCTAAATGGAAAGTCGTCTGCGATTTTGAAAATGAAAGCGCTTTGACTTCATTCGTCGAGTGAACTCGTGAAGTATTTGACTACTCGATGAATTCTCGTAACTACTCGATGAAAACTTCTTGAAGACTCAACGAACAGAACTTAGCTGAAAGTTGAGACGAGAAGAATCTTTAACTTAGACCACTCGAGAACTTCTCGAGAGCACTCGACGAATTCGCCGAGTGTTCATGAGAAATCAGCAGACCACTCGACGAATTCGTCGAGTGTTCTCGAGTGAACACTTGATTACTCGAAGAAAAATACTTGAACTATTTTCTCAGAAATCCTTCTAGTAGTCTCGACGAACTGATCAAGTCCTCATGAGATGTCTCGACGAATTAGTCGAGACTTCTCGAGAGTACTCGACGAAAATGACTTAGAAAGATTTTCTTCCAATTCAGAACATAACATCAGCTCCCTCTTGACTTTTCCTTAGTGTTTGAATATGAAGTACACCCAAATAGAGAGATTTCACATGAGCCAACACCTTGGTCTACACAATGAGGAATTACATTGCGTAGGCCTGTGTTTTATGACTCATTGAAATCTGACATTGGTTTTGTGAAATTTCTCCGGACCTTGTGAGAGCAAGCAGGAATAACAACTAGAGATGCAAGCCAAACAGCCAGAGACAATCTTAGGCAAACAAAACGATCTTTATTGATAGCAACACTTCAGTTACAGGGCAAGACATGCTCGACGAGACATGATTTCGTCAGCACAAAAAAACTTTAAGGAGAAATAACAGAAACTGAAGATAACTGAGACCGCACGGTCTCTTGCCGAACTCAGCAGCTCGCCAGACCGCTGCTGCCAGACCGCAACCACTCCCGATCTCGAAACACCACCAGACCGCTGCACCAGACCGCTCCTTTGCCGATCTCCTGATTCCCGAACTCCAGCACCACAACTCCAAGCCGCAAACCGCCCAAACACTTTCAGAGGAAGAGGTGATCGCTGCTGCCTGCACTATCCGCAGAAGCTGCACAAGGAAGAATTCAATCAGAGACCGCTCGGTCAGAAACACAGACCGCAGGAACTAGGCAAACTCGGCTTACACTTGGTGTGTTCTACTTGCTGCAACAGTGGCTCCCTATTTATAGGCGTGAGACCTGATCCAGTCACCACCCTATGAGATAGAGTCACCACCCATCAGACCGCGCGACCTTACCGGTCAACCCGCGCGATCACTGCAACCCTCCTGCTTCATTTTGGTGAGCGCCGACTTCACTCCAGACCGCGGGAGATCGCTACTCCCTTGGTCTGAACACGACTCCACACGGAGATCGCCAGACCGCCTAGAAGTCACCCACCACCTGTGTTTGCCTGAGACCGCAAACACAGCCAGCTCGCCCTCCTGGTCTCCTCCTGAGACCGCGAACTGAGACCGCGCGACTACGAATGACTTAGTCCGCGAACTCCTTCAGAACCCTCTGGAAAGCCACCAGACCGGATTCAAGAGCCAACTCGTGCGGTCACGCCAGGCCGGCACGTCCTTGAAGAGAACAACTTGTCACGCGGTCAGAGACAGACCGCGCGACCCTGAGGAAGATCACCCGTCATGCGGTCACAGCCAGACCGCACGACCTCCTCCTCCAGCAGCCCTTGGACCAGACCAGCGGTCAACCCCGGAAGCTGCAGCTGACCAATTGAACAGACCGCCATTGTCAGACCGCCAGACCGTGCGGTCACGCCAGACCGCCCGGTCTCTTCCCAGACCGCCCAGGTCCAAAAGCCTCCTCCACTTCCACTTCAATAATTTCAACACTCCCCCTTGAAGTGGGAAGTGGAAACTAGCCCAAGTAGCTCCCTTAGCCGTGTGAACGGCCCCTTTGCCAGCGCCTTTGTGAAGATGTCTGCGACATTGTCCGCACTCCGCACATGCTCGACCGAAAGAGATCCCTCCAGCACTTTCTCCCGTATGAAGTGATGCTCGATCTCAATATGCTTGGTCCTCGCGTGACAAACTGGATTGGTTACCAGTTTGAGAGCACTCTCATTGTCACCGCGTAACAGAGTCGGCTCCCGAACCTCCTTGTGGACGTCTCCTACCAACCTCCTAAGCCAGATGGCTTCCTGAGCTGCCAAGGCCGAAGCCTTGTATTCCGCTTCCGTGGTAGAGACTGACACGGAATCCTGCTTCTTGCTGCACCATGATATAGCCGTAGGGCCTGCCATGAAGACGAATCCAGATGTCGACTTTCGATCATCCGAATCTCCCCCGTAATCGGCATCCATGTATCCATGCACCTCGAAGCCCACATCCCTCCGGTACAGGAGACCCATGTCCGAGGTCGCCTTGACATACTTCAGAATGTTCTTGGCCGCTAGCAGATGAGGTACCCGTGGCTCCGCCATATATCGACTCACTCTGCCAACTGCATATGCAATATCCGGCCTCGTGATCGTCAGATAAATCAAGCTCCCAACTAGAGCTCGGAACACCAACGGATCTTGCATGATCCTCCCCTCATCCTTCCGAAGCTTCATAGCTTTATCCAGAGGTGTGGAAGTGCACTTCCCTTCCTTCATGCCGAACCGCTCCACGATCCGCTCCGCATATCCGGCTTGGGTCACCAGCACTCCACCTTCCTTCCTCTGCACCTCAAGTCCAAGAAAATGGTGAAGCTCACCAAGATCCTTCATCTCGAACCTGATAGACAGCTCGGCCCGAAGCTGCGCTACCTCCTCCTTCGAGTTCCCCGTCACGATCATATCGTCGACGTAGAGCAGCACGATGACTTGAAGCTCCCCGCTCTTCTTGACGAACAAGCTTGAGTCTGAGTCTGAAGCAACAAATCCACAGAATAGGAGATATTCTGCGATCTTCCCGTACCATGCCCTCGGCGCTTGCTTCAACCCATACAGGGCTTTCTTCAGCTTGCAGACATGCTCCGGAAAATCTTCAGACACAAAACCTGGTGGCTGAATCATGAAGATGTCCTTGTCAATCTCGCCGTACAAGAAGGCGTTCTTGACGTCGAGCTGCCAAATTTTCCATCCACTGAACGCCGCCAAGGCAATGATGAACCGAACTGAAGTCATTTTTGCCACCGGACTGAATGTCTCATCATAGTCTTCACCGTATTGCTGCGAGAACCCCCGAGCTACAAGACGAGCCTTGTAACGCTCGATACTGCCGTCAGCTTTCTTCTTCAGCTTGTAGACCCACTTGCATGTTACAGGAGCGATGCCCTTCGGCTTGGGTACAAGAGACCAGGTCTCATTCTTCTCGAGAGCTGCCATCTCTTCTTGCATCGCAACATCCCACTCCTTCACGCCTTGGGCCTTCTCAAAGCTAGACGGCTCCCTCTCATCCAAGGGACCAGCAAAGAAACATGAGACAAAGCTCACTGCGTTTCCTCCTGTATAGCGATCAGGGGCGATGATCGCTCGCTTCGACCTCCTCAGCTCCTTCCCCTGAACCGCATCATCTTCAACTGCTTCTTCCCTAGCTCCTCTTCCAGACGTGCTAGGAGCATTGCTCCCCCTGCTCCCTGAACCAGAAGCTCCCGTCTCAGAACTAGAAGGCGATGGACCACCTGGTGACACAGGTAGCTCCACCTGAAGATTTTCCACAGCTTGCTCCGGCTCCTCCACCCTGCTCTCTGGTAACTCCACTCCAGAGGACCCCCTGTAAGATGTCACCTCATCGAACACGACGTCGCGAGATACAACAAATCTCCGCGTCTCTGGGTCCATGCACTTCCACCCTTTCTTCCTCTCATCGTATCCCACAAAGACTAGCTTCCTAGCCTTCGCTTCTAGCTTTGTCCGAAGAGCATCAGGGATGTGCACGTAACAGGTGGAACCGAACACCCGAAGGTGTGCCACGCTTGGCTTCTCCTTGAACATCATCTCATGCGGGGTCAACATGTTGATGGGGCTCAGAGGCATCCTGTTGATGACGTAAGCAGCACAAGACATTCCCTCCGCCCAGAAGGACTTTGGGATACTCTTGGCATGCAGCCAACACTTGCAGGTCTCCGTCAGATGACGGATCTTCCGCTCTGCAACTCCGTTCTGTTGTGGAGTATGAGCACAAGTGAGCTCCCTCCGGATGCCTGCCTTCCTGCAAAAACTGGAGAACACAGCAGAGGTGAACTCTCCTCCGTTGTCCGTCCTCAGCTTCTTGATCCGCAGATTCAGCCGACCTTCTACGAGCTCCTTGAACTCCACAAACTTGGCAAACGCTTCCGCCTTCTCCTTCAGGAAATAAACCCAGACATATCTGGTGTAATCATCGATCAGCACCAGCATATACCTGCTGCCTCCGAGGCTTGGGGTAGCAGTTGGTCCCATCAAGTCACCATGGATGCACTCCAACGGCTGACTACACCTTGTCTGTGACTTGTCAAACGGTAGTCGATGAGACTTGCCGAACTGACATCCCGCACAAACGTGACCTTCTCCGTGGGAAGATAGACTTGGCAGGCCCTTGACAAGACCTTTCACCGCCATAGCTTTCAGCTTGTCCATTCCTACATGCCCCAACCTCTCATGCCATATCACGGCACCATCATTCGTCTTCATCTTGTCGACGTAGGAACTTGTCGACAAAACGAACAAGTCCTTTGCCCGTCTCCCAACATGAACGACCTCCGCCTTCACGGCCTCTACATTTCGTAGAAATTTCACTTCTGTTGGGCCGAACAGAACGTGATACCCAGCGTCAACAGCGTTGGTTACTGAGAAGAGGTTTTTCTTCATCCCGGGCACATGATAGACACTCTTCAAGGTAAGTGGCCCTCTATCACTGCCCAAAGAAACAACCCCCACCTTCTCGACTGGATGCACAGTATTATCAGCGGTGATGATAGCATTGTTACCTGTATAGGGTTGTGCTGATGAAAGCTTCGACTCATCTCCGGTGAGGTGATGACCACACCCCGAGTCCACGATCCAGTCCTCTTGATAGTTGATAGTAGCCGAGGCTTCAACCGAAGCCGAGAAGGCTCCTCCCCATCCTCCATCAATGTGCCTGGCCTCCACTTCCACCTTTCCAGCAACATGCCCCAATTGAGTAACAACTGGGCATTCCTTCTTGAAGTGCCCAACCTTCCCGCACTTGAAGCATCTCGGACCTTCCCCCTTCTTCTTCCCGTCAGCCTTGGGAGCATACCCCCTTTCCTGCTGCCCAGAAGTTGAAGGCCCATAGCCTCCCGCGATCTTTTTCTTCTTCTCCCACTTCTTCTTCTTCCCTGAGAAGAGCACCTCGCCGTCTCCCCCAGTCACTGACACTCCCGCCATCTGCCTTGCCAGACTTTCCTGCGACGCTAGCAGATTCTCCAGCTCTAGCAGAGACGGCTGATTTGCCCATCCCTGCACTGACGTCACAAAGGCAACATATTCCTTCCGCAGGCCGCGGATGATGTGCCTCTTCAGCTTCGCCTCAGAGATAGGCTCATCAGGATCCAGTGCTGATATCTCAGCGCAGAGATTCTTCATCTTCAAAAAGAAGTTCGAGATAGAAAGATCACCTTGAGCTGACCTTGCCAACTCATTCTCTAAGAACTGTAGCCTTGCTATATTCTTTTTGTTAAACAGCCCATCCAGGGCTCTCCAGATCTCAGCAGCTGATCCACACCCCAAGATGTGATCAAAGAGATCAGGTGAAATGGCACGCTTCAAGGTGAATTCGGCCTTGGCGTTGGTCTTCCTCCATGCCCTCACGGCCGGTCCATTATCACCTCCTTCTACTGCCTTCACCTCTTCTGTTTCATCTCCTCCTACCACCTCCCAGAGGTCCTCACCCAGAAGATAGCTCTGCATACACGACTTCCACTTCTTGAAGTTAGTCGATGTAAGCATCTCAATACCAAGACCTCTTGCAAAACCACCTTCCATTGCTCTTCCTCTGGTTCCTTCTTCACAAAGGCGATGGCTACTCTAAGTTATTCACTGCTCTTTCAACTCCAACCTAGCTCTGATACCATGTGAAATTTCTCCGGACCTTGTGAGAGCAAGCAGGAATAACAACTAGAGATGCAAGCCAAACAGCCAGAGACAATCTTAGGCAAACAAAACAATCTTTATTGATAGCAACACTTCAGTTACAGGGCAAGACATGCTCGACGAGACATGATTTCGTCAGCACAAAAAAACTTCAAGGAGAAATAACAGAAACTGAAGATAACTGAGACCGCACGGTCTCTTGCCAAACTCAGCAGCTCGCCAGACCGCTGCTGCCAGACCGCAACCACTCCCGATCTCGAAACACCACCAGACCGCTGCACCAGACCGCTCCTTTGCCGATCTCCTGATTCCCGAACTCCAGCACCACAACTCCAAGCCGCAAACCGCCCGAACACTTTCAGAGGAAGAGGTGATCGCTGCTGCCTGCACTATCCGCAGAAGCTGCACAAGGAAGAATTCAATCAGAGACCGCTCGGTCAGAAACACAGACCGCAGGAACTAGGCAAACTCGGCTTACACTTGGTGTGTTCTACTTGCTGCAACAGTGGCTCCCTATTTATAGGCGTGAGACCTGATCCAGTCACCACCCTATGAGATAGAGTCACCACCCATCAGACCGCGCGACCTTACCGGTCAACCCGCGCGATCACTGCAACCCTCCTGCTTCATTTTGGTGAGCGCCGACTTCACTCCAGACCGCGGGAGATCGCTACTCCCTTGGTCTGAACACGACTCCACACGGAGATCGCCAGACCGCCTAGAAGTCACCCACCACCTGTGTTTGCCTGAGACCGCAAACACAGCCAGCTCGCCCTCCTGGTCTCCTCCTGAGACCGCGAACTGAGACCGCGCGACTACGAATGACTTAGTCCGCGAACTCCTTCAGAACCCTCTGGAAAGCCACCAGACCGGATTCAAGAGCCAACCCGTGCGGTCACGCCAGGCCGGCACGTCCTTGAAGAGAACAACTTGTCACGCGGTCAGAGACAGACCGCGCGACCCTGAGGAAGATCACCCGTCATGCGGTCACAGCCAGACCGCACGACCTCCTCCTCCAGCAGCCCTTGGACCAGACCAGCGGTCAACCCCGGAAGCTGCAGCTGACCAATAGAACAGACCGCCATTGTCAGACCGCCAGACCGTGCGGTCACGCCAGACCGCCCGGTCTCTTCCCAGACCGCCCAGGTCCAAAAGCCTCCTCCACTTCCACTTCAATAATTTCAACAGGCTTGTACTCAGCAAATAATATCCTGCAAACACATAACTAAAATACCATATCAAATACAATATCAATTCATTTGATTTCAAGAGGGACTTCTTCAAATCAAGCATATTGTGGCTACAATATCCAACATATACATATATATACATGTATACATGTATATACATATATATATACATATATATGTATATATACATATATGTATATATACATATATATACATATATACATAGATATATAGAGATATATATAGATATATATATAGAGAAAGTTATATATATATACATATATACATATATACATATACACATATATACATATACATATATACAAGTACACATATACATATATCTATAACAATTTAAAAAGAAGTATCGTGGCAAAATAATTCTGTTAGATATATGAGATCTACTTTTAATCCTCAACATTTATTCAAAGTCCTCCACCGTTGGATTATTTTCCCATTAATTCCCATCGCACCTTTTTGTTTCAGATTTCCGATCTGATCCCAAGCCTCCTTCACCCACTCCCTCAATCTACTCACGCCCTGCTTCGGCGATCTCCTCATGCCGCAGCTCCGGCGATCTCCTCACGCCGCAGCTTCGGCAAACTCTCCAGCGCCGAAGACCGCAGCCAGGACTCTTCGTCGAAGCCCGTCGCCTCATCCTATCGCCCTTCCCATCACCATTTAGCATCCAATGGATTCCAATTTCTGCTTCAATATTCTCCAAAAAGCGTTTCTTCCTCTTCGTGCAGAAGGGATGTCCCTTCCCATCACCATTAGGGGCAAATATAGAAATGTTGAAAACCTTAAAACATCTGTCACTATTAATAAATTATCAATGAAGTGATATTTGTCAATTTCTGCGTTTACTCAAACTTAAATGCAATGTCATTATTATATGCTAATTTGCTTAAGATGTACTTTATCATTGAGTGGGTTATGACTTCTTCAAATAGTGGGAGATTGTTGGGAACGGTGCCCAGCAGTGTTCCTGATTTGAAGAAGTACTCATTTCAAAGATAAGTACAAGTTGTATTTGATGCAATATCTAGTTCATGCTTGCAGAGATCAGACAATATGTCCAGTGCTTTAATAACTTCACTAAGTACAATATCGTCGAAAAGGACTGGACATATCATCGGAAAGAGTATGCACGTCGTCGAAATGATGTGCAGAGCAAAGCAGAAGAATCATGTCAGTTGTCGTCGAAATGACATGCACATGATGATATCGTCGTAACACTACAACACCACACGAAGATATCAGGATGCCAAGATGAAGAAAGAATACGTGTGTACAAGTACAAGACGATGTCGACTACATCGTCGTAAAGAAGCCTTGTCATCAAAAAAGCTAAGTAAAACAAATGTCGACTACATCGTCGTAAAGAAGCCTTGTCATCAAAAAAGATAAGTAAAACAAATGTCAACGATATCGTCGTAAAGAAGGCTTTACGTCAAGAAGGCTAAGGAAGGTCTTATGAAGACAGACATTTGCTGAAGAAAAGCTTATCGGTGTAATGATGATTATGTCATTGATAAGACAAGGTGGTGTCGACGACATCGTGAACAAGACATTGAGCAGTCAAGATTACGCTGACATCAGTTAGATGACTTCATGTCGTCTTAAGTGCAAGTGCAGAAGGGATGTCCCGTATCGTCGTGATATCCTTGTCTGAAGAAGGAAGAAAACTTGAAGATCTGTCCAAGTCCAAGACATCGACAAGCTCTGTCGTCGAGATATTGTCCATGTCGTCGTAACGATGGAAATATCGTCGAGACAGATTCAAATTCTGTCAGACGCGCTGTCTGCAATTAATTTCGCCGCCTGATTGTCCAATCAGCGCGTGCTCTTAAAGTATGGGGCGTCTGACATTAAAGGATATCATAGGAGACCATTGGACAGCTCCTCCGTCCTATAAAAGGGAACAGTGGATGCCCTAAAAGAAAACTAACTCTGGAACCGAAGAACGAAAAAGTATCCCGCTTGGCATACCAATAAAACAGTAAAAGTTGCGGAGAAGAATCAAGAAGAAGAGAACAAAACTCACAACTTGTGTTCTCTAAGAATCAATCAGTCAGCATCGACTGAAAAGAATCGTTCCAGATAGAAGAAAGGATTGAAGAAGATCTGTGCTATGCAAGGTTCATATCAGAAGCATCTTCTTCAAGTCTATAAGTCGATCTCCATCAGGCAGAAGATTCATTGTATATCTTTCTCTATAAGGCTTGCAGGACAAAAACTGTAGGATCTGTTTGCAGATCTTGTCGAAATTGCGGGCTTAAGAACTGTGAGGCTTGGGGGCCAAGGCAGTGGACTTGCGGGTTCGATCACATCGAGCTTGCGGGCTTGAGAACTGTGAGGCGTGCGGGCCAGGGCAGTGGATTTGCGGGTCCAAGAGGCAAAACTTGCGGGTCTATGTTGTGTGAGGGCTTGAGGGCCTGAGCGTCGGGTTTGCGGACCTGAGTGCAGTAGAGGCTTGCGAGCCTAGGTTGTAGGACTTGCAGGTCCGAGTTGTAAGGTTTGCGATCCGTTGACATTGGCGGAGTTTGCCGAGCCTAGCACACTACTAGGTAGGCGCAGAGGGACAGAGGACTACTCAAGACACATCGTCTTGAGGAACCTCTATAAATCTTTGTGTGTTTTCTGTGTAATGCTTCATATATCATAATCTAACAAACCAGAAAACAAGAACACCAAAGAGGGCTAAAGAAATTTGAAATACCTATTCACCCCTCCCCCCTCTAAGTGATAAGTTGACACCCAATAACTAACAGGAGGACCCTGTGTATTCTTCACCGACTTACGAGGAACCCCATTTGAGGGAGGCAGAGGCGGATGCGAGATCATCACCTTGGACTTCCTCAAAGTCATCCGACCAACGAGGGAGCTCCTCTCCCCGCGCTCTGCCGAAGAGGACGGTTGGCGAGACGTTTCTCGCTGAGGGATAACGCCGGTGAGAATAGCCGGAGGAGGGGCAGATCCTCGGCCATTGCGGGCTCCTCCGCGCGAGATACCGACATACTCAGTTCCCCCGGAGCGGTCCCTTAGGGAAGGTTCGCTATAAAAGAAGATCAGCATCAGTAAAGCGTCAACACTGAGTATCAGTAAAGTCGGTAGCTAGGCGACGATTACTTGTTGTGGTTGTGTAAGGGGGAGCGATGGAATTCTCATTCTTGGCGGCCCGCTGCTCGCCGGCATCCCCCAAACCCTCCTCGCTTGGCCTGGTCGGGGTCGACCTAGGCACGGAGGCCGCGGGATCAACCCGCAGAACATCCTCGCACAAAGTCTACTTGGCAGGGCAATCAACATCACCCCTCTTTCTTTTATGCGCCGCTCCATCCTGCGATTTGTTCAAAAGCTTCCTCAACATCTAGGCATTCACGATCATCTCCTCGGGAGTCAGCATCCATCCGAGTATTGAAAATTGGCCAGCCAGGGAAGGCCCCTGCCCTCCTATTTATAGAGTTCGACGCCCCCCCCTGTTTTCGAGTAGGCGACATACTCGCCAGAAGACCCTCACCGAATAAGGGTTGGATGTTTCTTTCCGAGCTACTTCGTCGCTCGCAAAGAGCGGAGATTATGTACAACTCATATTCTTCGAGGGTGGGACACATCCATGCCACATGGGCAAAACTCAAAGTCAATGGTCAAATCGAAGACAACAAGCAGCTCACAGGAGGTATAAATAGTCAGTGCGAGTATCAAGGTTACTCCCCCCCAAAGTGGCGACTAGAAGAAGGCCTCGAAGTTACTCGCACAAGCCGGCGACTATCAGTCATCCCTCGGGCCTACTCACCTATGGGAGACTATCAATTGCTACTCGTCATATGTTGCCGACATCTCTATCTATTCGCCTGCTCATCAGGTTCAACTATCCTATCACGCAGGGGGTCAGTCAAAGTCGCATGTATCCCCCCCCCCCCCCCAGATTTGTCTATAAATAGACCCTCAGGGGTACCGGGAATGGGACTAGAAAAAATCATAGTTTAGCGCCCCCCCCCCCCCCCCCCCCCCCCCCCCCTCACATAGGCGAGATCCTACCTCGGTCAGTGCCTTCCTAGTACCTAGGTCGGACATCCTTTGGTTTTGAAGGGGAAGACTTGAGTTTTCGGGTACGTGGTGGGACCCCCCCCTGCCGCAGCACCTGGGGTCCTGTTGTTGTCATTCTAGCCTCTTCATCGTTGTCAGTCATGTCATGTAGTCGCGCTGCTGGGCGAGTAGCCTCCGACTGCATTGATCTGAATTTTGGAGTCGAGATTTTCTTGGTTCCAACAAGGGTACTTTCATTTTTGCATATACTATATTAAAAGAGAGAACTTAGATGGATTTCCTAAGTCACGTCAATTAGTAGTAGTGGAATTCTCCACGAGCAAGGGTTCAGTGAGGGCGTGTCCTTCCAATCGCGGTTGATTATTGCAATCCATACGTCGCCATGGTTGGATTTGATGGTTACCCCACTGGAGGGATGAGTGGATCGAAGAATGATTTGGATAGTGGGGCTGAAGGCCAAATGTGTCTAGAAAGATGGGGGATTTGCCTCAAGTATAAAGGTTGTACGCTTAGACCTCGGAATAGAGCGAATGATAATGGAAAATGTAGAGGTAGTGGACGTAGACAACTTCCACTAAGTTGTTGCTTTCTCGGAGGCGAAGTGGTGGCTTCACATTGGGATACAAGACGACTTAAAGCAACAAGGCGTATCTCTGCAGGCAGGATCCATCTCGGTAGGCAGAAATCATCTCGGTAAGCGTTGAATGGCATGAACGGAGAGTAGTTACATAAATTTTTATTAGTTTTTACAAGATTAAAAATACTTAATTAGTTACATATAAATAATGTCACTGCATCACCAATATAAATCAAATCAAAATACTTAACTAAGGCTCAGTTTGGCACGGCGGTAGCGATCGTGAACGCGTTGGTTTTGAACTGTCGTTCGTTAACGCCCGATCTCACCTAAAGAACTTCATTCACTTTTATGTTCAAAACTAGTCTTCTTTTTTTGGTGGCGGTCATAACTGTTGTCACACCAAACATATAATATATGGTGGTGATGTTTTTGTCCAAACTGATCAGAGCAAAAACACCGCCCCAAACGGAGCCTAAGTCAATACTTTTCGTTGCAATTAAATTGAAATTGGCCAGGGTCTAACCCTTTTTTATATATAATATTATATTTTATCTTCTACATAAAAATCAACACTATTTTTGAAATTGGCGACGGTCAATATATATTATCTACTATATAATATTATATTTATAAAATTCAACACTATTTTTGACCAAACTAACCCGAGCAAAAAAGGAAGCGTAATTCAACACTATTTCTTGGTGGCGCGCTTTTTTCTTCCGGGCGGCCATCTTTTGCTCATGCGCGTTTTTTTTGCCCGGGCGGCTGTTTTTCACCCAGCACGTGTTTTTCACCCGGGCGGCAGTTTTACTCCTGGACGACCGATTTTCGCTGGGGCGGCGGTTATTCGCCCGTGCGCGCTTTTTTCTCCCATGCGGTCGTTTTTTGCACCCGGGTGTCCGTTTTTCGTCGAGCTTCCATTTTTCGCTCTGACGCGCGTTTTT
Organism: Dactylorhiza incarnata; assembly: GCA_033032865.1. Taxonomy (NCBI): domain Eukaryota; kingdom Viridiplantae; phylum Streptophyta; class Magnoliopsida; order Asparagales; family Orchidaceae; genus Dactylorhiza; species Dactylorhiza incarnata. The sequence continues at coordinate 287,443 of JAWHQI010000610.1, read as the reverse complement.
GCCCGGGCGCCCGTTTTTCGTTTGGATGCGCATTTTTCGCATTGATGCGTGTTTTTCCCCCGGGCGGCCATTTTTGCCCGGGGCGTGTTTTTTGGCCCGGACACCCATTTTTCGCCCATGTGACCGTTTTTTGCCCGACTGACCATTTTTTGACAGCTCGGACGTTTTTCACCTGGTCGTCCGTTCTTTGCCCGAGCGACCATTTTTTTCCTCAGACGCGCGTATTTGCCTGGGTGTGAGTTTACACAATCATTATATTTCAATATTTTTATTTAAAAAAGTAGTTTTCAAAAGTTGTTCTACCGAACTGCTTAAATGAAAAAGCTCTATTCCATCAATACTTATGCACAGACTCTCCAAACAGTCTGCAAGTCTCTCATCAGAGTTTTTCTGAAATCTCTACTCTAAAAGCTCTATTCGATCAGCAACTTTTCCATCCGCTAGAGATGTCTCAAACAGAGCCTAAATTGCCTTGGGGGAGGGTCTAACTTTTTCCCTGTGTAACTTTTTTGTTTTATTTATTGTCATATGTACATGGTCTTAGGCGTGCAAGGATCCGCCAAGTGGCAAACTGATACAAAAAATTCTTTGAATTTAAAATATATTAGGTGATTGTTATCTGCACTAAAGTTTTGGCTATCCGCACTCTTTTTGTATGAGTTATTACGCGTCTTTTGAAAATACGTCTTGTATATGCATTTTTAGGAAAAGTGTTCAACACGAAAGTTGTAGATCTCGATGAGATCTACAACTTTCGTGTTGAACACTTTTTCTAAAAATGCACGCACAAGACGTATTGCCGCCGTGATTGAAACACGTGCATAACTATAGCGAATTTTTGAAAATATGCCTTGTACATACATTTTTAGGAAAAGTGTTCAACACGAAAGTTGTAGATCTGTCGAGATCTACAATTTTCGTGTTGAACACTTTTCCTAAAAATGCATGTATAATGTGTATTTTCAAAAGTCGCGTAATAACTCATACAAAAAAAGTGCGGATAGCCAAAACTGTAGTGCGGATAACAATCGTCATATATTAAAGATATGCGATCAAAATAATATTTCAGGTGCATGCTGATGCAGGCAACCATCCGCGTAGGCCATATTTCTACTTCCCATCGACCATATATTTCAACTCAATATATTAATTATCCATACATAATATTAAAATATTATTGGTTGATTTGGATGTTTAATAGTAATTATTTATGGAATTTCAGTACTTCTTGAGCTATAAATAATGATCAAAATCTTCTAGTGATTATAAATACCATAGCACAGGCTAGAATTAATGAAGAGCACGCATTAAGTAAGCCATGGCGGTCACATATGGTATAGTCTTCTTCTTCTACAACCTTCATCCTCCCACCCTCTTATCATTACCATCTTTAACTATTAATAGATTTAGCCTGTTTTTCTTAAATTAATCCATTTTAGATATGTAGCATGCTTTTGAAGCATTTATGTAGCATGCTTTTGAAGCATTAATTATTCATGAAATAATTACTTATATGATTATTTTATCAATCATAATAGCAATACTAATCCAATTATATTTTCTTCTTTTCCAATTTCATCAACATCATCCAAGACTCTTTTTTGTAAGCTCTTTACAAATTCAATTTATTAATTTGTTCAGCATTCAAATGTACTTGTTCAACATCATCTTTATGTAGCATGTTTTATGTATGTATATATATGTATGCATATATATATATATATGTATATGTATATGTAGACAGACTGTCATAGTTTAATATTCATGCCATAGTTTAATATTCATGCCATAGAGTTCATCCTGTTCTGGTTGTAGCCCGAGTACGCATCCATAAAGTTGAGGTGCTCATGTCCGGATGTTGCATCGACAAGCTGATCGATCCTCGAAAGGGGGAAGCTGTCTTTCGGGCACCCCTGGTTCAGATTGTTGTAGTCGAGCACATCCGCCACTTCCCGGAGGCCTTTTTCACCATAACCACGTTGACATGCCATGTGGGGTACTCTTCTTCACGGATGAATCACGCTTCTAGGAGCTTTTCTATCTCCTTTGTGATCGCCTTGAGTCGTTCGGAAGTGAAGTTCCGCTTCTTTTGGATCACCGACCTGCATGAAGGGTTAACATTTAAAGAATGAAAGATGACTTGTAGATCTACCCAGTACATGTCTTCTGGACTCCATGCGAAGACATCTTCGTTAGCGCGGCGAAAGATGACGCATTCCTCCCGCTCTTCTTAAGATAAGAGGGACCCGACCTGGACTGTCCGGGCCGGATCCCGCTGGGAAAGCGGCACTTCCACGAGCCCTTCAACAGGCGCTTCGCGCTGCAGAGTGAACTCGTCCCACAGATCGAAGTTGTTGATGCTGAGAGCGGTCGCCTCCGCTGGTCGAACCTGCTTTAGATAACAGTTTGCGCTGCTTCCTGGTTTCCACGCGCGACCCCTATTCCTCCTGTGGTTGGAAATTTTATGGCTAGGTGCGGGATGGATGGAACTGGTCCGAAGATGGCTAGGTGCGGACGTCGATTCTACAAACAGGTTTTATTTTTCATTGCTTAAAGTAAATTAATGAGGCAATCTTCATGTGTACAGTGCCGACTATCATGTGCATATAAGAAAGCAAGCTTCCTAAAAGAAATAAAATAGACCTATGAATGGGAATCTGCATAATGCATGTTGTGAGCAGTAAAATTAGTTTCTCTGATATATTGAGCAAATTATTGGAGCATTCAGACAAACACCTAGTGCGCAGTAAAAAACTATATTTTTTTGTTTATTAGTAGTTGCATACAAACACATTGACAAAGCTTAGCATCAAAATAAAAATGGAGGAATTTCTAAAAATTTGTTGTGTTGGTATTGAACAAAATCAAAATGAGAATGCCAAACCTGAAAATGAAAATTAAAATCACATTGATCTTGACAAAGCCAAGCGTGAAAATAAAAATGAGAATGAAAATGGTAAAACATAAGTGAGGGAGCACGCCAATAAAATAGTTGAATCTGGGCACTCAAATGGTGCTTGAGGCTCTGTCGAGGATGAGAAGCTTTGGAATCATGATGGAGGAGGAGATCTTGAATCATGATGGATCAGGAGGAGCTCTTGAGGCGAGGCGAGGCGAGGCTCGATGGAGGAGACTTGAGGCTCTGTGAAATTTGGCAATATTGTTTAGCTGTGACAATGGAGGGGGCTGAGAAGGTGGAAGAAGCCCCCAAAAAACGCACCTGAAGGAAGCTCGCAGCAATGGAGGATCTTGCTGGAAGCTTCAGAATCGCGAAGGAGGAGCTGTTGAGGTGAGGCACTGTGGAGGAGATTTGAGTCTCTGTCGAAGAGGTCTGCACGCGGGGCTCTGTCCTCCGTTCGGCGGGTGGCAGTCGAGGAAGAGAGGGGGCGACGGTAGCGTGCAAGGGAGGAGAATGCTGGACACCGTGCAGGAGGAAAGAAGAACGTAGATTGCTGTCCTTGCTTGCGGGAGGGAAGGAGAAAGCAGGTTGTTGTCCTTGCTTGCCAAATAAAAGAGCAAGAGGGGACTTTCCGATTTGATGTAACACACATTGGGGAACCGGGTTAAAAAACTGGCGAGAGAGGCTGGCCGTGGAAATCTTTGTTGGCGGATGAATGCTTGATGAGCAAAAGACCAAAAAAACAAAAGATATAATTACAGCAGGTGATTTTTTGAGGGCATTTAGGTCCGTCGAATGTTACACCATCTTGCATTTGGTCTTTCCCTGTATAAAAAGAAGATATATGAAAACTCTCACATAATTAATTATCCTTATGTAATTTTGAAATTCTTTTAATTAGTTGATTTGGATGATTAATTAGTAATAATTATTTATGTAATTTCTGCTCCTCCATGGGTTGTAATGGCCCAAATCTTCTTGTGAATTGTGATTATAAATACCATAGCAGCGTCTAGAACTAATGAAGAGAGCGCATTATTAATTAATTAAGGCATGGGGGTCATGTCTGGTATTAGTCCTGAATAAAAAAATCGGGCCTGACGGGCCGGCCTGAGCCCTTACCGGTTCAGGCCCGAACCGGGCCGAGCCCTTACCCGGGGCCCTGAAAGGGCCCCGGTTTGGCCGCACTACCCGGCCCGGTACGGGCCGGGTAGAGCCCGATAATCGGGCTAGCCCGAGACCGGGCCGGGCAAAGCCCGATCCGATTTCGAGCTAGGCCCGATTGAGCCTAACGGCTCTTATTAGAGACGTTAGGCTCAAGAGCTCATCATGGCAGCATGACTGCCATGTGGCAGCCATGCTGCCATGAGAGGCAGCCAACGGCTCTTAATAGAGCCGTTGGCTGCCTTTTATTATTATATATAATAATATATTATTATTATTATTATTTTTATTATTTTTTTAATTAAAAAAAAACCAAAAAACCAATAAATACCCCCCTCCCCTCTCTCTTTTCTCACACCTCACCCCTCTCTCTCTCTCTCTCTCTCTCTTAGCTCTCCCAATGGCGTCGTCCTCCACAACTCCAGCGTCGTCTTCTCAAAGTGCGGCTTCGGTGGTGGAGCACAACCGTAGAGCGGGTATTTGGGAGCATTTCGACATGGTCCAAGTCGGCTCCGAAAAAAAAGCGCGCTGCAAGATGTGCTCGAAGTTGCTATCCATCAGCGGCAACTCGACGCTCGTTAGACACCAAAAATCTTGCGAGTCGAAACAAGCTCCTCCCGAGTCAAGTCAAGCTCAAAATGTTTCATTTGTTCAATATTTAATAATTTATAAAAATTAAAATTAAAAAATTTATTTTTATATTTAAAAAAATAATAAAACCGGGCCGGCCCGGATCGTGCCCGAGACCGGGCCGGCCTGGATCGGGCCCGAGACCGGCCCGGCCCGGCCTGAAGGGCCGGAGCAGGCAGCACTTATGTGATGCCTGCCCGGCCCGGGCCGGCCCAATTCCAGGGGAGGACCGGGCCGGCCCGGTGTAACACCCCAAAAATCGTAGTTCAGCGAAGTAGGCGGAGTGGTAGTGCTGCACTTGAAGCAGGCTAAATTTTCCCTTTCTGCTCTTAGCGCACGATCAGTGGCCTCATCGCGCATGACCGGTGATCGTGCGCCAGCGATCGTGCGTTAATTCAGAAGAGAATTGAGTTCTGTCCCGGACAGTGCGCACGACCATTTCCCTCTTCGCGCACGACCACTGACCGTGCGCCTGTGATCGTGCGCCCTGTTTATTCTGCTCCGCGATTTTGAGCGGAGAAGAAGATCGGTCCGTCCAAATCCTTTGGAATCCGATCCAATGGCTAGGATTAGATGCTGGAGGTCTTTAGGGCTGATGAGAGGAGTTGAATCCTCATAATCTCTAAGCCTTTCTCTCTCCAAACCTAGAGAAAGAAGAAGGAGGCAAGGAAGAAGAAGGAGAGATCCCGCCATTGACGGAGCTCCGGAGCTCCGTTTCGCGAGCCGTTTCCAGATTTGGAGAGTGCAGCCCGGTGCGGTCCTTTCCCTCCGTGTGAAATCTTGGATCCATGGCTAAGAAGAACGCTTCTAGGGTAACGATTCTTCCTCCCGAACTTTGGACTTGTATTTGTCCTTTCATTCCTCTTTCTATGCTTGCATGAGGAATCCCTTTCACCAAATGGGTGAAGTGTAGGATTTCCTCAAGTTCTTCGGAACTCCGGGTAGATTGTGTCCGTCCCCGGCATTATTGCATGTAGAAAATCCGGTAGTCGTGCGGATTTAGGCATTTTGTGTGAAGCCTATTCGTGGTCGTGAGCCCGAATCGGTGATGCTTGATTTGCGACATTGCATTTAGGTTAGGCCTAGAATGCGTGCCGGAGAATGACTCCGTGAAATCATTTATAGCAGTGCGGGAAATAAGTATAGGCGTCTTGTGAAGATGCTAACGAAAGCCCCATGCTTTGAGATAGGGTGAAGGCAAACCTTCACCACGAAATTGATGCGGAGCGTATTGCACCTCCCTTGTTGAGTATTCGCGAAGCCTAGATCCTTGTGAAGGGGTTAGATGCGTAGCGTATAATTAGTGTAGCACTTGAAAGTGCTAAACCCTTACGGGCCGAGGTGAAGTCGTACCCGCGTCGTGCGATAGATCGCGACGGTTAGAGCACGGGCAAAGCTAAACCGAACCCGTTTCCATCCAGATCGGTAAGAGGTCCCTTCCTCATGAAAGCCGTGTGATCATGGGAGAGGTCGTGGAAGGTGTCATACCTAAACCGACCAAAAGCTCTTGTTCCCACCTAAGGCTGTGACCCTTAGGGTGGAGTGTTGTGGAATTGATATTATGATTAGCCTCATGCGATTGCTTAGGCGGTTGTGGGGAACCTTCGGGTGAACCCAACCAACATCATGTGCATACCTAGGTTCCCCTCTCTTTTGATGCTCAACCTAGAAGATTGATTGTGCTTGAAACCTCACCTTGTGTAGTTTGCACTTTCTTTTTATTAGTACTTGTTGCTAGTTTGGCTTGCTTGCAGGGTAGAAGCTCCGCCACCCCGGGAAAGGGGTGGGGTCGTTATAATTTGGTCAGCTTTGTTGACCGTTACCTTGTTTGCCACCGCTTGGTGGAATGTTCTTATGCAGGTGCAGGTGAGCCTAGCGGAAAATAGCGGGCGGTGACCCTTTTGCTGAGTTGGCCCTCGAAGGCCAGCCTCTTTTCTGTTTTCCATGTATTGCCGGCCTGCGTGCCGATGTATGTTTAAGGAGTTTTATTACATTTGGTTAAATGTAAGGCTTTAAGGCCGTAACTCTACTTTATGGTTTCATTCCTATGATAGTGGACAGTTCTAAATGTAATGTTTTTAATCAAATGCTTCCGCTTACGTTCAATACTCTCATGTAGTTGTATTCTTTTCTGTTTATCACCTTTTAACTCCTAGCTAGTGTGGTTTGTATGGCGTGGGGTCCCGACCGGACCCGCTGTTATACTTTTCGTACTGGCAGGGTGTTACAATTTGGTATCAGAGCCTAAGGCGTCGATCCGTAGTTTAGCGAATTCGGGACGGATTCCTTTTAAGGGGTGGTGCGCACGGGTTGTGCATTCACCTAAAACGACAAAAACTAATAAGAATGTCCACTTAGGAATGAAAAAACATACTTGTTTGCGGAACCTGAGCGTTCCATGATTGATGTTTGATATGTTTTGGGTCACTAAATTATGCTTTGCATGATTATAGGTGACTAGAAGTGCTGCGGGGCAGTCTCGACCCCGTAACACCGCTGAAAGTAGTGGGTCGGCTGAAGTGCCAGCGACCACTCCTTCTGCTGAAATGATCAAATTAGTCGCGGAGGCTGTCTTCGCGATGATCAACGCTCAACCCCAAAGGCTGGTCCAGCCTGCTACTCCTACTCCGGATGTGGCCCCTGAGGCTGTTGCTGCAGTGGAACCTGCCGCGGAACCAAGGGTGGAGGCCCCTGTGCCTTTAGCTGCAGTAGAACCTGCGGTAGCGCCGAGGGTGGAACGCCAAGTTGCGCAAGTAGTTGCGGGGCGAGCGCGTGACCAACAATTAAAGCATTTCCTGAGCTTTAATCCTCCTACCTTCTCGGGATCTGAGTCCCCAACGGAGGCAGAAGACTGATTGTCAAGAGTTAGAAGAACTCTGAGGGCGACAGCGACGGACGAAGCCATGATGGTCACCTTAGCCACTTTCCTTCTTGATGGAGAGGCTGTGCTGTGGTGGGAAGAGCAGGAGCTGCATAAGTTCTGCGGTAGAGATATTACTGAAATCACAATGACTGAGTTTTCAAAGTCGTTCCTCCAAAGGTTTATCCCCACTGCCCAGCGCATTGCGTTACAAAACCAGTTCTTGAGGTTGACACAAGGTGATCGCTCCGTTGACGATTACTTGCATGAGTTTACCAGACTGAGTCGCTATGCGGGGTCCTTGGTGGAGGATGAGGAGACAAAGACAAATAAGTTCTATGAAGGGCTTCGGGACGAGTTGAGGCTGCTCCTTGCAGGCCCTATGACGTTTGGCTTCCAAGTGATGGTGCAAACTGCCAGATCTTTGGAGTTGGACATGAAGAGGGTACAAGCAAGGGGTGTTGTAAAGAAACCTGAGTTTCATGCGCCGGCCTCTCAGTCCAAGTCGGATTTCAGAAGGAACAAAAGGAAGTTCAAACAGGCGGAACCAGCTCCTTCAAATGTTTCGGGAGCCACGACCGCGCGGACTCCTATTACGTGTTTCACCTGCGGGAAGGTGGGACACAAAGCTGCGGTGTGTCGAAGTGGTCCCCCGAAGGCTGGTAATCGAGCGGTGGATTATGCTCGTGCTGCCGAAGAGGGTAAAGCTGCGGAGTCTTCGGCTTCCCAGCACATTCCGACTCAGCCGAGAGTCTATTCGCTTGGCCAACAAGAAGCTATACGACAAACTGATGTCGTCACAGGTACGAATTAGAAGTTAGCTTTTACAGCTATATATATAATTCATACTGTTGTACGACTATATGCTTTATTTGTGTGCAATTAGGTTTCGTCATAATTTTCAACTATCCGGCGAGAGCTCTATTTGATACGGGTGCATCGCACTCTTTTCTGTCCGATGACTTCATTGTGCGAATCGGAATGCCGTCTACCTTCGTAGAGGATAGATTGGAAGTAGTGCTACCCAATGGATATCGAATGAGTGCGGATAGGAAGAGCCGTGTGAAGGTGCGGATCAGAAGTCAGGATTTCGACTTGGAAGCGTCGTTATTACCGTTAGCTGAATTTGATGTGATCTTCGGCATGGACTGGCTCTCGGAGCAGCGGGCATGCATAGATTGCAATACAAAGGAGATCACTCTGGGAAGGAACACCGAAGGAGAAACCATGTTCGCCGGTATGCGAGGAGCGAGCAAGACGCTGATGTCTGCTCTCCAGGTGGTTAAGGCGGTGAGAAAAGGCGCCGAGTTGTTCTTCACTTTGTTGGAGGCTTCAGAGCCAATGCCCAGGTTATGTGATGTCCCAGTTGTAGCGGAGTACGCCGACGTGTTTCCTAACGAACTCCCTGGGGCTCTGCCTCAGCGAGAGATCGATTTCTGTATCGAGTTGGTGCCAGGTGCCAAACCTGTGGCCCGCTCACCGTACCGGATAGCGCCAAAGGAATTGGCAGAGCTGAAGGTTCAATTGCAAGAGCTGCTAGATCAAGGCTACGTACGTCCAAGTTCATCGCCTTGGAGTGCACCGACCCTCTTTGTGTAAAAGAAGGACGGTAGCTTGCGTCTATGTATTGATTATCGAGAGCTAAACAAGTTGACCGAGAAGAACCGATATCCGATTCCAAGAATCGATGATCTATTCGACCAACTGGTGGGGTCGACGGTTTACTCCAAGCTGGACCTAAGGTCCGGCTATTACCAACTGCGGATAAGGGAATGTGACATTCCAAAAACAGCGTTCAGTACCCGCTTTGGGCACTATGAGTTCACGGTGATGCCGTTCGGTCTGTCCAATGCACCGTCGGTATTCATGGACTTAATGAACAGGACGTTCCGAGAGTATTTGGATCAATTTGTGATCGTCTTCATCGACGACATTTTGGTATACTCTCAGTCGGAAGAGGAGCATGTAGGGCATCTGCACGCAGTTCTGAGCACCTTGAGGAGGAGTCAGCTATATGCCAAATTCTCCAAGTGCGAGTTTTGGCTACCGTCAGTAGCATTCCTTGGTCATGTCGTTAGTGGAGAAGGAATTGCAGTTGATCCGTCGAAGATAGAAGCGATCCGAGCGTGGCCTTTGTTGAAAAATGTAGCGGAAGTCCGAAGTTTCTTAGGACTTGCCGGCTATTATAGGCGCTTTGTGGAAAACTTCTCGAGGATCGCACTTCCTCTCACAAAACTGACTAGGAAGGATCATAAGTTCGTTTGGTCGCCCGAGTGCGCACGAGCTTTTGAAGAGCTGAAGAGCCGTCTGACCACGGCGCCCATTCTATGCTCGCCACAAGGTACGGAAGGCTACGAAATTTATAGCGACGCCTCAGGAAGTGGTTTGGGTTGTGTCCTAGTGCAGTTCAGGAAGGTAATTGCCTACGGCTCCCGGCAACTGAAGGTTCATGAGAGGAATTACCCGGTCCATGATTTGGAGCTAGCAGCCGTGGTTTTCGCCCTCAAACTTTGGAGGCATTATTTATATGGCGTGAAGATCGATATCTTTACCGACCACAAGAGCCTCAAGTACTTGCTGGATCAAAGGGAGTTGAATATGCGTCAAAGGAGGTGGATGGAGTTCCTTGGGGACTACACCTTCGACATCAAATATACTCCCGGTAAGGGAAATGTAGTAGCGGGCGCGCTGAGTCGTCGGGCTCCCGCTCAAGCAAATTGGATTTTGATGCACGATGAGCGTCTAATCCGTGAGCTGGAAGAAATGGAGATCATTTGCATTGATAGGAGAACGTCTACTTCAGCATGCTTGAACTGGACGGAGGTTCAATACGACCTTGCCGACCGAGTTCGACAAGCATTGGAGCTGGACGAGAGCATGAAACGCTATAAGGCGGAAACCGTTGAGGGGTTAAACGCTGATTTCTCCTTCGAAGACGACCTTATGCGGAAACAGGAAAGGTTGTGCATCCCAAACGTTGGCACTCTACGGGCGGAGTTGATGTACGAGGCTCATCATACCAAGTACTCAATCCACCCGGGGAGCACTAAAATGTATATGGATATGAAGAAGCTTTTCTGGTGGCCGGGTATGAAGAAAGACATTGCCCTTTACGTGGCCAAGTGTCATACTTGCGCGTTGGTGAAAGCGGAATGTCAACGTCCCGGTGGGTTTCTGAAGTCCTTGCCGATTCCGGAATGGAAGTTTGATGATATTTCGATGGATTTCGTGCACGGATTGCCGAGATCGCAACATGGAAACGACGCCGTCTGGGTGATCGTGGACCGTTTGACAAAGGTATCACACTTCATTCCGAACCGGAAGGATGATTCTGTAGAGAAGCTAGCAAAGCTCTATGTTGATAGTATTGTGAGACTGCACGGTGTCCCTCGTAGCATCGTCAGCGATCGTGACGGGCGTTTCACATCGAAAGATTGGAGGCTTATCCATGAACTGTTGGGCACGAAATTGAAGTTCAGCCCGACCTTCCACCCGCAAACGGATGGACAGACCGAGAGAACCAATAGGACTATGGAAGATATGCTCCGAATGTGCGCTCTAGATTTTGGAAAGAGGTGGGAAGATCATCTCTATATGATCGAGTTCGCCTACAATAATAGCCACCAAGCCAGTATAAAGATGGCTCCCTTCGAAGCTCTCTATGGTAAGAAGTGTCGTACGCCGTTGTCTTGGGCGGAAACGGGCGATACTAAGCTATTAAAGCGAAAGGATGTTGAGGAAGCAACTTCGACGATCCGGACTATACGTGAAAGGCTATTGGTTGCCCAGGATAGGCAAGCAAAATATTTCAACGCCAAGCATAGGAACCTAGAGTTTGCCGTCGGTGACCGGGTTTACTTGAAGATCAAACCGTTCAAAGGGGTATCAAGGATCCGACGCTTGAAAAAGCTCAGTCCAAGGTACTTAGGACCGTTTGAGATCGTGGAGCGTGTTGGTGATGCGGCTTATCGGCTTGCACTATCTGCAGAGCTGAGCGGTCTGCACGACGTGTTTCACATTTCAGTGTTGAGGAAGGCAGTGCAAGAGCCTACTCATATCGTTGCGGTCGGCAAAGTTCCGGTTGATAGTGGGTTGTCGACGAAAGTCAAGCCCTTACGCATCGAAGATACCGAAGTAAAGCAGCTGCGGAACAAGTCCATTCGGATGGTAAAAGTCCGGTGGGATAATTGCGGCCGAGAGGAGCTCTCTTGGGAGAGAGAGCAAACGATGCTTGCGGAGTACCCCGAGCTATTTCTCTCAGGTAATATATAGCTGTAATTCTTGCTATTTCTGTTTTATAAATTTCGGGACGAAATTCTTTTAAGGGGGGTGGAGTTGTAACACCCCAAAAATCGTAGTTCAGCGAAGTAGGCGGAGTGGTAGTGCTGCACTTGAAGCAGGCTAAATTTTCCCTTTCTGCTCTTAGCGCACGATCAGTGGCCTCATCGCGCACGATCGGTGATCGTGCGCCAGCGATCGTGCGTTAATTCAGAAGAGAATCGAGTTCTGTCCCGGACAGTGCGCACGACCATTTCCCTCTTCGCGCACGACCACTGACCGTGCGCCTGTGATCGTGCGCCCTGTTTATTCTGCTCCGCGATTTTGAGCGGAGAAGAAGATCGGTCCGTCCAAATCCTTTGGAATCCGATCCAATGGCTAGGATTAGATGCTGGAGGTCTTTAGGGCTGATGAGAGGAGTTGAATCCTCATAATCTCTAAGCCTTTCTCTCTCCAAACCTAGAGAAAGAAGAAGGAGGCAAGGAAGAAGAAGGAGAGATCCCTCCATTGACGGAGCTCCGGAGCTCCGTTTCGCGAGCCGTTTCCAGATTTGGAGAGTGCAGCCCGGTGCGGTCCTTTCCCTCCGTGTGAAATCTTGGATCCATGGCTAAGAAGAACGCTTCTAGGGTAACGATTCTTCCTCCCGAACTTTGGACTTGTATTTGTCCTTTCATTCCTCTTTCTATGCTTGCATGAGGAATCCCTTTCACCAAATGGGTGAAGTGTAGGATTTCCTCAAGTTCTTCAGAACTCCGGGTAGATTGTGTCTGTCCCCGACATTATTGCATGTAGAAAATCCGGTAGTCGTGCGGATTTAGGCATTTTGTGTGAAGCCTATTCGTGGCCGTGAGCCCGAATCGGTGATGCTTGATTTGCGACATTGCATTTAGGTTAGGCCTAGAATGCGTGCCGGAGAATGACTCTGTGAAATCATCTATAGCAGTGCGGGAAATAAGTATAGGCGTCTTGTGAAGATGCTAACGAAAGCCCCATGCTTTGAGATTGGGTGAAGGCAAACCTTCACCACAAAATTGATGCGGAGCGTATTGCACCTCCCTTGTTGAGTATTCGCGAAGCCTAGATCCTTGTGAAGGGGTTAGGTGCGTAGCGTATAATTAGTGTAGCACTTGAAAGTGCTAAACCCTTACGGGCAGAGGTGAAGCCGTACCCGCATCGTGCGATAGATCGCGACGGTTAGAGCACGGGCAAAGCTAAACCGAACCCATTTCCATGCAGATCGGTAAGAGGTCCCTTCCTCATGAAAGCCGTGTGATCATGGGAGAGGTCGTGGAAGGTGTCATACCTAAACCGACCAAAAGCTCTTGTTCCCACCTAAGGCTGTGACCCTTAGGGTGGAGTGTTGTGGAATTGATATTATGATTAGCCTTATGCGATTGCTTAGGCGGTTGTGGGGAACCTTCGGGTGAACCCAACCAACATCATGTGCATACCTAGGTTCCCCTCTCTTTTGATGCTCAACCTAGAAGATTGATTGTGCTTGAAACCTCACCTTGTGTAGTTTGCACTTTCTTTTTATTAGTACTTGTTGCTAGTTTGGCTTGCTTGCAGGGTAGAAGCTCCGCCACCCCGGGAAAGGGGTGGGGTCGTTATAATTTGGTCAGCTTTGCTGACCGTTACCTTGTTTGCCACCGCTTGGTGGAATGTTCTTATGCAGGTGCAGGTGAGCCTAGCGGAAAATAGCGGGCGGTGACCCTTTTGCTGAGTTGGCCCTCGAATGCCAGCCTCTTTTCTGTTTTCCATGTATTGCCGGCCTGCGTGCCGATGTATGTTTAAGGAGTTTTATTACATTTGGTTAAATGTAAGGCCTTAAGGTCGTAACTCTACTTTATGGTTTCATTCCTATGATAGTGGACAGTTCTAAATGTAATGTTTTTAATCAAATGCTTCCGCTTACGTTCAATACTCTCGTGTAGTTGTATTCTTTTCTGTTTATCACCTTTTAACTCCTAGCTAGTGTGGTTTGTATGGCGTGGGGTCCCGGCCGGACCCGCTGTTATACTTTTCGTACTGGCATGGTGTTACACCCGGCCCGATACAGGAAAAAGCCCGATCGGGCCCGGTCCAGGCCGGCCCGATCGGGCTTTATGTTCAGGACTATCTGGTATAGTCTTCTTCTTCAATCTTCATCCTCCCCTCCCAACCTCTTCTCCTCATCATCTTCAACTCTTAATGGATTTAGCATTATTAAAGACCATGGCGTTCCCAAGCAGCACCGAATCAAAATTATTAGGGTCCGTTCGTTTCACAGACATTGATATCGAAATATTTGCTTTCAATCCAATTTCAATACACACGGGAAATGACATTGAGTTTAAATCCAATTCTTTTGTTCATCTGTATGATGATTTTCTGTCATAGAAATTGATATTCATTACTTTTTACTGTTCGTTTGCAAAAATGTTTTCTTTAATAAGAATTGACATTGATCAATTTTGATCTTCTAAACATCTTCCTGCAAATTATCATAAGTAAAAACGCGTTTTTTAGCCTGGCACGCGTTTTTTTAGACCGGAGCGCGACTATTTCGCCCGGGCAAGGTTTTTTTCGCCCGGGCGTGATTTTTTCGCCCGGGAGCGATTTTTTTGCCCGTGCGTGATTTTTTCGACCGACAGCTTTTTTCGCCCGGGCGCGATTTTTTGCCCGAGAGTGTTTTTTTCGCCCGGGCGCGTTTTTTTCGCCCGGACGCGAAAAAACAGACCTGGGAGAAAAAGGCGAGATTTTTTCGCGAAAAATCGCGTTCGGGCGAAAAAAAACGCTCGGGCAAAAAAGGCGCGATTTTTTCGCGAAAAAAAATGCGCATGGGCGAAAAAAACGCGACCTGGCAAAAAAACGCGCCCTGGCGAAAAAGCACGCCCGGGCGAAAAAAATGCGTCCGGGCAAAAAAAATGCGTCGGGCGAAAAAAACCGGCCCGGGCAAAAAAATCGCGCCCGTGCGAAAAAAATGAGCCCAGGCGAAAAAAAACGCGCTCGACCGAAAAAATCGCGCTCGACCGAAAAAAACGTGCGCTGGCGAAAAAAACGCGCCCGACCGAAAAAATCTGGCCATGGCGAAAAAAGAGCGCCCGGGAGAAAAAAGTGCGCCCGGGCGAAAAAATTTGCGCTCGGGCGAAAAAAGCGCGTCTGGGCGAAAAAAACCTGCCCGGGAAAAAATCGGGCGAAAAAAAAGCGCCCGGGTGAAAAAAATGCGCTCGGGCGAATAAATTGCGCCCGGGAGAAAAAACGCGCCCGGGCGAATAAAACGCGTTCGTGCGAAAAAAAATGCGCGTGGGCGAAAAAAAAACGCGTCCGGGCAAAAAAAAAAACGCGCTCGGCCGAAAAAAACACGCCCGGCCGAAAAAAGACGCCCGGGCGAAAATATCGCCCCCGCCCCCCGAGCAAATATAGCGCTCGGGAGAAAGCATCGCGCCCGGGCAAAAACATCGCGTAAGGGGTGAAAAATCGTGTTCGGCTGGAAAAATCGCATCTAGTCGAAAAAATTGTGTCCGGGCGAAAAAATTGCGTTCGGGCGAAATTTTCGCATTCTCGCAAAAAATCACGTATGGAGCCAAAAAATAGCGTACTGGCAAAAAAGTCACGTACGACCAAAAAATGCGCATTCGGGCAAACAAATTGATATCCTTTTGGAAAGTCGGAGTTAGCGATCTCAATATCCGCCCCTGGAGATAAACATTGGATCGATAGGATTTTAGTTTATGGTGAATATCTTCGACTTTCCACCAGAAAGCCAATTCCACTCTACAATTGTTGGTACGAACAACAGAAATGACTTTCATATTCTCAATGCCAATACTTCAATATCAATGTCTGTGAAACGAACGGACCCTTAATGAAATTCTCTATTCCCATGAAGCAGATGAAAGGTCACAACTTTGTCCACATGCAGTAAATGAAAGAACCTCCCTCAGTAACCAAATTAGCCACCAATCAACCGCACCAAGCATTAAAGGCTCTCATGAATGTGCCTCCTTGGCTCCAGGATGAAGATTCTAGATATTCTATCTTTATTCTTGTATAAATAGATATAGTTTGCTGAGCCAAAACGTACTGAAAAGCACTTATAATCTGAACAAAGCACTCTGGTCTAAATATTCCTCTCATTCTTCAATATGGTATCAGAGCTCGACGATCCTACCCTCATGACGGCTCCCAACAGTTCCTCAACCTATCCTGCAACCACTCTTCTACAGGCTGCAGTAACTTCCACCGCCCAACAGATCCACGTTCCTTTACCATCCTTAGCCATCAAACTCGACGGCGGAAATTACCCAATGTGGGCCTCATATGTCCATGATGCTCTTGCAACCTTCAATCTTGAAAACTATGTTGATAGTGATGATCTTGAACCACCAAAATTTGCATTGCCTCCACAAGAGACCACAAGTCTCGACACAACCTTCTCCTCAATACCTGATGTGGAAGAAGCAAGACAAATTGATCTTGCTTTGGTTGCGAGGCACACTTTCCAACACGGCTGCCAACTATATTATTAATGTTCCCTCATCTCGTCAAGCCTGGAAAAAGCTTGAAAATATCTTCAAGCCTCAATCTGATTACAAGGTGATGTCGCTCCGCTATCAACTTTCCTCACTTCAACAAGGCGCTCTTTCTTGCATGGAATATGTTAACAAAAAACAAATACTATCAAATCAATTAGCCTCGACGAATAATCCCATCTCGGACCGAGAACTGATCATGCACATCGTCAATGGCTTGGACTCTCCATATACATCTATTGGACCTACCGTTAAAGTACAACTCGCAAACGGCTTCATGTCCGTTGATGCGGTCTTGAGTCTTCTTTTGGATGAGGAACTCCACCAACAAACAAACCAACAACATTTTCACTCTGTAAATGCCGCACAAGTCCAGTCCAGATATCAACAACCTGGACAGCCCAGAACTCAAACACACTTTAACAAGTACGATACCGTTTCAAAGAATCATCATCCTACCAGCAACCTCATCCATCATGAATGCCGCTCCTCCATCAACTCTCAAAGGAAGAACAAAGAGCCCCTCACGTGCCAAATTTGTAGCAAAAGAAGCCATTCTGCTAGCAAGTGCTAGGAACGATTCAATCACTCCTTCACATGCGACAAACCAAACAAAATTGCTGCAATGATTGTCTCGCCGCCCGCATCATCAGATCCATCCTGGTATCTGGACTCAGGAGCATCCACTCACATTACTTCTGATCTAAACAATCTCTCCATACACTCTCCATACACGGGTGAGGATCACATCGAAGTCGGTAACGGTGAGCTTCTTCCGATATCTAATATTGGCACAGGCAACCTTTCATCATCAAACAAAACATTTCATCTCAGTAATATCATGCACGTTCCTCGTATTCACAAAAACCTTCTTCGTGTTTCCCAATTTGCCCTTGATAATAATGTTAGTTTGGAATTTAATTCTCAATGTTGTTATGTCAAGAACATGCAGGGCCAAATCCTACTCCAGGGAACACTTGATCGTGGTCTCTATCGCCTAAACAACAATGTCAAACCTTCATCTTCCATCAATCATTACGCCTGCATCGGTGAGCACACATCTCTTCAAGGTTGGCACAACCGTCTTGGTCATCCAAATGATAAGATTGTCTTCAAACTTGTCTCCACCTTTCAACTTCCTGTCTCTTCCACTAATGCATTGTCCATTTGCGGCTCATGCCAGCTTCGAAAAAGTCACAAATTTCCTCTTTCCTCTTCTCGTGTTTCCTCTAGTAAGCCATTTGAGCTAATTTTTAGTGATGTACGGGGGCCTGCTCCCATTCCTTCTTTAAATAACAACTACTATTTTGTGCAATTTTTGGATGATCACACCAAATTCATTTGGGTATATTTTATCGCTACAAAGAATCAAGTTTTTGAACTATTTCGCCACTTCATTACCATGATCGAACGACAATTCGGTCACAAGATAAAAAAAAGGCCAAACTGATTGGGGTGGTGAATATCGAAACCTAACAAACTTTTTTATCACGCTTGGCATTTCTCACCAACACACATGTCCCCACACTCATGAACAAAATGGTGCCCCTGAACGTCGTCGCAAAGACATTGTGGCCAAAGGTCTTGCATTGCTTGCTCATGCCTCTCTACCCCTATCCTTTTGGGAACACACTTTTGCCACTGTTGTGTACCTTATTAATCGAACCATCACGACCCTTCTCCACCACAAATCCCCTTACCAAATCTTATATCATCGTACTCTTGACTACAAATTATTGCGTACATTTGGTTGTCTTTGCTTCCCGTTTCTGCGTCCGTACAATCAACACAAATTAGATTTTCGTTCCAAACCCTGCATTTTTCTGGGCTATAAAACTAAACACAAAGGTTATCTTTGCTTCCACCTTCCTACTGCTCGGGTATATATCGCCCGCCATGTTGTATTTGATGAAATAGTTTTTCCTCACTCCTCCATCACCTCCAGTTCAACTACAGCCGCACCACCTCACCACCTCCCTCTTACCATCCTCCAAAACTTCCACGAAAACAACACCCCTCCAGACCATATTCTGGGTGCAAATGCCCTTCCATCCACTCCAGTTGTTACCATCCCTCTAGGACCACCTGTCGCCCAGTTCAACACCCTCCAATCCGTCCATGCCAACAACACCTCTACCTCCAGACACATCCCCCATGCCAACAACACCTCCACCTTCCAGACCCGTACCTCTACCACACATGCGACCTGCAGAAAACTCTCAACACCCTATGACCACCCGCGCTCAACTCACTCTCTAAAACTAAAAGCATTTACATCCACCAAGTATCCCATTCTTTCTACTGTTCCCACCTCCTACTCTCATGTCCTCAAAGACCCAAACTGGTATGATGCTATGTGCCATGAATTACAGGCTCTCCAGCAAAATTCCACTTGGACGCTTGTCTCTCCTCCACCTAATGCCAACATTTTTTGTTGCAAGTGGGTTTTTCGGATTAAGCACCATCCCCACCATATATGTCATCTCAACAAGGCCATTTATGGGCTTAAACAGTCGCCTCGCTCTTGGTTTTACAAATTACGGAGTTTTCTACTTGGACAAGGCTTTCATGCTTGCTACTCAGACTCTTCCCTATTTGTCAATCACCAACAATCATCTATCACCTATCTCCTGATATATGTCGATGACATTATTCTTACAAGCAACAACCAAGCCTATCTTAGTGATTTTACACGCACACTTGAAAGACATTTTTCGTTAAAGCATCTCGGCAACATTCATCATGTTTTGGGTATTGAAGTCATCCCTCACTCGGGCGGCCTTCTCCTCACTCAATCTCATTACATTTTGGACATTCTTACTCGAGCCCATATGCATGATTCTAAACCCACCCTCAGTCCTGCTGATCCTCGCTCACAGCTATATGACAATGGTACTCTCATGGATACACCCACACTCTACAACATCATAGTTGGTGCTCTTCAATATGCAACCATAGCACGCCCCGATCTATGTTATGTCGTCAATCGTGCATGTCAATTTCTCCATTCCCCAACTACTGCCCACTGGCAAGCCGTCAAACGGATTCTCCGCTATCTCAAATGAACATATGACCACGGTTTACTTATTTGGCCTATGCCCAATCACCTTCTCACTGTGTATTCGGATTCAGATTGGGCCAGAGATCCTGATGGCAGTCGGTCTACTCAAGGATATTGTGTCTATTACGGGGGCAATCTCATCAGCTGGTCATCTTCCAAAAAACACTCTGTGGCTCGTTCCAGTACAGAGGCCGAATAAGTAAACATATATATATATATACATATTTATGTAGCAACTGCGGAAGTTATTTGAATACAACAACTCCTCCGAGATCTCCATGTCTTTCTTCCATCTACGCCAACACTATATTACGACAACTTGTCGGCCACTTACATGACAGCCAATCCTGTGTTCCACAAACGCTCGAAGCATATCCGAGTTGATTTTTATTTTGTTCAGGAAAAGGTTGAGCGTGGTGATCTCTGCATAACTCACATCCCATCTCAGCAGCAGGTTGCGGATCTTTTCACAAAAGCCGTCTCAACCAATCAGTTCAAAATAATTAGATCCAAACTTTGCATTCAAGCCATGCCGAGTTTGCAGGGGCATATTAAAGACCATGGCGTTCCCAAGCAGCACCGAATTAAAACCATTAATGAAATTCTCCATTCCCATGAAGCAGATGAAAGGTCACAACTCTGTCCACATGCAGTAAATGAAAGAACCTCCCTCGGTAACCAAATTAGCCACCAATCAACCGCATCAAGCAGTAAAGGATCTCATGAATGTGCCTCCTTGGCTCCAGGATGAAGATTCTAGATGTTCTATCTTTATTCTTGTATAAATAGATATAGTTTGCTGAACCAAAACATACTGAAAAACACTTATAATCTGAACAGAGCACTCTGGTCTAAATATTCCTCTCATTCTTCAATAAGCATGTTTTCATAAATCCATTTTAGATCAAACACCTCCATCCGTCTCAAATAATATAACAGAAGGTCCGGTCGGGGCCTCACGCCATATTATACAGACAGACGAACGCATTACTTAATGAGACATACATCACCCAACAAGGAATGTCCACTAATAAAAGGACACCATGAATGAAAAAGGCGTACATCAAAAGTTTGGTCTTAAGGTCTTACATCAATAATGTTTTACCAAATAAAGTGTTTTGCATACTTCGGCACGCATGCCGACAACACATGAAAAAGCTAAACAAAATATTCGGGCCTTCAAGGGCTGGCTCAGCAACATGCAACAAGATTTTTACGTAAAAAACAACACGGAAAGGGAAAAAAACATGGGGTTAGGCCTAGTTCTGGCAAAATCGAGTAGTATCAGTTGAGTACAAATATAAGCTTTTCAGAGGATGGTAGGGCACAACTCGTTTACAAAACATTTCTAAGTGTTTGGCCACGGGTGAAGCAGAGCGCCTTCGGGACGGGGCGCAGAGGCGCATGTTGGAACAAACTTGAAGCCGGAGCAAGCACGCGGGAAGCATGTGCTGAAGCTGACTTGACACCGGAGCGGGCACGCGGGGAGCGTGTGCTGAGCGGGAGGATAAGTGCAGAGCAGAGTTTTCTAATCTCTGAGTTGAACTTCTCCCCAACTCTTCGCCTGAAAACCTTAGAACTCTCTCTCTCTCTCTTTCTCCTTTTTCACTCTCATTCAAATGAAGGCTTGATCCCCTTTTTATAGTTTTTAGGGGAGGAGCAAGTAATTGCGCTCACCTATTTGCTAAACACACGAATAAGAACTCCAAATTTCGGTATTCTGGATCTCCAATTTTAAGGATATGATCACCTCGCCCCTCAGGTCATCATATATGGGCCTCACGGTCAGGGCCACCGTCGGCGGTGCCCCTGCCGGAGCACCGCCGGACTAACCCCGGCAGGTTCGACGGGGTCCGGCCTTCTCGCCGGCGCGCACCGGTCAGGCAGGCGTTGGCTCCGGCGGGGGCGGCGGAGAGAAACGGGAGGGGAGTCGGACGGAAACGGGAGGGGGCGGCTGTTTCGTTGTATAAATATAAATTATATATATAATTATAGACAGAAATGTTATAATAAGTAATAAATTATATAAACTAATATAGATATATACAAAAATTTAAACATATTTATATATTTACGAGCATCTTCGCACGGGCTAGCCCGTGCTCGATACTCTCGGGCGGCCTTCGGTCGCATCAATGCGGTCTTCGCCCGCAACCAAGTGGGCTTCGCCCGCTTGTCATTCAAGGCGGGCTTCGCCCGCCCCCTCGGCGTCGGCGGGCTTCGCCTGCTTCTCGCCGGTATTCGCCCGCCCCTCGCCGGTATTCGCCCGCCCCTCGCCGGTCTTCGCCCCCGTCACCTATTTTAAATTTTAAATAATTTTACATTCACTAAATATTAAAATAGAAAATAAATTAAAAATAATAAAAAATGTAACCCCTTAAAATCCCGCGGCAGTACCCAGCTGCTTGCGGCGAGCTTCGCCCCCCCTCCGGCGGCTCCACCCCGCCCACATTGTTTTTTTGATTAAAAAAACATTGAAAACAAACTTAGAAAAAATTACTTAAAATCCTCTCGGCGTCGCCGGTATTCGCCCGCCCCTCGCCGATATTCGCCCACGTCACCTATTTAAAATTTTAAATAATTTTACATTCATTAAATATTAAAATAGAAAAAAAATTAAAAATAATAAAAAAATGTAACCCCCTAAAATCCCGCGGCAGTACCCAGCTGCTTGCGGCGGGCTTCGCCCGCCCCCCGGCGGCTCCACCCCGCCAACATTTTTTTTTGATTAAAAAAACATTGAAAAAAAAGTTATGTTTTTAATTTAAAAAAACTTTAAAAAGAAGTGAGAACATTTTTTTCGGATGAACTGGCGTCATGGGTGACGCCACTGTTCATCCGCAAATTTTTTTTTTTTAAACTTAAAAAAAATAAGTTTTGAATTTTTAAACAAACATTTGCGGAGCCACTGTTCATCCGCAAGTTTTTCTTTTAAAAAAATCGCAGGCTGGGCCCACAGGCGGGCCCCGCCCGCTTAATTGTCATGGCGATGTGGTTTAGTCCCACATCGCCAATAACAACGGGTTTCTGCTGTTTATATAGCGGAAACCCGCTGTATGTTCAGACATCAAAGCGGGTGGGGCACAGCGAGCTGGCTTGCCCCGTCCTGACCTGCGTCAGCCCGCCCGCCCCCCGGGATCCCGCGTGACCGAGCCGCAGTTGCACCCTTTTTTTCGTTCCTACAGGGCAAAAGGGTCATTTCACTAGCTCGTCCGGAATATCTAATTTATGAATTTAAAGAGAGGAATTTTAATATGAAATATAATATTTTAAATTTATGTAAACTATAATCTATAGTATAATTTTGTATCATTTAACTTGTTCTCATGTATGTTTAACATAAAAGTATACGTATAATTTATTGTATAGATTATTTAATTTACATTTAAAAAAATTATGTGAACATGAGTAAACTCTTTTAACTAAAGACTTGCCGAGCGTATCGAAATAATTTCTCTATTAAGACAATAAATATTCTAAAGACGCACGTGAGCAGTATTAATTAAGAAATTTAAATATTTTAAATATTTATTAAAAAAAATTGAAAAAAAAACAAATCCCCGATGCCCCGCCCTGTTCCGCTTCTGCCCCCAGCCGTGCCCGTGCCTCCCTTTGCCGCCGGCGGCGGAGCCGCCGGCGGTCTGACCGGCGCCCACAGGCCGGCGAACCCGCCGGGGGTTGTCCGGCGGCGAGCAGGCAGGGCCACCTCCGGCGGTGGCCCTGCCCGTGAGCCCTAAAACTGGGGCTTACGGGCAGGGCCACCGCCAGCGGTGGCCCTGCCCACTCGTCGCCGGACAACCACCGGCTGGTTCGCCGGTGGCCGGCGAACCCGCCGGTGGGCGCCGGTCACGCCTCCGGCGGCGTGGTGAAAGGGTGAAGGTGCGGGTGAGACGGGAGAGGCACAGGATTTGGCAGAGATGAGTTTTGGATTTTTTTGGTGGAAATGCTATACGCAGTCCTCCCACCTTAGATCGGACAGCCCGTGTTTGATCCTGCTTGATCGGATGGTCCAGATGCAATCTATGGTGTGCTTTCAAGATATCTATATTGATTAATATAATAAAGATATATAAAAAAATACAAAATTGACAAAATATAAAATAGAAAATAAAAGAAAAAAGAAAATTTCTATAAAGAAATGAAAAAAGGAAAAATAAATAAATATAACTTCGTGCGTACCAGGGGCGGGCGAAGCCCGCCTGGGGGAGGGCGAAGCCCGCTGGGGGCTAGGCGAAGCCCGTCGGGTGGCGGGCAGGGTACTGTCACATGGGGCACGGGGGGCCCCCCGTGCACTGTCACTCGTATATCTATATTCTAAAAGAAATATTTTTAGGACTATTGAGGCTGTTAAACATCCATCCAAACAATTCTGATCATTCATTTTCATCAATGATCGAAGAAAGAAAGAGAGAGAGAGAGAGAGAGAGAGAGAGAGAGAGAGAGAGAGAGTGTGTGTGTGTGTAAGACCCTCTTTTTTTTGCAAACTACCCCGGGTATTACCGCCCAGAACCGCCGTCTTGCGGCGAGACCATTACACCCTATGGTCGCCGCCACAATACGCCGATCCTGCCGGCTAATCAACATCATCCAGGCCAACCACAATTCATAGTAATAGAAGCAAATAACTAGTCCACAAATCACATTAAATATGTAAATTACATGTTTACAATGTCCATGATGAGAATTAAAGTAAAAGAGGGCATATATGTTGGGTTTTTCTACAACCATACATCGTATGTAGGCGCAGCGGAAATAAAGAGAAACAACCCAAAAAGATTCGGATCGGCCATGAACATTGAATTAAGAAGTAATGGAAACTACTAGGCATAAATTACTTTAGTGGAGTTGGATCGAATCCAACCTAGGTGCTCCAAGAAGAAGAATCCTGTCAGCGGCTATGCGAGAGTCCTCACGTAGAATGATGTCTACGTCTCTACAGTGATCCACACGAGCCGGGAGAAGAACGACTGCACCTTGCACTTCCACGAACTGCTAGGTTCGCTCCAGGAAGAACAATCACGGCGACGATCGCCGGAGAGGAGGTCGGCGGAGGCGAACGGGGCGGCGGAACTCTTTCCGTCTAGGGTTCGGGCGAGAGGCGGAACTCCTTCCGTCGGCTGAACTTTTCGTAAGTTATAAGAACCCTAAAAGAAGATCTATTTATACCCAAAGCATAAACAAGCTTCTAGAAGAATCGCTATCCGCAGACCACACATCAGAATTGGGGTTTCTGTAACAATTCGTCGGGATTCCACGGAACAGCATTCGGCGAGTTTTCACGGAACAATCCGACGAATCCGACGAATCCGACGAATTATATCAGACGGCAACATTTGCCGAGTTAATGATCTCTGTAACAATTCGTCGAGTTTCCACGGAACAATCCGACGAATCATATCAGACGGCAACATTTGCCGAGTTAAGGCTCTCTGTGATAATTCGTCGAGTTTCCACGGAACGATCCGACGAATTCCGACGAATCCGACGAATCATATCCGACGAATTCCGACAGCAACATTTGCTTTACCTCCCCGATTCTATATGGTGATTGGTAACCTTTACCAACACAGTCAATCTTCCAACTTCTCCACATGCTCTTATGTGCGACCCTACAGGCTCATATCGCGTTGGCAGTGAGATTACATGTTTGACCACTTCTAGATCACAATGGTAACTCCAACAATATACCCGTTACAAGTTCAAATATAGTACAACAACACTCTCACTATACTTCTATGCGGAAGCTATCAACTCTGTCTTCATACAACTGTAGTTGCTGCTGCGACGACGTGTAGTGGTTGTTCTGCTTCATCTCGTCTTCCTATCCTGTCTCCTGAACGGGGTTCTGATGCTCCTACACCTCATCCCTAAAATGATGAGGTCCACCGACCGTCAGTCTATAAGACTCAGTATATTCCTCACCGCCTCCACCCGCGACTCCTATGCACCGTGCGGGATGAGGAAGCGGAGGACATCAAAGGGTAAATCAAAAGCAGGTGACAAGCGGGTATTACTAGCCTAACAATTATATCAATAGCTAATAACATGTATATAGAAGCATATACATCTAGTAATTATATCAATAGCTAACAACATGTATATAGAAGCATTTACATCTAGCAATTATATCAGTGGCTAACAACATGTATACATATATATATATATATACATCAAGCACCTCTCTAGCAAATCTATCATAATCAATCAAGGGGGCCACAAAGAAACCGAATAGTATATAAATGAGCGTCAAACTGAGTATACACACACAGTTATAAAATAGTCTAAGCAGCTAGAAAAGTACACCAGAGTAGTTATAAAGAAAATTAGAGCAAGTAAAGAAACAACTAGAACAGCTATGAAAGTAACCTTAACTTATGTGTATACAAACACATAAGCTAAGGGATCTGGCAAGAAGTAAACTCATCGTATAAAAGAGCCCATACTGATTTATACGATGAGGTCTCTGATTTATGCAAGAATGCAATGCAATGCAATGTAATGGTGCAACTCACACACGCGACTCTGTACGTACAGACATTTAGTTCCCACTTTTCGGAGGTAGCTAACCTCTCGGGCACCTCCCGTGGTGGTCAAACGGTGGCAGAGGAGCGGGCGTCTCCTCACCTAGGTGGGTAAGTCACACTACCAGACCTAGGACCAAACGTACGTTGTGATACCGTACCCGGTACTCACGAGCTCCTGCGTACTAAACTGAATTGGTCAGGCAGGATTTAGGGGATTCGTCCCGTCGGACGCGCAGTAAAACAACCTGGCCCCTAATCAAACCACTAGCACTGCCGAGTCAACGAACTGCTGTCGGTGTGACGACTAAGCCAGAACCGAAGACCCACCACATCTTATGCACAAGCAACATGTATTATCCATTTACTACCGAGCCCCCAGCTCGCAATTCTACATCAACATTTATAAAGTAGAGCCTACCGCTCGCCAGACTATACCAGTCTTATATTTAAACTACGAGCCTACCACTCGCTAGACTACACTAGTCTTATATTTAAACCACGAGCCTACTGCTCGCTAGACTACACTAGTCTTATATTTAAACTACGAGTCTACCGCTCGCTAGACTACACTAGTCTTATATTTAAGCTACGATCCTACCGCTCGCTAGACTACACTAGTCTTATATTTAAACTACGAGCATACTGCTCGCTAGACTACACTAGTCTTATATTTAAACTACGAGCCTACCGCTCGCTAGACTACACTAGTCTTATATTTAAACTACGAGCCTACTGCTCGCTAGACTACACTAGTCTTATATTTAAACTATGAGCCTACTGCTCGCTAGACTACACTAGTCTTATATTTAAACTACGAGCCTACCACTCGCTAGACTACACTAGTCTTATATTTAAACTACGAGCCTACCGCTCGCTAGACTATACTAGTCTTATATTTAAACTACGAGCCTACCGCTCGCTAGACTACACTAGTCCTTTCTTATAACCCGAGTCTACCGCTTGCAGGACTATCCCAGTCCTTCCTTATAACCCGAGCCTACCGCTCGCAGGACTATCCCAGTTCTTCCTTATAACCCGAGCCTACCGCTCGCAGGACTATCCCAGTCCTTCCTTATAACCCGAGCCTACCGCTCACAGGACTATCCCAGTCCTTCCTTATAACCCGAGCCTACCGCTCGCAGGACTATCTCAGTCCTTCCTTAGCTCGCAGGACTATCCCAGTCCTTCCTATATTTCTTTCTGGTTCGGATGGAAGTTAACGTGTCGAGTTCTCCTATTTAATTAGTCTTGTCTATAATTTAGTTGGTCTCAGAAGCTATAGGGTTAGCCTTGGACTTCCGGAGGGTTACCCGGTGAGGGGCTCGCAGCGGTACTAGGAAGTGTGGCGGGCTGACACCCCAAACTTCCTCTTCCCAAGGGACTTAATCTTGTTGGTATCTACCCCATTCTACTTGATCCCCATTTTCCTCTCCAATTATATTAAATCTATAAGATGAGTTAAACTTGGCTCTTAGGAGTGGGGGAGTTCTTTTGAACTCCAATACCACCAATTGTGACCGGGTGCTGACTCTCCCGTCGTCACATTCTAAACTCGAGTTCCCTTCTTCACCGAGGAACTGCACACATTCAATTAGCATTCTCAACCTTACTTGGACCCACACTCCTAATCTTCGTCATCCTTAATCCAGGGTTCGCCTTAGATATTTCTCGACTTCTCCCTTGAGTATTTACCTTAAGATTGCTCACCCGGCTAAGGGTAGTTGTACTTCCATATAATCATTTAACACAGATGAGTTGTCTATGGGGCCTTGATGAGGCCTAACCTCCTTTTTATATCATTATAAATTCCTGCACTTATAGCTTTGCTAAACGCACCCCAACCCTTATTTCCCATGATGCCCTTAGAGGTGTTCTTCCAAAAAAAATTGAGCCTTCATAATAATCAAAGAGTTAATAGTTCTATGTGTGAAGGTTAGTGGTGGTCTAAATCATATAAATCAGATTTGCTAATCACAGACCAAATGAGATAATCCTCGTGTCACCAGTTCAAATCTGGTTCCTGACCTCCCTACTAACCAACGTTTACCCGGCTTTGCGTTGAGCTAGATTTGACTCCTATGGTGCAATCTTGATTATATCATAACTAAATGAGTTCCAATTATTAAAATAGGTTCACATTTTGTAATGATCTAACAACCTTAAAGCCTACACTTCATACTCTTCCAGGGAATTCTTAATCATAGTTTCTATTCAGATAGATGGGATGAAAGTAAAGTTTTACGCAATAAGTATCATCTACGAATCTCTATAAATTCTGATGAATTCACACTAGCATAGTATTGGTCTAAAAACCTCAAACCCCAAGTTTCACCTTTTCCAGGGATTATTTAATCATGATTTCTATTTAACATAAATGGTGTGCCAATAAGGGAGTACACTACAACTACCATCTACAGGTCTCTATAAATTCTGGGAAAATTACAGTAGTACCATATTGACCTAAAAACTTCAGTGCCTAAGTCTCATATTAAGCCAAGGTGTATTTGTCATTATTTATTATTTATTACATTTTGCTAAATGTACCCCAATTTTCCCTATACCTTAAGTCCAAAACTTCCACTTGAAGCTCAGGGAAATCCACTCATACATATGAGTTGGATTCTTAGCTAGAGGTGGTTGATATCATGTCTATGACATGAACAAATCTTCAAAGGATTTGCATAAGCCCATATCACTAAATGCACAAACTACACATTTATACATGTCTCACTAAAAGTGGCCTAGAAGGAGCTATACTTAGCCAAATGATGTGAAATCAATGGCATTTTAAAGGTAACCTAAAGGGCTACAAAATTCATGTGGATCATTTTCTCCAGAAATGAACTTAACCTAGGTGGATTCAACATGCAAGTGCTGTACAAAGTGTTTAACATAACAAAACACTATTATAGACACGCCACACCAAAAATGGTATAGAAAGAGCTACACTTATCCAACTGGCATGAAATCAGTGGCATTTTAAAGGTAACCTAAAGAGCTACAATATTCATGTGGATCATTTTCTCCAGAAATGAACTTAACCTAGGTGGATTCAATATGCAAGTGCTGTACAAAGTGTTTAACATAACAAAACACTATTATAGATATGCCACACCAAAAATGGTATAGAAAGAGCTACACTTATCCAAATGTCATGAAATCAGTGGCATTTTAAAGGTAACCTAAAGGACTACAATATTCATGTGGATCATTTTCTCCAGAAATGAACTTAACCTAGGTGGAATTAACATACAAGTGTTGTACAAAATATTTAACACAACAAAACACTATCATAGACATGTCACACCAAAAATGACATAGAGAGAGCTATACTTAGCCAAATGACATGAAATCAGTAGCATTTTAAAGGTAACCTAAAGGGCTACAATGTTCATGTTGATTACAATCTCCAGAAATGAACTTAACCTAGGTGGATTCAACATGCTAGTGCTGTACAAAGTGTTTAACATAACAAAACACTATTATAGACATGCCACACCAAAAATGGTATAGAAAGAGCTACATTTATCCAAATGGCATGAAATCAGTGACATTTTAAAGGTAACCTAAAGGCTACAATATTTATGTAGATCATTTTCTCCAGAAATGAACTTAACCTAGGTGGATTCAATATGCAAGTGTTGTACAAAGTGTTTAACATAACAAAACACTATTATAGACATGCCACACCAAAAATGGTATAGAAAGAGCTACACTTATCCAAATGGCATGAAATCAGTGGCATTTTAAAGGTAACCTAAAGGGCTACAATATTCATGTGGATCATTTTCTCCAGAAATGAACTTAACCTAGGTGGAATTAACATACAAGTGCTGTACAAAATATTTAACACAGCAAAACACTATCATAGACATGTCACACCAAAAATGACATAGAGAGAGCTATACTTAGCCAAATGACATGAAATCAGTGGCCTTTTAAAGGTAACCTAAAGGGCTACAATGTTCATGTTGATTACAATCTCCAAAAATGAACTTAACCTAGGTGGATTCAACATGCAAGTGCTGTACAAAGTGTTTAGCATAACAAAACACTATTATAGACATGCCACACCAAAAATGGTATAGAAAGAGCTACACTTATCCAAATGGCATGAAATCAATGGCATTTTAAAGGTAACCTAAAGGGCTACAATATTCATGTGGATCATTTTCTCCAGAAATGAACTTAACCTAGGTGGATTCAATATGCAAGTGCTGTACAAAGTGTTTAACATAACAAAACACTATTATAGACATGGCACACCAAAAATGGTATAGAAAGAGCTACACTTATCCAAATGGCATGAAATCAGTGGCATTTTAAAGGTAACCTAAAGGGATACAATATTCATGTGGATCATTTTCTCCAAAAATGAACTTAACCTAGGTGGATTCAATATGCAAGTGTTGTACAAAGTGTTTAACATAACAAAACACTATTATAGACATGCCACACCAAAAATGGTATAGAAAGAGCTACACTTATCCAAATGGCATGAAATCAGTGGCATTTTAAAGGTAACCTAAAGGGCTACAATATTCATGTGGATCATTTTCTCCAGAAATGAACTTAACCTAGGTGGATTCAATATGCAAGTGCTGTACAAAGTGTTTAACACAACAAAACACTATTATAGACATGCCACACCAAAAATGGTATAGAAAGAGCTACACTTATCCAAATGGCATGAAATCAGTGGAATTTTAAAGGTAACTTAAAGGGCTACAATATTCATGTGGATCATTTTCTCCAGAAATGAACTTCACCTAGGTGGATTCAATATGCAAGTGTTGTACAAAGTGTTTAACATAACAAAACACTATTATAGACATGCCACACCAAAAATGACATAGAGAGAGCTATACTTAGCCAAATGACATGAAATTAGTGGTCTTTTAAAGGTAACCTAAAGGGCTACAATGTTCATGTTGATTACAATCTCCAAAAATGAACTTAACCTAGGTGGATTCAACATGCAAGTGCTGTACAAAGTGTTTAACATAACAAAACACTATTATAGACATGCCACAACAAAAATGGTATAGAAAGATCTACACTTATCCAAATGGCATGAAATTAGTGGCCTTTTAAAGGTAACCTAAAGGGCTACAATGTTCATGTTGATTACAATCTCCAGAAATGAACCTAACCTAGGCGGATTCAACATGCAAGTGTTGTACAAAGTGTTTAACATAACAAAACACTATTATAGACATGTCACACCAAAAATGGTATAGAAAGAGATACACTTATCCAAATGGCATGAAATCAGTGACATTTTAAAGGTAACCTAAAGGGCTACAATATTCATGTGGATCAGTTTCTCCAGAAATGAACTTAACCTAGGTGGATTCAATATGCAAGTGCTGTACAAAGTGTTTAACATAACAAAACACTATTATAGACATGCCACACCAAAAATGGTATAGAAAGAGCTACACTTATCCAAATGGCATGAAATCAGTGGCATTTTAAAGGTAACCTAAAGGGCTACAATATTCATGTTGATTACAATCTCCAGAAATGAACTTAACCTAGGTGGATTCAACATGCAAGTGCTGTTCAAAATATTTAACACAGCAAAACACATTTATATATATAATTAAAATGTGACCTAAAGGGGGAATATTAAAAAAAAAACCTAGAAATCATGAGCCCAAAAATTTCCAACCTACCCCAAAAGTGATGCATTTAGTCAAATCATATGCATGGACAAGATCTCATTGCCAAGTAGTGAGCCATTTGAGAGAGATTCATCAAATTCCACTTTTATGCTAAATGCACCCCATTTTCCCATTCACTGCTTTGATGATCTTGCATGTGAGATTTCCTTACATGTAAGAGCCCAAACGGGCCAATATTCCTAGCATATGCTTGAAATAGCCAAGTCAAGCTCCCACCACAAATTTGTGGAGGTGTAACATCATCAAGTACTTAAATTGCACATGCAAACTAATTTTAATTCTTAGGTAAACCATAGGGTAAAAGACCCCAAAAGTTTCTAAATCTTTAAAGGGGTGTATCTTAGGGCAGAGTACATGCATGCCCAAGATTTCAGAATATTTTGGAGTATAAAACTCCCTAATTAATTTTTCTAAGTTCCCAACCTACATAATTACACATATACTTCTAAAGTGGGTACAAGGAGATACAAGCTCAAAACAACCCAAGATAAATTTCTAGAGTTAGTTGGGGCCTAATCATACATTTTTCATATTGATGACCTCACGGGAAACTCACCAAATATTTTTCTAAAAATTCCACAAGCCTTAGTAATAAAATAGTGTAACATCCATAGATTGAAAAATAGTTTTAGATAGCTCTAGTACTCCAAATCACCCAAACTAAATTTCTAGGAGTAGTTGATGGCATGGGTTACAACCTTGGTATTCATCAGTTATTTAGTAGATCATGCATTATTTTTCTAGAATTTAATTATTGCTGAGATTGGATATTAGAATATTAAGACTCTATGGTGAGAAAAATCATTCTGAGAGCTACAGGCCTCCAAAAATTACAAAGTAAATTTTGATAGCTAGCTGGGTTCAAGGGCTACAATTTTGGTATTCGTCATTTGCCCTGAATGTCAACCCATATTTTTCTATAAATTTTACAACCTCAGCCAAGAATTAACTAAACTAAATATATCACTATTTAATAATTCATTAGATAATTAATTAAAACGGACGGTCACGATTTCGTCTCCTTCATCGCGCCTGCGGCCTGGATTTCCCGTGCCTGGGCGGTTTTGCGGGCGGATTTCCGGCGAGCTCCGGCCATCCCCGGCAAAACTGCCAAACCCTCACCTTCACCGGACCTAGGGCTATCGAATGGCGGTGAGAGCAGGGCCGGAGGTGGCCGGAGTAGGCTTGCGGCTATTTTCATTTTTGAGCCGGAACAAGAAAAATGAAATGGCGAAATATGCCATTTCTTCACAATTTTGAAAAGGGAAGAGAGGGGGAGACTAGCACAGATGGAGAGGGGAAGGAACGTTGCCTGGATTCGGGTTTGGCGGCGAGCATTGAGGCGGAGGAAGATTTGGGCATTGTTTCCGGCGTCCATGGCGTTTCCTGTGCGGCTGAGCTCGAAATCTCTATCTGGAAGGGGGGCTCGATTGCTTGAGGGTGCCTAAAGGTAGTGAGAGGGAGAAAAGAGAGGGAGGGGTGTATATGGCTGGCTGCCATTAAGGCCATTCGGCCAGCCACCTTGCCGCCCATGGCTGCCAATCAGAACCTCCTCCCCACTGCCCAAAACTGACGGGAATTCATTCCCCAAGCTCAGAGGATGCTTGGGGAATGAAGAGGGGGTGCCATTTGGCACCCATCCCTTAATTTCCTCCTCTTTTCTCTCTTGTCTTCTTCCTCCATTAATCACACTTGTTCAACCCAATTAATCCCCCCAATTTTGAATTTCATATGGCATGAGGGGGCTGATAAACATGTGGGCTGCCTTCTTGGGCTATGGGGTTGGGTTAAGCCACTTAGCTTGGGTTTGGGGCTCACTTGCCTAAATAGGCCAAATTGAGGATTTTGAGTTTGGGCTTGACCCAAGCTCACACCACTCAATGTGACTGAGTAACATTGCTTCCTAATACCCCATGGACCTACTCCAAGAAGAATTGAGTCAAGGTGGGGTCAAACGGGGCTTGATTGCACTTATTTGCTTATAGGAGCAATTTGGGTATTTTGTTGATTTTGCCCTAACTCTCCATGGTTGAATGCACACCATGGTCCATTTAGGTCTCATATACTCCCCTTAGGGTTTAGGGGTGATCAATTTGGTCATACTAAGTCAATTGGAGATTAATTTGGGTTTTTAGCACATTTAGGTTAATTTGGGGCTTTTTAGAAATTGGTCCAATTTCCCCAAATTGATGGCCCTATGATGAGGCTTTTGGGTCCATTAGGTCCCCTAGGGAGGTTGCCATAAGAGGGTGGGTCCAATTTGATCATTTGGAGTTCAATTGCCCTTATTTATGGTGGTTTGACCTAGGACAGCTCAAAGTTGACTTTTGGTCAATTTGACCAATTTGGTTGACCCCAAGGGTCCCTAGTGACCTACTTACCTCCTTGGTTGGTCATGGGGGTCATGGTGTGGTTAGGTTGGCTCATTGGAGTCTGTTGGTCACCCCTAGGCTAGGCCATCAAG
This sequence comes from Dactylorhiza incarnata, assembly GCA_033032865.1. Lineage (NCBI taxonomy): Eukaryota > Viridiplantae > Streptophyta > Magnoliopsida > Asparagales > Orchidaceae > Dactylorhiza > Dactylorhiza incarnata. The sequence goes on along the minus strand of JAWHQI010000610.1, from coordinate 253,362 downwards.
ATTTGCTATATGCACCCCAAAAGGCATTCCTTCCCATCTTAATGAGTTCATGGGGCTTCTTTGGCTCACTTTGTGTACTTGATCCATCCTAGGGGGGGTCTCCATGTCTATGTGTGATGATCAAGGTGCTTTTAGCCTCTTTCAGTCCACTTTACACTAGGGTGGCCCGTGGTGGCTGAGTGCACACCATGGGTTCTTCACTCCTTTCAACTGGTCATCCTAGTGCCCGGTGCCTCTTATCCTATTTTTGTCATGACTTGTCATGAAAAAAATTCTCTAGGGGCCTAGCAGTTTGGGGGATGTTACAGTGTGTTTGAGGGAGGGGGGGGGGGGGCAGGGAGAGAGAGAAAAGAGAGAGAGAGGGAGAACGTGGGCTCTTAATGAAGAAAGAGAGGGGGGAGTGAGAGGGAGAGAGAAAGGGAGAGAGAGATGGCGGAAGGGAGAGGAAGAGGAGAGAGAGAGAGAGGGATAGGGGGGAGAGAGTGAGAAAAATAAAAAATTTTATGTTCAAGCTTACATTTTTTTAAAAATAACAATTGTAATTTTGATTTATATTTTTTTACGGTCGTTTTGAATACTCATACATATACGTTAAGGGCGCAACCCACCTTGATGTGGGCGCAACCATCCTTGATACGGGCAACCCACAATAACACATCGATTTAACTGTTTCGCTTGAATGCGGGCGAAGCCCGCAGCGGCGCATCGATCCGGGGCGGGCGAAGCCCGCCGATCATGGGTCGGGTACTGTCACGAGGGGCACAGGGGTCAGGGGGCCCCCCCGTGCACTGGCACTCGTATATATATACACACACACAAACACACAAACGAAACTATATATATATATATACTTGCATCTTCGAACGGGCTACGCCCGTTCTCGATGCGGCGCTGCGGGCTTCGCCCGCTTGGCATTCAAATGGGCTTCGCCCGCCACCGACGGGCTTCGCCCTACCTCCCCCCCCCCCCCCCCCCCCCCCCCCCCCCCCCCCCCCGACAGTGGCTTCGCCCGCAACCAAGCGAGCTTCACCCGCTTGGCATTCAAGCGGGCTTCGCCCTCCCCCGCTACCCCTGACAGTTTTTTAAAATTTAAAAGTATTTAAAATTTTATTTATTAGAAATTTTAATAATTTCATTAATTATTTAAAGAATTACTTATTAAATTTTAGTTATTTCATTAATTATTACAGAATTAGTTATTAAGTTACAAAATAAAAAACAAAATTAAATAGAAAACAAATCCGCCTGCTTCACATCTTCACCACGCCTGTTCCGCTTCGCCTTCCGACTGCTTCCCGTCTTCACCACGCCGCCGGCGTCCTGCCCGGCGCCCACCGGGGGGTTCACCGGCCTCCGGCGAACCCGCTGGGGGTTGTCCGGCGGCGATAGGGCAGGGCCACTGCCGGCGGTGCCCCTGCCCGTGAGCTCCAGATCGGGGCTCACGGGCAGGGCCACCGCCGGCAGTGGCCCTGCCCTATCGCCGTCGGAAAACCCCCGAAGGGTTCGCTGGAGGCCGGCGAACCCCCCGGTGGGCGCCGGGCAGGACGCCGGCGGAGGAGCCGGCGGCGGCGTGGTGAAGACGTGAAGCGAGGGTGGGCGGAAACGCTGCTATTGGGATTTCTTGATTTCAGGATTTCAGAATTTTGGAGTATTCGATATTGGCAGTCCTGCCACTTTGAATCGGACAACCAATGTTTGAAGTGGCTTGATCGGACTGTCCAGATGAGAGTTTTGGTGTGCTTGAAGATATGCCTATTGTATTATATAATAAAGATATATATTTTTACCATATATAAAGAAGTATCAAATTCATGAATTTTAAAGCCGTTGAAATGATTACGGACGTCGAATCTAGCATGATATTTCATCAACCGTCGGATCAAACCACTCCCTCTCTCTCCACTTTTTCATAGGTCTCCTAAACCTACTAGGGGTGACCTAAAACTATGAAGGTGTAGAGTACCATACAACATGAAATTACGATTTTACCCCTAAATTTATTGAAAAATGAGTGTCATATGACCCATTTTTTAATCTCACAAAAAATGTCAAAGGTGAGATTTTAACTCAGGTCTCCACTATGTCAAGCAAAGATAACAACCATCACACCATATGATTTTTGTTGAATAAAATTGAATTATGTTTTATATATACGTATATAAATATAGATCGCCTCCACCGAAAGTCACCACCCCTGCCGAATGTCGCCGGCTCTGCCAAATGTCGCCCCCTCCGAATGTCGCCACCTCTGCCGAATGTCACCCACGCAGAATGTCGTCGCCCCTGCTGAATGTCGCCGCCCGCACGGGGGGCCCCCGTGCCCTGTCACTCGTGTGTATCTATATATATATATATATATGATGCGCCTCATTCGAGGCTCCTGTAGACCGGTCCAAATTGCATCGTCTTAGCCCATGAGCGGTTGAGCGCGCAAACAGTCAATGAGAATGAGACGAATGACAAGAGCCTTTTTTTAACGTGAAAAACCTCGAAAAGAGGTGAAAAACCACACGGTCGGGCGGTGTCGACCAAACTTCACTATTCTTTGTTGCTTTACAATGCTTCTGCGAGAAGGCGAGGGTGACAGGCCGCTCCTCGTTACAATTATTGGACAGTTGTTTTGTAATTTAAAAGCGCATTTTAAAATTATATATATCTAAGGTAGTTTTCAATTTGGTTGTTGCCCTATATAATTTAGGTCATTGTTATATGCATACAAATATTGACTATATGCAAATCAAAGCAAATGAAAATTATAATATATAACAATCTCTACGGGTAAAGTCTAAGCTACGATAAAGACTAGGAGATTAATCACTCTTCTCATCTCGTGCTTTCGCCAATCTCTACAGGTTCTTGATTACAAAGAGCGGAGTTGTAAGATTAATGCTTATTATATTTCTGGAGAAGAGCATTAATACATAGGCGCAGTCAGCCGCAACAGCCATGTCTTCTAGTCGTCTTCTTCTTCTTCAACATTCAGCCTCTGCTCCCCGCATCGTCTCCGCACAATCGGCAACTATTAATATTGGAGGTATTATTACATATAATATTAATTATTTTCTATAAACCTTAGTATTTAGTATTCTCTTTAATCCAATTTAGACACATTTTACTATTCTACCCCTGTCACAAAGCAAAAATAAAGATAGGAAAACACATTTTATTGACCGTGGATGTTTAATCCACATGAAACGAAACAAAATCTACATCATCTAATTGGATAGAACATTCAAATCAGAAGTATATCTCGAGAAGTATATCTTTGAGATGGGAAACCACATAAATTGAAGGAAAAGTTATTGTCCAAGCAAAACATATCAACTAAAACACATTAATGATGTTAATTTTACTCCCACTTTTGAACATAATCTAGGCTAACTTAAAGTGCCCTGACCTACAAATGGGCTTATAACTTTGACTACGAGGCTTTGGCATTATCGGCTAGGCCACCTGAATGTCAAGTCTATGGAGCTCATGAAGCAAAAGATCATGATCAGAGGCTTCCATTGTATGGGGAAATGTATTTTTTTACTTCTTATTGATGATTTTTCACGATACATGTGGATTTATTACCTCTCAACCATGTCTGAAGCATTTGAAGTTTTTAGAAGTGACGAAGTGGGTGAATTCACCTCCACTGAATTCACAACATTTGGCAGAACACATGCATGGCATTAAGAGAGAACTCACAGCTCCTTACTAATCAAAGAAATAATCATATGAGAACATGTTCAATTAAATGGAGGAATGTGGAAATGCAGTTGGAGAATGAGCTGGAAAACTATCCTGCATGAGTGGTGGTTGAACAGACAGAGGACAACCTCAATTTCCATTCTAACCAAATCAATACAGGAAAAAAAATCAGGAGGAAGAGAAACCATCTATGAATAAGTTGCCAGCTCTGAGTCATCATCACTAATCAAAACTTTCAACACAGAGGAAATATATCAAAAATGTGACTTAGCACTACTTCCTTCATCACCATCAAATCAAGAAGTTGGAGAAGAAGCATGAAAATTAGCCATGAATGAGAAAATGAGAATGATAAAAAAAAACAATATTAGAGCTAAACCTCTAGGCAAGGAGATTATCGGTGTAAAGTGGGTCTATAAACATAAACAAGATTATAATGAAACTAAAGTTAAACACATGGCTTAGATAGTTGCAAGAAGTTACTCACAGAAACAAGAGACTATGATAAGACCTTTGCTCCAGTAACCAGGATCTAGGGCTAGTATAGTGGGGTTTGGCGTGGGGGTTGCTATATTGAAGAGTATTGATGCAGGCCATCAGAAGACGTTTCCAACTTTGGAAGTAACTGAAGCATTGAAGAAGGAGCAGTTGAAACTGAAGCACTGAAGGAGCAGCTGAAACTGAAGTTTTGAATAAGGAGTTATGTTAGATATAAAATCTGTAAAGAGTCAGTTATAAGACTCATCCTATAAATATATGTAATGAGCTGAAATTGATATATAGAGAACAGATTTTGAATGAATATCTACTTCCCTTTTCTCTCCCCTGTGTTCTTGTGTGAAATTTCCTTAACAGTGGTATCAGAGCTTGCAAAAGCTTACACGCCATCAGTTTTTTTTATTTCTCTCCACATTTTAGAGTGTTTGGCAATCATTTAGATCATATGGAGGCTTCCAATCAGCTATTCTCATACTCCCAATCAGGGGTCCCTCTCTTTGAAGGTGACCACTTTGATTCCTGGCGCACACACATGCGTCTCCTGTTCCTTTCTCAAGGATTATGGGACGTTGTTGAAAAAGGTGTCGGAGAAACTACTCCAGCTTCCTCCAAAGAAACGACAGATGTTGTCGCTGCACGCACCAAACAGGCGGCAGAAGATAGCAAGAACGACGCTAAGGCACTCTTGTATATCCATCAAGGTGTCAGCAAACAACTTTACCCGCGCATCATGGGAGCAGCTACATCAAAGGCTGCTTGGGAGATCTTGAACACAGAATTTCGAGGATCTAATAAGGTAATTGCTGTCAAATTACAACACCAATGACGCCTTTTTGATACTTTGTTCATGAAAGAGCCGGAGACAATCCAAGAATTCATCTCCCGAGCCATGAACAATGTAAATCAAATCAAAAGCCTTGGTGATGCCATTGAGGATAGTAAAATTGTCTCTAAACTACTTTGAAGTTTACAAACCAAATTCGATCCGATTGTCACCGCAATTGAAGAGTCCAAGGACCTTCAAAACCTCTCCTTACCTGAGCTTTTGGGCTCATTACAGTCTTTTGATGACAGATTCAAGAGACATGACACATCTCTTGAGCAAGCCTTCTTTTCTAAGGCCCACATCAACAAATCCTCTCCATCATCACATCGATCATCCTCCTTCAGCATGTCTAGAGGGGGAGGGAGAGGGAGAGGTAGAAGAAGTGAATATAAGCAACACCAAGACTCTCAGCAAAATTTCCCTTTTCATCAAGAAAGACAGTCATTTTTGTACTTTATGCAAAAAGAGTAATCACCAAACCGAGGATTGCTACTTTAAGTGCAAAAGGTGCAAAAGAGCAACTCATTTTGACAGGGATTGCTGGTTTAAGAATAAGGAAGAGGGCAAAGTCAAAGAAGATGCAAAAGCAACAGAAGTAAAGGAGCTGGTCTTCCTTACCAGCATGCACACTGAAGATGACAAGGAACACATCTGGCTAATAGATAGCGGGTGTTCAAATCATATGGCCCACTCCAAGGCATCTTTCTCAGAGCTTAATGAAACTTTCCATTCAACTGTCATGTTGGGAGATGGGAAAGAACTAAAAATTGAAGGCAAAGGTATGGTACCAGTCAACACACACTCAAGTGAGTCTATTGTTATACAAGATGTTTATTTTGTCCCTACTCTATCACAAAATCTTCTAAGTGTGGGAAAACTACTAAGGAAGGGACTCTCCCTTACTTTCACCAAGGAGCAATGCAACATTTATAAAGACAAACAATGCCTATTGTCTGTAAACACGACTCACAATAAAATGTTCCCAATACAATTAAACCCATCTCCTGAAACAGTATTTCTCAGCACTGCCAAAGATAAGTCAATCTTATGGCACAAACGCTTTGGGCATCTAAATTTTAGAGATTTGCAATCTCTTCAACATAAACAAATGGTGTATGGGCTGCCAGAGATAAAACCGCAGGAGGAAGTCTGTGAAGCATGTGCAATGGGTAAAAATCACAGGTTGCCCTTTCCCAGTTCATCTTCCTGGAGAGCATCTCTGCCTCTTGCATTGATCCACGCAGACCTTTGGGGGCCAGCTTAAGTCCTCTCACTCTCGGGTATGCATTATTACATATGTTTTGTTGATGATTATTCCAGGATGTGCTGGATTTATTTCCTTCAACAAAAGTCCCAAGCCTTCAGGAAATTTAAAGATTTCAAGAAGGAGGTGGAGACAGAGAGCAATTTTCACATCAAAAAGCTGAGAACGGATCGTGGGGGAGAATCCATGAGTGAAGAATTCCATACTTTCTGTAGGCGGGAAGGTATCAAGAAGGAAATGACGGCCAAATACACACCTGAGAAAAATGGTGTGGTGGAGCGGCGCAATCGAACTATCGTCGAGATGGCCCGCTCAATGCTGAGACAACGCCAAATTCCAAAATCCTTTTGGGTTGAAGCAGTCCACACTGCTATTTACAAATTAAATAGATCACCTACCCGGAGCTTGAATAACCAGACTCCATATGAAGTTTGGTATAAGCGCAAGCCACGGGTAGATCATCTAAAAGTGTTTGGGAGCCTTGCATACAAGCATATTCCAAAAGAAGAAAGAAAGAAGCTTGATGAGAAGGGACAACCAACCATTCTGGTTGGATATAGTTCAGAATCGAAGGCTTACTGTCTCTATGATCCAATTACTAACAAACTATTTATCTCACGAGATGTTTTAGTTGATGAAGGTAACACCTGGTTGTGGAAGAAGCACGAGGATCAGAATCATTTTCTCCCCTTGACGGTTACTGAAGACTCCAATTCAGGCGAGCATCAGCCATCCATGACAAGGGATGAGACCTTGGATGCCTCTCCTATTGAAGAAGATGTGGATCCTGATTCATCGTCTCCATGAAGGTATAGATCCCTTGCAGAAATTTACAATGGAAATGAATTTTCTCTCTATTGCCAGGAACCAACAAGCTACAATCAAGCCTCAGGCATTCCTGCTTGGGTGGAGGCAATGCAAGAAGAAATCCATATGATTGAGAAAAATCACACCTGGGAATTAGTTGCAAGACCAGCAAATAAACAAATTGTTGGGCTTAAATGGGTTTACAAGACAAAGCTAGATGAACAAGGAAATATTCTTAAGCGCAAAGCTCGGCTCGTCGCAAAAGGGTATGTACAAAAAGCCGGCATTGATTTTACTGAAACATTTGCACATGTGGCTAGGATGGAGACTGTTAGAACACTCCTTGCCATAGCTGCCCAAAAACATCTCCTTGTTCACCAACTAGATGTCAAGTCGGTCTTTTTAAATGGAGACTTAGCAGAGGAAGTTTTTGTCGAGCAGCCTGAAGGGTTTGTAAAACCTAAAGAGGAACACAAGGTATACAAGCTGCACAAAGCCCTTTATGGGTTAAAACAAGCTCCAAGAGCTTGGAATTCAAAAATTGATAGCTATCTTCTCACAAAGAGGTTCACTAGAAGTCCTAATGAGCCTTCTTTGTACATTAGAACTTATGCTAATAACCATTATCTGCTCATGAGCCTTTATGTTGATGATTTGATATTCATTGGGACAAATGATGCAATCATCACTGATTTTATGAATATTATGATGACTGAATATGAAATGAGTGACTTGGGGCTCATGAAATTCTTCCTTGGTTTTCAAATTCAAAAAATCCCAGGGAGAATCACTATTAGTCAAGAAAACTATGTAGAAAGCTTATTAGAAAAATTCCACATGACTGAATGCAATCCCATGGCTACTCCCATGATCACAGGAAACAAGCTAAGACAATCTTGTGAACAAACCCAAGTTTCAGAAAGAGATTATCGAAGTCTTGTTGGATCATTAATTTATCTTACAAATTCTCGGCATGACATAGAAAATGCCGTTAGTATTGTTTCCAGGTTCATGAGTAAGCCAAGTTCAGAGCATTGGCAAGCAGTAAAAAGAATTCTGTGTTACTTAAATGGAACTATAAGGATGGGCCTGGTGTATGAAGCAGAGAAGGAAGAAGATTGCATCTTAATAGGATATACAGATAGCGACTGGGGAGGTGATGTGGATGATCGAAAGAGCACAAGAGGTTATGTCTTTCTCCTAGGAGATAAACCAATCTTCTGGGCCTCTCGTAAGCAGAAGGTGGTTGCCCTTTCCACGGCCGAAGCAGAATACATAGCCGCATGCAATACAGCTTGTGAAGGTTTATGGCTCACAAAGTTATTACAGGATTTATAGTTTTTGAAGACAGGAGATCATCCCACCAAGATTTGGTGTGAAGGTAAAACCCCCCTCCCGGAACACAAAATACGGCCGAGGGGAGTTTTATTCCCAGGACAGCCGCCTTGCGGAAGCGCCAGCACACGGGCTAGCCACCTCCGCAAGACGCATATCCTGCCGGCTAAACCAATATCATCAAGCCAACCCATCAATAATCAAAAACAAGAAGCCACATATATATAAATATTCGCATAAGTAAAAGTCCATAAATATACAAGGCAGGCAGCTCCACGAGCTCCTGCAAAACTACATCAGAGTGACAAACTAAAGGATGCCCAAAGGGCTACATTTCATTCTAAGCTCACATCTGTCACCAACGGTACTGCGGGTATCGCTGTCTCCGGCCCTGTCGACCTGACCTGGCTATCCGTCTCCCGCGCCGTGCGCTGCTGCTCCAGGGTGCACTCCTAAAAAGACGTACGTAGCAACCGTTAGTCATAAAGACTAAGTGGCTTCACATCCGCTCCCCCGACGACTCCAAGGCACCGGGCGGTAGAATTGAAAGAAAGCTGCAATATTAGCAATAATATACAAGCAGGTGACAGAAATGGTTGTTCCTATATGTCGGTTGTATGAGTACCCAAGTACTCGCAATAGTACTATCTAACAGGTTCATAAGTATATCAGCAGCAGTAAGTATATACACGAAAGTATAAGTAACAACAGACATAAGCAGAGTAATGAAGAGCTGAATTGAACTTAACTTATAAGGATGCCCATACAAGCTTATAAGTTAAGGGTCTGCATATAAAGGTAACTCATCATATAAAGATGCCCATACAAGTTTATATGATGAGTATCCATTGCTGTGCAATGCAATGATTATGATATGAATGCGGTGCAATGAATTGAAGGATGAATGCAATGCAATGCAATACGATGATTGTGTATTGAACCCTCTCCCATATCCACAACTATCCGGATGGCGCCTTTGGGAACTGAACACCAAAGGACCCCGACCATCCACCGACCATCAACATTATGCCACCACGTGTCAAGCATGCGCAACCACAAATTTCCCATGCACAACCGTGCGCTATCGAATACCCAAGGACTCTCGAACGTAGCCTTAATTCATAACTCATACGCCTTTAGCCGACGCCCCGAACTGCACTCAAGGCCCCCAACAACTGAGTCCTTACCGTTTACCATAAGATATAACCGAATCTTATAGTCCGCTCCGAATCGCCAGTGCTAACCATACCGAGTTAATTAGCTCGCGTGCCGTGGTGTGCGTATAACAATATATTTACTAAGCCGATCCCGTAGGATTATTCGCGCGATTGATGGAATATCATATTTAGCGATTAGGCAATCCAACCAACATAATGGGAGAAATCCACAAAATGCCGAGATTGAAGGTGTTATGACACGGTTTACTAAAACAGGATTTCTGGGTGCTACCGATGTCCAACCGTTATGATCCACCCCAATTTGGAAAGCTAACAACAAGGGCTACAACATTCGTGTTGAGTCCTAAACCCAGATCCCAGTGGGTCCTACCTAAAATCTGCCCTGAAGTCCACTGCAGAAACCTGGACAGCAAAAACAGCACGCAGTGGACCCAAACCAGCTTCCTGGTCAGTCCACTCGACTGGACTTTTAGAGAGCTACAGGTCACCCCAGAAAACGTGTAACCTATCGTTGGAAAGCTCTTTCCGAGGCCTACAACTTTTGTGTTAAGCCTGAAACCTGAATCCCGCTGTATCATGCCCACAACTGGACTTGAACACAGCTGCGCGCAGAAAACAGATTTCTGCATCGGTCTGCAGATATAATTTCTGCCCGAGTTTTAAGGTAATCTAACGTCCACTGTTCATCTTCTTCCCCAACAAGAGCTAAAGGTATACATATGTATATAAAATTGAAATCCAATTTAACAGGGAACTTTCTCATTTCTCAAGCAAGCTTATGAACCAAAATATATATATGTATTTATAATTGAGATCCATTCGACAAGGACTTATTTCTCAAATCCAAATCAACAGCAATAGAACCTATATATATATTTATATATATAATGAAATCCCAATAACAGGGAACTATTCATTTTCATCCTAAATGAAATTTAGGGCAACCACCTTCTCTCCTCCCATGCACCCTCACGAGGCCTTCGATTATCACGACACCAACGCCCTTGCATTCGTATTGAAGCGGGGAGTTGATTGGGGGTATTTTCGCGGCGATCGGCGCCCTACGGCGAAAACCCTAACGCGGCCTCAACCTACGGAACTTCATTTCGCTTTCATATCGACTCAATTGAGTTCGATATCTCGCCTAGGGGGTCTAAGATACTAGCACCAAGGGAGAGGGGTCGGAAGTCACCTGAATCCGGGCCGACGATCGCGGCAGTCTCCTCGGCGCCATGAACGAACTCGACCTTCTCCAAGCTAGCTCCTCTTCCAATGGTCGCACAAGCTTCTCCACGGGTTTTCTTGGCCAAAACCCTAAGTTACAACCATCAGGTTGGAGGGAAGGAGATGAAGGAAAGAAGAAGAAGAAGAAGAAGCAGAGGAAAAAGATGAAGATGCTGATCGGGAGAAAAGCTAAGAATTTAAGCAATGGAATTTATCTTCATCTCGCATTAATGGCATTAATGACAACACCACCTTCAAGGCCATACGTTGGAACTCCCAAATTTGGTGTCAGGGTAAGCATTCGGAAACAGCAGAATATTTCGTCGAACGGGAGACAATTCGTCGAACGGAGGTTAATTCGTCGATCGCAGCTGGCAAAATCTTCGTCGAGCGCTGCCTAATTCGTCTACCGCCGAACATATGATTCGTCTAACGCCGTTCGACGATACTTCGTCGAACGCCGTTCGACGATACATCGTTGAACGCCTTTCGTCGAACGCCGTTCGACGATGTTTCGTCGAACGCCGTTCGACGAACTTTCGTCGAACGCAGAACCTTCTTCGATCGCGGCAGCAGCTTATATTTCGTCGAACGAAACTATCCTATACTTCGCCGAACGCCGCAATCCCTTCGACGTTCGTCGAACACTTCCCCTTCGACATTCGTCGAACGACATCCTCCCTTCGACGTTCGTCGAACGAACTCTCAGAAAACCTATTATCTTATTACCCCCCCCCCCCATCACCTACAACAATATTGTTATTCCTTTCCCCCCAATTAATCTAAATTTGAGCACGCACTGGAAAGCCCAAATCGGGTAGTCAAAACGTCTTCGATGGGTCTAGCGCGAAATGGGATGTTACAAATCCAATAAACGAAGAAACAATTTCGTCTCCGAAATTTAAGTTGGGCCTATGGGGATCGAAGGTCGACTTACGATATCGTTCTCCCGAGCACACACTAAATCCTACTCGTCACGGGTGAGGGCCACAACCCATTTTCACTACCTCACCCCAATTTCTCCCCGGTGTGCTCTCGTTATACTCCACGCACTTGGAATCCCCCATTTTCCCAACCTTAACAAATCAACTTCGTTATACCTTTGTCTAAAATCCGTCAGGGTCAGAGCCTACCATGCACGATGTTATCACTCATCCTCTCAACCTTAGCCGATCAACATTCTTCGCACCTTTGATCTCTAGGTTCAGCGAACCTATTACGCACGAGGCTACCACTCGAGCTCCCGCACCAAATCCAGATTCCTCCTCTCAAGGAGTCATGTGTTTTATATTGCAAGAGTAAGTTGGTTCTTCCAATCTCAGGCATCGTTATCCAAATAACGTGCAACACCCTTATCGTCATCAATTAAATGTAGTCAACAATTTAGCTTTCAAAGAAACCGGCCTCAAAGTCAGGTGGGTAGTCTACCAGGTAAGGTATGGGGTCACGTACATGCTTGACACAGCCTAGGTGGCGGCTTCGGGAATGAACACCAAAGAATAGCCCGGATGGCGGCGTTGGGAATTAACACCAAACAACAGCCCGGATGGCGGCTTTGGGAATTAACACCAAGGGCCCGGACCATCCAGTTGAACAAACTACATTAGCCCGGATGGCGGCTTTGGGAATTAACACCAAAGGGCCCTGACCATCCAGTTGAACAAACTACATTAGCCCGGATGGCGGCTTTGGGAATTAACACCAAAGGGCCCGGACCACCCAGTTGAACGAACTACATTAGCCCGGATGGCGGCTTTGGGAATTAACACCAAAGGGCCCGGACCATCCAGTTGAACGAACTACATTAGCCCGGATGGCGGCTTTGGGAATTAACACCAAAGGGCCCGGACCATCCAGTTGAATGAACTACATTAGCCCGGATGGCGGCTTTGGGAATTAACACCAAAGGGCCCAGACCATCCAGTTGAATGAACTACATTAGCCCGGATGGCGGCTTTGGGAATTAACACCAAAGGTCCCGGACCATCCAGTTGAACGAATTAAACTAGCCCGGATGGCGGCTTTGGGAATTAACACCAAAGGGCCCGGACCATCCAGTTGAACGAATTAAACTAGCCCGGATGGCGGCTTTGGGAATTAACACCAAAGGGCCCGGACCATCTAGTTGAACGAACTACATTAGCCCGGATGGCGGCTTTGGGAATTAACACCAAAGGGCCCGGACCATCCAGTTGAACGAATTAAACTAGCCCGGATGGCGGCTTTGGGAATTAACACCAAAGGGCCCGGACCATCCAGTTGAACGAACTACATTAGCCCGGATGGCGGCTTTGGGAATTAACATCAAAGGGCCCGGACCATCCAGTTGAACGAATTAAACTAGCCCGGATGGCGGCTTTGGGAATTAACACCAAAGGGCCCGGACCATCCAGTTGAACGAACTACATTAGCCCGGATGGCGGCTTTGGGAATTAACACCAAAGGGCCCGGACCATCCAGTTGAACGAATTAAACTAGCCCGGATGGCGGCTTTGGGAATTAACACCAAAGGGCCCGGACCATCCAGTTGGTCATCTAGCGATGCGAGCAGTAATATAACAAAGCTCCCAACATCTTCATTTAACCACCACGCTGCAAACCTTAGCACTATGAGTGCTACGATTTAAACTAATTATCCTAAATATGTCACTTTAAGCACAACTCTTTGATCAACAATCGAATACGACTCCCACTCAACAAATTTCAAGGCGTCCCCCAAAATTTATTGCGCAGTCGTCTGACCAACCATTGATCATTGAGAGGCACTACAACACTATCGAGAGAGTTCAAGTTTCCACTTATTAATCCCCATGAGGTTCTAATGATGGAACTCATGCTATGAGGACCTAAGGACTACCACCGAGTCCTTATGTCATCCAAACGCTTGCCAGGATCCGACTAGTGCATAGCCGCACTCAAGGACTGCCAGTCTCAAGTCCTTACCATCACATCAGGATGTATTCATATCTTCCAAAAACATACGTCAAGAGTTCCCAATATAGTGTTCATGATTTTCAACCATCTCTCACATGTCATCGACATTCACTTCTTGTGCTCAATTTACGGCTCACTCTATCACAACGAGGTTTTTATCGCATTTGAGAGGTTGTCATCAAACCCCACTCTTTGCTAGATTATCGGACGATGTGCGCATTGATATCAATCATGTCGTCCACCGACTTCACCCAAACATGCGTCACCTCGCCTCATTTCAACCTATAGCATTCATCTATGTTCCGCCCAATTGACACATAAATTCGGGCACTCATTGCACATTTAATTGGAGAAGATTAATTTCTCTGTCGCTACCGCCGGCGGTAGCGCTACCGCCGCGCGGTAGCGCCCCCACCAGAGCGACCTGTGATGTTAGCTGTTTGTCTTAGCGACATCACGAACCACCGAATTTAGAATTCGTGCCGAGTTTCTTTCGGGATCCAGATAGTTCCATTTAGGGGCCTCTTCTCGTGAACTTAAATCCTTTGAGACATCCAATCACTAAACAACCCTTATCAATCTGCCGAATTTTAAAAGAAAAATGTTATCACCTCGTAGGTGTATATCCCTAGGTGTTAGCTTACTGCTCTCCTTGTCACTTATCCACATAGTCTTATAATAGCAGGGAGAGAATTATCATCTTCAAAATGCCCTCTTCTGTTAATTACTAATTCGATTTCTATCAACCCAAGCATGGCATTCGTAGCCCATCGTGCTTACGACAAGTTAATTTTTCCCATGATCACAAACTCCGAGGTTGAAGTTACAAGGATTTTAAATCGTCTAGAAAATCCCAGACGGTAGGCATTAGCCCAATAAACGAAGAGATAAGCCCCTGTATCTCTTTAGCTGGGTTTCCTCCACTACCAGATCTAATGCTCTCCCCGAATTATCTACGAACTTTTCCGACACGCACGAATAAGCGGCGCTTGCATTTCAAGAGTATTGTCGGCCTACCGCAAACAAGCACGATACTTGTAGATTTCAACATTATGCGGGCGCAAGCATATTAGCTAAGGGGAACAAAACTAAGATGCATGTGTACCTACAATAACCTCCTGCAGATCCCGCTCCTGAGCTAGATCCAAAGCATACACCTGCTGCTGAGCAGGCCTAGGGTTCCTACCCTGCTGTTCCTGTTCTCGACCTTGACCTCTTCCTTGCTGGGCGTCCCTTTGACGCTGCGTACAATAGCGCCGGATGTGGCCCGGCTGATGGCAATAGAAGCAATCGCCCTTGAGCGGCTGCCTTGGACGCTTCGGTAATGGTCGCGCTTGCTGCTCCACCCTAACGTTCGGGCGATCACGCCCACCATCTCTCCTCTGGTCTCCTCCTGTATCCATTATGTTCTTCCTCCTCGCGAAGCTGCGTCTTGACTCCATCACACCCCTCTCGGGCCTCTTACTCCTGGCCTGGACTCCCAAGTGGTCCGCCTCCAACTTCTGTGCCGTCTCTATAATCTGTGCGAGGCTCGAATCGGCGACAAATAGAAGGGCCTGCCTCAGAGAATCTCGCAATCCCTTATAGAACCGCTTTGCGTAACCGCGGTCGTCCAAATCATAGGAATCCGCGAATCTAGCAAGGTGATGGAACTCCCGTTGGTACTCCACGACTGTCCTAGATCCCTGCTTCAGCTGCAGAAACCTCTCTTCAAGTTCATCCCGGGCCGTGGAAGAGACGAAGTGCTCCAGGAACGCGTCTGCAAACTCGTTCCAGCTTATGTCAAGGTAACTATGCCCTTCAAAGGTGGAGCCCATCAAGGACTTCCACCACCTCTTTGCGTGCAAATCCAAGGCTGAGACTGCCAGTGTGACTGCCATATTGCCCGGGCATCGAATTCCTGCCAGTAACTCCTGCACTGTGTCCAGCCACTCCTCTGTCTGAACTGCGGACTCCGTCCCATGATAGGTGGGAGGGGAAAGAGCACGGAAGGTGCTCAACCAATTTGAGCCTGGGGACTGCGGCTGCACCGGCATCTGCTGAGACCTGAAGGCATCCAGGATTGCCGTCAAGGTTTGGCCCAGCTCTGATTGTTGAAAAGGAGCAAGTGCTGGAGGCACTGGGGTGCCAGCCGCTGGCTCCGAACGTGCCGGAATCTACACGTAACGTAGATTTTTGGGCTTAGGTTGGCTATTTAAAGGAAAAATAACGGACATACTCAATGCGAATCCCCTATGGGCACACCACTGCTTCCGCTCATTCAGTTTGTCCTCAAACTGAAGAGTTAGTGGGGTGGCACCAAAAGGGTATGGACTTCTTTATCTCAGGATCGTTGCAAGCTGATACCATTTGTAAAACCCCCCTCCCGGAACACAAAACACGGCCGAGGGGAGTTTTATGCCCAGGACAGCCGCCTTGCGGAAGCGCCAGCACACAGGCTAGCCACCTCCGCAAGACGCCTATCCTGCCGGCTAAACCAATATCATCAAGCCAACCCATCAATAATCAAAAACAAGAAGCCACATATATATAAATATTCGCATAAGTAAAAGTCCATAAATATACAAGGCAGGCAGCTCCACGAGCTCCTGCAAAACTACATCAGAGTGACAAACTAAAGGATGCCCAAAGGGCTACATTTCATTCTACGCTCACATCTGTCACCAACGGTACTGCGGGTATCGCTGTCTCCGGCCCTGTCGACCTGACCTGGCTATCCGTCTCCCGCGCCATGCGCTGCTGCTCCAGGGTGCACTCCTAAAAAGAGGTACGTAGCAACCGTTAGTCATAAAGACTAAGTGACTTCACATCCGCTCCCCCGGCGACTCCAAGGCACCGGGCGGTAGAATTGAAAGAAAGCTGCAATATTAGCAATAATATACAAGCAGGTGACAGAAATGGTTGTTCCTATATGTCGGTTGTATGAGTACCCAAGTACTCGCAATAGTACTATCTAACATGTTCATAAGTATATCAGCAGCAGTAAGTATATACACGAAAGTATAAGTAACAACAGACATAAGCAGAGTAATGAAGAGCTGAATTGAACTTAACTTATAAGGATGCCCATACAAGCTTATAAGTTAAGGGTCTGCATATAAAGGTAACTCATCATATAAAGATGCCCATACAAGTTTATATGATGAGTATCCATTGCTGTGCAATGCAATGATTATGATATGAATGCGGTGCAATGAATTGAAGGATGAATGCAATGCAATGCAATACGATGATTGTGTATTGAACCCTCTCCCATATCCACAACTATCCGGATGGCGCCTTTGGGAACTGAACACCAAAGGACCCCGACCATCAACATTATGCCACCACGTGTCAAGCATGCGCAACCACAAATTTCTCATGCACAACCGTGCGCTATCGAATACCCAAGGACTCTCGAACGTAGCCTTAATTCATAACTCATACGCCTTTAGCCGACGCCCCGAACTGCACTCAAGGCCCCCAACAACTGAGTCCTTACCGTTTACCATAAGATATAACCGAATCTTATAGTCCGCTCCGAATCGCCAGTGCTAACCATACCGAGTTAATTAGCTCGCGTGTCGTGGTGTGCGTATAACAATATATTTACTAAGCCGATCCCGTAGGATTATTCGCGCGATTGATGGCATATCATATTTAGCGATTAGGCAATCCAACCAACATAATGGGAGAAATCCACAAAATGCCGAGATTGAAGGTGTTATGACACAGTTTTCTAAAACAGGATTTCTGGGTGCTACCGATGTCCAACCGTTATGATCCACCCCAATTTGGAAAGCTAACAACAAGGGCTACAACATTCGTGTTGAGTCCTAAACCCAGATCCCAGTGGGTCCTACCTAAAATCTGCCCTGAAGTCCACTGCAGAAACCTGGACAGCAAAAACAGCACGCAGTGGACCCAAACCAGCTTCCTGGTCAGTCCACTCGACTGGACTTTTAGAGAGCTCAGGTCACCCCAGAAAACGTGTAACCTATCGTTGGAAAGCTCTTTCCGAGGCCTACAACCTTTGTGTTAAGCCTGAAACCTGAATCCTGCTGTATCATGCCCAAAACTGGACTTGAACACAGCTGCGCGCAGAAAACAGATTTCTGCATCGGTCTGCAGATATAATTTCTACCCGAGTCTTAAGGTAATCTAACGTCCACTGTTCATCTTCTTCCCCAACAAGAGCTAAAGGTATACATATGTATATAAAATTGAAATCCAATTTAACAGGGAACTTTCTCATTTCTCAAGCAAGCTTATGAACCAAAATATATATATGTATTTATAATTGAGATCCATTCGACAAGGACTTATTTCTCAAATCCAAATCAGCAGCAATAGAACCTATATATATTTATATATATAATGAAATCCCAATAACAGGGAACTATTCATTTTCATCCTAAATGAAATTTAGGGCAACCACCTTCTCTCCTCCCATGCACCCTCGCGAGGCCTTCGATTATCACGATACCAACGCCCTTGCATTCGTATTGAAGCGGGGAGTTGATTGGGGGTATTTTCGCGGCGATCGGCGCCCTACGGCGAAAACCCTAACGCGGCCTCAACCTACGGAACTTCATTTCGCTCCCATATCGACTCAATTGAGTTCGATATCTCGCCTAGGGGGTCTAAGATACTAGCACCAAGGGAGAGGGGTCGGAAGTCACCTGAATCCGGGCCGACGATCGCGGCAGTCTCCTCGGCGCCATGAACGAACTCGACCTTCTCCAAGCTAGCTCCTCTTCCAATGGTCGCACAAGCTTCTCCACGGGTTTTCTTGGCCAAAACCCTAAGTTAAAACCATCAGGTTGGAGGGAAGGAGATGAAGAAAAGAAGAAGAAGAAGAAGCAGAGGAAAAAGATGAAGATGCTGATCGGGAGAAAAGCTAAGAATTTAAGCAATGGAATTTATCTTCATCTCGCATTAATGGCATTAATGACAACACCACCTTCAAGGCCATACGTTGGAACTCCCAAATTTGGTGTCAGGGTAAGCATTCAGAAACAGCAGAATATTTCGTCGAACGGGAGACAATTCGTCGAACGGATTGTTCGACTTTCGTCGAACGGAGGTTAATTTGTCGATCGCAGCTGGCAAAATCTTCGTCGAGCGCTGCCTAATTCGTCTACCGCCGAACATATGATTCGTCGAACGCCGTTCGACGATACTTCGTCGAACGCCGTTCGACGATACTTCGTCGAACGCCTTTCGTCGAATGCCGTTCGACGATGTTTCGTCGAACGCCGTTCGACGAACTTTCGTCGAACGCCGTTCGACGAACTTTCGTCGAACACCGTTCGACGAACTTTCGTCGAACACAGAACTTAGTCGAATGTCGTTCGACGAACTTTCGTCGAACGCAGAACCTTCTTCGATCGCGGCAGCAGCTTATATTTCGTCGAACGAAACTATCCTATACTTCGCCGAACGCCGCAATCCCTTCGACGTTCGTCGAACACTTCCCCTTTGACATTCGTCGAACGGCATCCTCCCTTCGACGTTCGTCGAACGAAATCTCAGAAAACCTATTATCTTATTACCCCCCCATCACCTACAACAATATTGTTATTCCTTTCCCCCCAATTAATCTAAATTTGAGCACGCACTGGAAAGCCCAAATCGGGTAGTCAAAACGTCTCTGATGGGTCTAGCGCGAAATGGGATGTTACAGTGACAATCTCTCAGCAATCAGCATAACCAAAAATCCCGTGTTTCACAATCGAACAAAGCATATCGAGCTTAAATATTACTTTCTAAAGGAATTGGTAGAGAAATGAGAAATCAAAATCTGTTTCTGTCCAACCATCAAACAGTTGGCAGACATATTTACCAAACCTTTACCAGTCGAGCGGTTCATGGAGTTACGAACTCAACTGAAGATCTTTGATGTCCAACATCAAGGAGGAGTATTGAAGAGTATTGATGTAGACCATCAGAAGACGTTTCCAACTTTGGAAGTAACTGAAGCATTGAAGAAGGAACAACTGAAACTGAAGCACTGAAGGAGCAGCTTAAACTGAAGTTTTGAATAAGGAGTTATGTTAGATATAATATCTGTAAAGAGTCAGTTATAAGACTCATCCTATAAATATATGTAATGAGCTGAAATTGATATATAGAGAATAGATTTTGAATGAATATCTACTTCCCTTTTCTCTCCTCTGTGTTCTTGTGTGAAATTTCCTTAACATCCTAGACAGGGAATAAGGATGTTGGAAGGTCTGGATCCTGGATTCCAGGAGGAGAAAAAGTTCTGATGTGAAGCAATATGGACGTGGTTTTTAGAAGGGATGGGGGGGGGGGGGATTTAGTGGGGCTGGAATAGGATTTCCTGGAAAGAAAGAAAAAAAAAGGCTTTGATGGGAGCCTTTTGTGGGGAAAAACACCGTGGAGAAGGGGGAAGGGGGAACAAGCTTCGGGAAGGTTGAAGAAGGCAGTGAAGAGGGGTCTGCTTTCTATTTTTCTGGGAGAAATGGGAGGGATTGGGAGTGATTATTGTGGTTGTCAATGAAATGGCTGCTGTTTGGAGGGGTTAAAGGGGGCGGCTAGAGCTTGGGAGGGGAAAAGATGAAAGTAATGGATGAGGGATACCTTTGGGATGCGGAAAACCACCTAGGATACGTCATCTAGGGCCTCACGGAGTCGTCACTGTGAGGGGATAGTTGGATTGCGGGAATGAACTTCTCCAAACTTTGCAATAGCTATGGCGGCTGTCCGTACCCTCTTATTTATAATAAAGCATGACTTAGGTCAACCATCTTAGACGGCTATGATTGGTCGTACAAGACGGTTGTCTGATCTCACTAAATATAACACAAAAAATTAAAAACAAATACATGAAATTTTTTGAAATATCGACTCGGACGCATCTGCGGAGTCAGATCGTCGATCTGGAGATGTCATATATGACAAGTGGCAAATCGGCCCCAAATGGGCCCAAAATTATCCTCTGTCGCGATTTCACATCATTCTCCCCGGCTTGAAAGAATTCATATCCTTATGAATGGAGATTGAAATCATCTAGGTGTGTTCGGGCAGAATCAATGAGGAACATCGGGCTCGTCCGAGTATCATCAATTATGGGCATCCTTGCTAATGGTACACCTATTTCTGGCTGCCAGGAGCAGCTATGCATGCGTGGACCACAATATCAATAATGCTCTCAAGATCCACTAATGTGGTAGTAGTCCTGGTGCGATCGCTGGTGCAGACGATGAAGCCATGGACGACTGACCCAAAGGAAGGTGAGGCTCATAAGTGGAAAGGGTGCGGGACTGGGGATGTGGAGGTGCAGACTCAAAAGGATGCGAAGGTGCAGACTCGGAAGGATATGGGTGCAGACTTAGAAGGATATGGAGGTGTAGGATCAAAAGGATCTCCATGAAATGGGTCCACATACTCGTGAGGCTTGTAGTATGGAGTAAGGTCCTCAACATTAAATACAGGATGGATACTCATGCTCATAAGGATATCAAGATCATATATATGTATTTGCTCTGATCCTTCTCATGATTGTGTAGGGATCCATTTGCCTAATGCTCAAACTTTTAGCAGGCCCCTAAAGAAGTCGCACAACGCGTATTCTCACCATCACATGTTTGTCGTCATGAAATATCTGCTCTTGTCAGTGAACATATGCATGCAATTTATAAGATTCATTACCAGTATTGATCATCCGCCGGACCGACTCATGAAACACATACAAATGGTGAACACACGACTCAACAGACACATGCAAATGGTGAACAAATGACTAAACACGACATGTATGCCCCGCTCTCTAGGGGCAGTCTGATTAAATTCGAAGTTACGACGCAGCGTCAAGTTCATATCGACGCATACGTTGACTTGTTAAACGCTGATTAAATTCGAAGTTACGTCGATTGGAAATCGACGTAACGTCGATTGGACTACACCGACTTAGAATTCTTAAATAGTCTCGAAGCTACGTCGAGTACTAGTCGACGCGACGTCGATATATCAGCGCGCGCAGAATTGCTTCTAGAAGCAATCTCGACACAGCTTTGCGTGCCAAATAATAAGTGTTATCGACGGTGCGTCGACCTAAACCCCAAGTAGCGGCGATTCATCTACTTTTAAAAAATTACTGCGTCGAAACATTTACGCTTTCGAATTCTCTTCCTCTTGCTCTCTTGCTCTCCTGTTCTCCAACTTTCCCGTGCACCTCTCTCTCTCTCTCTCTTTCCCTTTGACTTTGCAGGTAAATCCAAACAGATGGCTCCTCCCAAAGTCAACTCAGGGTTTGATGTGGATGTGGACTCCTTCAGTGCAGCGGCAGAAAGTTTCAAAGTCATTATTAGCTTGTTTCAAGAGGCTGGTTTGACCAAGCTTATCTCCACAAGATGCAAAATCCTGGATATCGAACTGACTGAATTTAAAGACAGTGTTCGGAGAGGAGAGGATGGTTCCCTCAAAGGGAAAATATATGACACAGATGTATTGATAACAGAGGAATTGCTAAACCAAACATATGATCTTCAGACAGGGGATGAGTCAGATGAACTAACAGGGGATGAGATTAAGAGGTCCCTGGAACTGATGAAGTTTAAGAAGGACAAGCCTATCAATCTGAAGAAAATGGATCTTGGAGAAGAATACAGATTCCTGGCAGATATAGTAGGAAAGGTATTGTTGTGTAAGATTTCTGCACATGATGCTGTTCCAAAGCAACAGTTGCAGATCATGGGATCTCTTGTTCTGAAGAAGAAGATCCATTGGGGAAGATGCCTACTAAAGATGATTGGGCATAAGTACTCCCAGAAGGAGAATGCCCATATGAGAATAATGAGCCAAGTGCTCTTCAAACACTATCCAGATATCTGCAAGTCAAAAGGAGTGCCCATTCCTCCTGGAAAAAGGATTACAATTGGAATCTTTTCCAAATGGACCAGGCAAATCTCAAAGCCTGGTCAAGCTCAAATTTCTCCTCCTCCATCTCCTCCTCCACTAGATTCAAAAAGGGATCACCCTCAGGAAGACACCCCATCTCAATAGCAACAACAACAAAAACAACTGCAACAACAACAACAGTTCCAATCCGCTTCATCACTTGAGCCATCTCCTCTGCAAACCCATCTACCACCATCCATCCAAATTCTAGACCATCCATCTGCTCCACCTCCACCACCATCAGTTCACTACTCTCCTGATGTTTACCATCCTCTCACCCCTATTCAAGAAGAGCTCCCTCCATCACCTCCTCCATATACATCTCATCCACCCACAATTGATCTTGAGCAGATCATCTCCAAGGCTGTGGTCATTGCCTCCTCCACATTTGCAGATCAAGTGGCCTCTCGGGCTAGAAAGTTTGACAGAAAATACTCACAGATGGAGGGTGAGTTATTAAGATTTCAAAGATCCTTTCAGAGCCTCAAAGATTTTGTATCTTCCTCTATGGTTTCAAGAGAGTTCTTAACCTCACTGGCCAGCAAGGTCAAGAAGGGGGAGAACATACTAGAGGAAGAAATACCTCCTCATGTTATGAATGGACAAGATCAGGGTAATGCTAATAATGAGCCTGCTCCTGACAAAGTAACTACCTTTCAGGGTGCACAGTCTCAGGGGGAGCATTCAGAAAGGTTGGGTGATGATGTCCAGGGAAAACTAGATGCAACAGTTCAGGGGGAGCTTGCTCCAGAAATATTGAATGATAAAGGAACAGTTCAGGGAGGGACAATTGACAAAGAGATAGCAGATGTCATGCAGTTTCTGACAGATGAAAGGGATCCCCAAGAAAGGTTGAATATTGAGCAAACTGATGTAGCAAAACAGGGGGAGCCTACCCCAGATGTCCAGAGGGACTTAGATGCAGAGATGACTGTTGTAAGCACAGTTGTAGCTCAGGATGAAATCCAGGATAAAGATCCACTGGATGAAGTAGCACGGATAGCTGAGGAAGCTGCCCAGGAGGCTGAAATTATACAAAGTCAGGGGAAGCTAACCAAAGACATCACTGATGATAAGCCCTTGCAGTTTGCCTCAAGAAAAGTCTCCTCAAAAGTATTCTCAAGAAAAAGAAAGACCCCTGAGAAGGATTCCTGAATTCTTATGAAGGTATTCTATGATTATTCATTTTGAACACAAATATATTGTGGAAAGAACAATGTTATACAACTTTACTGCTTGACAACTAAATGGAACTATATATGATTTCAGTCTGTTCTATGTTCTGTTTATGTTGTAATGTATGTATTGTTGTTTATACAAAAGAATGTGTAAAATCACTTTATTCAATCTGTAAAATTTGGTAAGATAAATAAGGGGAGATTGTTGGGAAAACCTTGTGATTTAACTTAACAAATTATATAAAAGTGATTTTAACTACTATGATTAAATTACCCATTGTATATTGAGGGTAATCTGGTCATTAGATGTCTTAGGATGTCACACTCAACATAGGGTGTCAGGACCAGATCAAGGGAAGCAAAATTGGGCTAAGTTAACATTTACGTCGAATAGAATTCTACGGAACATCGAGTCCATATCGACGCTGCTCTGACTAGAAGTCCAAGTTGTTCAACCCTTCTGTCGAAGTAACTCAAGTCGACGTTACGTCGAATAGATATCGACGTAGAGGTAAGGGACTTATCGGAGTAACTGGAGAAGTCGACGCAGCTTCTACTTCAACTCGACGGAGAAGAGGTTATCTGTCGAAGTCATCTAAAGTCGACGCAACGTCGACTTCATCTCGACGCAGAAGATGAAGTTCAGATCCAGGCAGATCAACTCGACGGACACGTCGATAAGATATCGACGCGACATCGACTAGCAGAGTTCAATCAGAGCAGAGATGAACTCAAAGCTGCTTCTACAAGAACTCGAAGTTGCGTCGATAAGAGAAGAAATGAATTTGACGCTACGTCGAATACAGTCTGTAAAAGTATATCTTTTCAGCTGTCTCTCTGATACTTCTTTTATGGCTCACATCCTTTAAGACCGTTCCCCAACGGCTTAATAATTGCCTGAAATAGAAAGGAGCATTAAAGAAGGAGACAAAAAGGTTTCTTGGAACCATATTCCTTGTAGGTGGACAGGCCGAGAATTAAAGAGGAAAGAAAGAGAACGTCATTAGCAGATTACCTTTTCAGGGCATACCAGAAAGGGAAAGAAATTTGAAATCGAATAGAGAGAATAAAAGGAGAAGAGAAGACAAAAACAGATATGACATTAATCACAATCAGCCGTCTTCCTTCTTGCTAGGGCTTCCTCTTCTTCTCCCTCTCTCAGGAACCCTAACGCAAAAAAAGAGAAAAGAAAAAAAAGCTTTGTTGTTCTTCATCTAATAGAACAGAGGATCTGAAAGCTGCTCTTCATCGTAATCTCTTAGCAGCCAGATCTCAATAAGCAGAAGTAGAAAGGATCTAACATACAAAGCACCTGTAATTCATCACAATCTAAAGCAGGGGTTAATCAAGAGCAGATCCTGTGGAACATCTAATATACAGTCTTCTCAAGTATTCTGAGAACAGAATTCCTACAACTTTCTTTCTTCTCCTTCTTTCTCATTCTGTAAAAGTGTTTTATTAATCTCTCTTCAAAGGATTCAGTGGTTCAAAATCTCCTTATCAAAAGATCTGGTGGTTCAAGATCTCCTTATCAAAAGATCTGGTGGTTCATGATCTCCTTGTCAAAAGATCAGTGTTCTAAGAATCTCCTTACCAAAAGACACAGGCACAGTGATGTATCCCTACCAGGTGGTAGAAGAGGGGAGTACCCATATTTTGGGGAACCTCTATAAAAATTTTTGTGTCTTCTGGTTACTAATTTTCTGTGTTGTCCCAATTTCTTTCTATTCTGCACTTTATTTCCAGCACCATATTTATTCTGCTTGTGATCTTGTTGAGCATAAATCCTTAGTTCAGTTTATTGTTTTCACAGTTAGGATAGAAATAAATTTAAATCTCTATTCACCCTCCCCCCCCTCTAGAGGATTCTCAGAGGCACACTGTGCACTATCAATTGGTATCAGAGAGAGGTTGATCATTAAAAGGTTAACACATTGATCAAAAAGACCTCCTACTCTTATTTCACTTCTATAAATATATTTTATAAAGAAAATGAGTACTAAGGATTATACCTCCACAAGACCCCCAGTGTGTAACTTAAACAAGTTCACACTCTGGAAGGCCAAGATAAGGCTTTACATTAATTCAATTGATGAAGACATCTATAATGTTCTTCTCACAGGTCCTCCTACTCCAGTCAGACAAAAGAAAGGAGAAACCTCAACAACTGAGGTTGTCCCAAGAAAGGAATGGACAGAGGCTGAGAAGAAGGTCAAGGCATGTGATGTCAAAGCCATGAACATTCTGGTTTCAACAATGTCAGATGACATTTTCCAGAAGGTTGCTGAATGTCAATCAGCAAAAGAGATTTGGGATTCCCTCACCACAATGGTTGAAGGAAGTGTTGATGAAAGGAATGACAGAAAGTCCCTTCTCATATCCCAGTATGTGAACTTTCAAAAGAAAGCTGAAGAATCTGTTGCTAATATGTATGACAGATTCAGCATTATTATTAATGGGCTCAGAGGCTTGGGCAAGGAGATATCCTTGACTGAAATTAATGATAAAATCCTCATGTGCTTCCCTAGCTCATGGGATTCAAAAATCTGGGCAATCAGAGAATCCAGATGCTATAGAGAGATCTCCACTGAAGCTTTGCTAGGAAAGCTTAAGTCTTATGAGATGCTACTGAAGACCAGGGCTGAGTCAGAAGAGAGGGAAACTACTCCAGCTCCTGTCCAAAGGAACCTAGCTCTGAAAGCTACTGAAGGAGAGCCCTCTACTCCAGAAGATGAGATGTTCAATCTCCTAGCAAGGAGATTCAAGAAGTGGGTCAAGACTGAAGACTCAAGGAGAAGAGAAAGAGACTCAAGGCCCAGGTATGATAAGACTCCAAGGAAGGAGATTATATGTTTTACCTACAACAAGTCAGGGCACATTGCTCCTGAGTGCCCTCAAGAGCAAAGGAACAGGAACAGCAATAAAGAGGAGAAGAAGAAGAAGAAGAAGAAGAAGAAGAAGTCCTTCAGAGGGAAGGACAAGAAGAAAGGAAAGGGTTTCATTACTGAGACCTGGAGTGATTCAGAAGTGGAAGAGAGCTCATCATCATCTGAGAGTGATGATGAAGAAGAAGCAGTAGCAGCCTGCATGATGGCTCTTGGAATGTCATCAGATGATGAAGATCATCAGGTAACAGTTTTTGATGAATTTGACTTTACTTCTGATGATTTTAAAACTTGTTTTAAAGATTTCTGCATTGAACATCAGGTAACAGTTTTTGATGAATTTGACTTTACTTCTGATGATTTCTGCATTGAACATCTTAGGGTTTTAAAGATTTCTGCATTGACTTTACTTCTGATGATTTTAAAACTTGTTTTAAAGATTTTAGCTTATGAGTATGAGCTTATGGCGTTGATACTTGTTGTGCAGCATTGCCATCCCTACCTACTTGGTCGAAGCTTCATGGTTCAGACGGATCACCATAACCTCTGGTACCTCTTGAATCAGAAGATTGCCACTCTGGCACAACAGGTCTAGGTTGCAAAACTATTGTTCTATGAGTTTTCTACCGAATTCTGTGTCGCCGACCCACTCCTTCGAACGATTGTTGTTTCCTTACGGGCAGATGACACCGCCCGGCCGCCATATAGTCTCGCAAGGGATCGCCTCCTCTGTCGCGGCAGTTTGGTGCTCTCAGCTTCATCTCAGCTCGTCGCACGCCTTGTAACAACCCTACTTTTCATTCTATGTATTTATTAGATTTCTGCTAACCGCAGCCCCCCCCCCCCCCCTCTTTAAACCTAACCGAGCCAGACCTCCTATTTTATTTCCCCAGCCGAGACCCCCTATCCTGATTCCTCTCGATCTATGGCTCACGCAAGCCGCAAGCGCAATCCCGCTCCCGATTCCTTCCGTCTCCCGCTCCCGATCGCTGCTCCAGCCGCAGCCCTCCCGTCTCCCGCCTCCCTGCACGCCAGCGCCTGCTGCTCCTCCTTCCATGGGTGACGTCGACTCCTCCTGCCGCCGCCTCCTGCTCTCCCTCAAGCCGTCGTGTCCTCCTTCAGCCGCCGCCTCCTCCTGCTCTTTCTCCTCCTCAAGCCAGCAACCCCTGCTTGGGCCGTCTCCCTCCTCTCCATTTCCTGGAGGTCATCCGATCTCCTCCAAAGGGCCGTCTGCAGCATGGCTCCTTCTTTTCCCCTTCCCTCAAGGCCGACAGCTGCCTCCTCTTCCTCCGGCAACTCCGTTTCTTCCTCCGGCAGCCCTCTTCCTCTCTGATTGGGTCGGTGTTTGCGAGAGGAACGCCTAGGGTTCGCTCGTTTCCCCCTCTACTCGGATTTCGAGCCCGGATATGACTTCTTTTGGGTAAGAATCCCTCCTTTCCCTCCTATTTCAGATTTTTGCCCCCTTGCGATCGTCTAATCATGATTTGTTTGTGATTTCTGGCATCGTTCGTCGAATCTCCCAGCAGAATCTCTCCAAGGCCCTCTCCGAATTAGGGTTTCCGTCGCCCAAGCGCCGCCAAATATCTGATTTGCTCGTTGTAGCCTCCGCCTCCGCATGGAATCTCTTCTCCCCTCACTTTCGAGGAGGTAAAAATTTGCTAAATCCTCGTTGTTTAATTTCCTCGTCGAAGAAATGCTTGTGTTTGCGTAGCGAGTTGTTCAATGTCAATTTCATCGTTCTTAAACAGGTTTAAATTATGATTTCTGATTATTGCTCGCGCTACTTGGCCGCCTCCGCCAGCTTCAGCTTATTTAAGGCAAGTAGAGATCCCTCTCTCTTGCAAGCATTGAATTTTACTTCGCCTGTCTGTTCTTATGATTTTGTGACTTCATTTTTTGAATTCATGTTTCATCAAACAAATTTAGATCTTAAATACCTGATTGGACTTGTTAATAAATTGAGATTTCACGCGTTGGAAATGACACGAATTTGAGGACATGAATGATGTTATTTGATTAGTCGCCTAGATGAATGAATTCCTTATTTGATGGATAATTCAAGGAATACTAGATTTTTGAGTATGTGTAACAAGCGTCATGATAATAATAGTAATGATATCTGGTTAGCAAATATATGATCGGTGTTTTTCTATCATGTTCAGATCGTATACTTGTTCGCTTAGAAGATAATCGTGTCTTGAAATGGATCAACCTAAATGAATTGCTTGGTATCCTAGAAAATAATGTACAGTAGTCTTGTTACTCGTGAATACTTGAATCCGCAAGTTTCAAAACTCTCTTTCGAGTTCTCTGAGTCATCGAATCCTGTTTCTTATACCTGGTTGGTTGAAAGACTTGGATAAAGTCTATTTCTTGATTTGATGTTCTTCTTCCGCGTGAGTCTGTTCCAATTAGAATCACCAATCTATGAATCTTGTAATCTCATTAATAACACAAGTAAACCTTGAAAGGTAGGGTTTAACTGACGCATCTCCTTGACTTGGGTTCCCTCTTGAATCCCTAATGGGAACAAAGGACCGGTCATAGCGAGCATTAAATTTCTGAATCTTCTGAATCTGTACTTGAATCTGTCTGAATCGTGAATCCTGCGCGTCAAACAAAAATACCTACACTTTCACTTGTTACAACTTATGTTATTACATGATCATCTTTGTATGCCTTACTCCTGAATCTCTGACAAGTCTTGAATCTGAATTTGAATCCTTTTGAATCATGAATCCTTCAATTCATTAATGTGATAAGCAATCACTGAAAGATAGTGTTAAATTGATGTGACGCCTTGAATCGAGTTTCCGCTTACCTTGTAACGGGAACCAATAATGTTATAGCAAGCCCAATTACTTTGACAAGCCTTGCTATTAGACTCCTGCTAGAATCTCGTGCATCAGATAAAAACACTTGCACCTTTCAATGATTACAACTATTGACATTTCGTGACTGAATCTATGTTATGTTTCGGAGTAGTCTAATAATTCTAATTATTTCTACTTCTCTTGCTTACTGTTGCCTTGCTAGCCTCGCTTCTGATAAAACTGGTACTTATACATTGTTGTTTCTCTTGCTAGTTTGTAATTTACCTTGCTAATGTTATCAATGTTCTGAGGCTTTTCCTTCTTGTTTTGGATTTGCCTTAGTGTTCGTGCATGCGCTGCCTGCTCTCCGAGGCCGTTCTGCGTCAAGCTTCAGGTTTTGTGTTTTTGTTTCATTTCTTTACAGTCAGATATTCTTTTATGTAGTAATTACGATCAGCCATTTTCTCCTGTTTCATGGACAACTGCTAGAATAAATATTATATGTACTAGAATTAGACATGTTTGCATGTTCATTCATCTGAGATGACCACTGCACAAAAATCTGTTTCAAAACTTTTATCTTGAGCTTTTACTAAATGCATGTGCACCTGTTTCAACTAGCATATTTTAAAGCTTCCGCAACAAAACAACATGTTTCTACTCAAAAGTAACTATTTTTAAACTATTATTTTGTATCTCTGCTTGCGCCTTAGCAGGCATGGTTTTCCTTCCGCCCATGCCTGTGGCATCACGGCCCGCCCGAAGCGCGCTCTGACTCTTGTCGAGACGGGTCGTGACACGCCTACTCGCAAAATTCACTAGACCCCGGAAGGAGGGCCATGCAGGTACCTTCCGGACATACTGTTGCCTCGCGACATCTCTGTATTGGTCTAGCATATTCCGACAGGTCAAAGCATTTGTGTCAGTCTGCTTGTCGTGTTAGCCTGCCAAGTACAAGACCACTTTTCTCGGGGGCCACCTTCTGCCACTTCTTATCCCTGCCCGGATCTGGGAGGATATCTCCATGGATTTTATTTTAAATCTCCCTCGCTCCAAGACGTGGGATTGCATATTAATGGTCGTTGATCGTCTATCCAAATATGTCCACTTCCTTCCCTTCTGACACCCGTTTACTGCACCAGTGGTTGACGCAACTTTCATTGATGGGGTGGTTCGTCAACATGTGTTACTACATTGTGAGCGATTGTGGCCCTTTATTCCTGAGCTCATTTTGGCGGTCGTTGTTCAAGATGCAAGACACCCAACTTTGTATGAGTACAATTTACCACCCACAGACGGACTGGCAGTCTAAGATGATGAATTGTTGTTTAGAGACATATCTACTATGTTTTGTGTGCAACCAGCCGCAGAAATGGGCAGATTGGCTTTCCTAGACCGAGTACTCTTACAACACCTCTTTCCACACCAGTTGCACCACTCTGTTCGAAGCAGTCTATGGTAGACTCCCACCATCCCTCGCGCGCACTTTCCCCGGGGAATGTGGCGTGGAGTCCCTGTCTAATCTACTCTGTGACCATGACTCCATAGTTCTCCAACTGAGCCATCACCTTTAGCGTGCACAGGACTGATAGTGGCTTTTGCCAACCGTCACCGTCAAGATGTCCAATTCATTGAAAGGGATACCATGTTCGTCAAGCTTCGGTCGCACCCCAGATTTCGGTGACCCCGCGGAGCCATTCCAAGCTAGCGGCCAAGTTCTACGACCCGTTTGAGATTGTTGCATGGGTTGGCACTACAGCGTACCGCCTCCGCCTTCTCCTAGACATCCACATCCACCTGGTGTTTCACGTCTCTTAATTAAAACGGGTTATTGGAGACCATTTGGTGGAGTCGACATTGCCCCCGCCTTCTCCCGGGCTCACCTCGCCAGACTACCTCCCTCAGCTCGTCACGGATACACATACTATAAGTCGAGAGGATTCCTCCGTCGAGCAAGTCCTAGTGCACACGCTTGATCGGCCGCCATCGAAGGCCACATGGGTTGACTGGTTTATTTTCAACGCTCGGTTTTCAGACTTCTGCCTTAAGGACAAGACAAAATTTCTAGAGGGTTGCATTGTTACGAACGCGGAGGAGGGAGAGTGACTTCCACCAGTGTGGAGGGTATACCAGCGTCGTGAAAGAACCTCTAGTGATACATATTGGGTTATTATAGTCTATTATGCGTACTTATGTATTTGTCCCACCACGCCTATTAGAGATGGAGGACCGTTGTATTTCATTTATATAGCCCCGTTATGGGCCCTAATAATATACAATTAAATCTTTCTCTCCAATTCTACTTGGTATCAGAGACAGCCCGATCCCGTAACTCTCTCCCGATCCCGCCTAACCCAGCGGATCTCTCTCCCGATCCCGCCTAGCCCAGCGGAAGTCTCTCCCGATCGCGCCTAGCCCAGCGGTGGTCTCTCCCGATCCCGCCGAGCCCAGCGGTACCCTCTCCCGCTCCCGCTCCCGCCTGGTGTCGCCCTAGCCTCGGCGGATGTGAGGGCCGCCCGCTTCTCCTGGTCAGTCGCCCTCCATCGCCGACCAGATCTGGTCTCCATCGCCATTTTGGTTGGTGTTTCACCTTCTTTCTTCCGTTCTTTCTTTTTCATGACCTAGATCTTTGATCTATGGTCCTTCGTGTTCTTTGGATGGGAACTCCTCCTTCTGTTTGAGGATTTCCCCGTTTCTTTCTCTCCTTTGGAGCCTTTTTTCCCCTATCTCTTTGGGTTTTCCCTGATCCCTTCTATGGATTCCTCGACTGATGGCTTTGCTAGGCGTATCACTACCACTCTTCTTAGTGAGAAGAATTTTATTGCTTGGTCCAACTCTGTGCGTGTTCATCTCGCCGTACATGACAAGCTTGATTGGATTGAACCTAATGGGGTTCCCAAGCCTACCGAGGAAAAAGCTCTCCGTCAATGGAAAACGGAAAACTACAA
Organism: Dactylorhiza incarnata; assembly: GCA_033032865.1. Classification (NCBI taxonomy): domain Eukaryota; kingdom Viridiplantae; phylum Streptophyta; class Magnoliopsida; order Asparagales; family Orchidaceae; genus Dactylorhiza; species Dactylorhiza incarnata. The sequence continues at coordinate 220,872 of JAWHQI010000610.1, read as the reverse complement.
GATTCTTGGGTGGCTCCAATGCTCCATGGAGCCCCGTATTTACGAGCAGTTTAAGCGTTTCGATTCTGTGCCGTCTCTTTGGGCTGCCCTGACTCGCACTTATGGCCACACACGTGTTGATACATGGATTTACTGTCTTCCAGGAGATTTCTACTGCTCGACGGGGGGATCGTTCTGTGCATGACTACTTTACTTTTCTCTCTGGGAGATTCCAGGAGCTTTCTGATCTCGACCCGTTTAGTGCTTTTACTCATTCTGAGGATATGCTTGTTGTCAGGCAGAGACAGGAGAAGCGTGAGACCTACCAGTTTCCGATGGGGTTACGACCTGAGTTTGAGCAGATTCGGGTTCAGATTGTCAGTATGAACCCTCTTTCGGATATTTTAGATGCTTACTCTCTGGTGGAGGAGCATGAGCGTCGTGCCCACCTGACCACTCCTCCTATTCCGGCGCTTGCTTCTCCACCAGACCTGATGGCCCTTGCTTCAGGTCGTACTTATTCTGTGCGGAGGGGGGGGGGGGGGGGCATTCTTCCACCAATAGGGGTCGCGGAGGTGGCCGCGGGAGCCCCTTTGCTTTTGTTCAGTGTCAGCACTGCCTCCGGATTGGTCATGAGAAGTACCGATGCTAGCTGTTTTTTCCTCACCTTCGCCAGCAGCCTTCTGCTACACGTACTGCTGCCGCTACTACTTCCGATTTTGGGAGCCAGCCTAGTTACAGTGCCCCTTCTGGGACCCCTTCTGCCGACTAAAGCCAGCTTATGGCTCAGGTTCAGGAGCTTCAGTCACAGCTTCAGCAGCATGCCCCGCTCCCGCCTCAGCAGCAGACTTTTTCTGCCCCTGGCTCCTCGTCGTTCTCGTCGACTTCAGCATCTGCGTCAGGTACTCCGACGGCCTTTCACGTCACTCATGAGGGGTCTTCCTCTCCCTGGGTGATTGACTCTGGGGCCACTGATCATATGACGGGTGAGCCACACTTGTTCTCCTCTCTTGTGTCTCCGAGTGTCCATCGGCAGATTCGTCTTCCTGATGGCTCTGTGACCCCATTATTCACCATGGCACAGTCTCTCTATCCCCCTCTTTCTCCTTGGATTCAGTTCTTCATGTTCCCAAACTAGCTTTAAATCTTCTTTCTGTTAGTCAATTGACTCGCTCATTACACTGCTCGGTGACTTTCCTTCTGGCTGTGTTTTTCAGGACCTGACCACGAGGAGGACTTTTGGCTACGACCGTGAGCGTGACGGGCTTTACCAGCTGGATCTTCCACCCCCTTCACCATCATCGCCATGTCTCTCCCCACCGTCCAGTGCTGCTGCTGCTACTACCACCCCTGCTCTTTGGCATGTCCGGCTGGGTCATGCTAGCCCTAAAATTGTGTCCTCTCTTTTTCTGAGTGTCTTATTTGAGCACTCTTTTCAGTGTGATGCGTGTCAACTAAGCAAACACACACGCACTTCTTATCATATATCTTTTTCCCGTACTTCTGCACCTTTTGATAGTGTTCACTCAGATGTTTGGGGCCCTGCCCCGGTTGTATCTTATGATGGTTTTCGTTATTTTGTTTCCTTTATAGATGACTTTACTCGCTGCTGTTGGGTTTATCTTATGCGTGCTAAATCTGAAGTGTTTGACCTCTATACTCAGTTTTCTCATATGGTTAGTACTCAGTTTTCTTCACGTATTCGAATTCTCCACTCTGATAATGGGGGAGAATACACCTCTTCCTCGTTTACTGCTTTCCTTGCTAGCCAAGGAACCCTTCACCAATTCTCCTATCCCTATACTCCGGAACAGAATGGTGTGGCGGAACGCAAGAACCGCCATCTCCTAAATGTGACCCGTTGCCTTCTCCGTGGGTCTCATGTCCCCAAGTCTTTTTGGAGTGCTGCCCTTCTTACGGGGACCTTCTTGGTCAACCGTCTGCCTTGTCAGCCTCTAGCGGGTCATATTCCTCTGAGTCTCCTATCTCCCAGCTGCCCGTTGTTTCTCGTTCCTCTCCGAGTATTCGGGTGTGTGCGCTTTGTCCAGGATCGTAGTCTGACTCGGACTAAACTGGATGACAAAGCAATCTGTTGCTTATTTTTTAGGATATTCCTCCTCTTCCAAAGGATATCGGTGTTTTGATCCCTCTTCTCGCAGGACCTTCCATACCATGGATGTTACGTTCTTTGAGGATGTCCCTTTCTATTGTGACTCTCCTACTCCTGTTGTTTCCTCACCTCCACCCCCTACCAGCTCCGGTTCCCCTTGCCTCCTTGCACGACTCCGTTCCGCTACAGACATATACCCGTGGCCCCCGTGGGCCTTCACATGTCCACCCTATCCTTCGGGATCCACTGATCGAGCCCAGCTCACCGGACCCGGTGCCACTTCCTCAGGCAGGTGATGTCCTTCCTCTTCTGACTTACCTATTGCAATTCGCAAGGGTAAGCGTTCTTGTGTTACTGACCATCCTGTGGCAAGTTTTGTGTCCTACCAGTGCCTTTCATAGGGTTACCGGGCTTTCATCACCGCCACTGACCAGATCAGGATTCCGAGTTCGACGACTGAGGCATTCCAGCACCCCAAGTGGGTGGCAGCCATGGAGGCTGAGATGTCCGCTTTACAGAAGACTAGTACCTGGCGGTTAGTTCCTCTTCCCGCCGGCAAGAAGACTGTTGGTTGTCGTTGGGTCTACACCGTCAAGTATAATGCAGACGGGTCTTTGGATCGCTACAAGGCTCGTCTTGTTGCCAAAGGTTTCACCCAGACTCCAGAGGATTACGGGGTGACCTTTGCTCCTGTGGCCAAGCTCTCCACTGTTCGTCTCCTTATTTCCCTCGCTGCCTGCCACAGGTGGCCTCTTCATCAGCTGGACGTGAAGAACGTCTTCCTCAATGGCGGCCTCGTTGAAGAGATTTATATGGATCCGTCACCCGGATACAGGCTTCAGGGGGAGTATTTGGGCTGTGTCTGCCTCTTGCAAAAGTCATTGTATGGGCCGAAGCAGTCCCCTCGAGCGTGGTTTGAGCGGTTCGGTGATGTTGTGCTTCAGAGTGGTTTCACCAGATGTCATGCCGACCATACGTGCTTTGTTCGGACTGTTGTGGATGGTCGTAGGGTGATTGTCCTCGTCTATGTGGATGACATCATTCTTACTGGTGACGACAGCTCAGGGATAATTCAGATCAAGGAGGTACTTCAAAAGGCTTTTGAGGTCAAAAATTTGGGGCCTCTGAAGTACTTCCTTGGGATTGAGGTTGCCAGATCTCACCAGGGGATCTCTTTGTCTTAGCGGAAGTATACACTTGACCTTTTGAGTGATACTGGCCTTCTTGGGTGCTCTCCAGTGTCTACTCCTATGGACCCGAAATACCGCTTACACGCCGAATCTGGCGAACCTCTCCCTGATCCAGGCAGATACCAGCGGCTTGTTGGAAGACTTATCTACTTGACCAATACTCGCCCCGACATTAGCTTTGCTGTGAGTATGGTCAGTCAGTTCATGCATGCTCCCCGAACTTCTCACCTTGATGTTGTTTTTCGGATCCTTCACTACTTGAAGGGATCGCCTGGCCTCGGGCTCTTCTACCGTTCATCGTCATCCTCCGATCTTACCTGCTACACGGATTCTGATTATGCTGGCTCCCTCACTGACCGACGTTCTACTTCGAGGATGTGCACTTTCTATGGTGGCAATCTTATTTCCTGGAAGAGCAAGAAGCAGAGTGTTGTGTCTCGCTCCTCTGCCGAGGCTGAGTACAGGGCTATGGTTTATGGCGCCACCGAGCTCCTCTGGATGCGTACTCTCTTGACCGAGCTAGGCTTTCCTCCTTCTAGTTCCTCGACACTGGTTTGTGACAACCAGTCTGCTCTCTTGCTAGCATCTGACTCTGTCCTGCACGAGAGGACCAAGCATATTGAGGTGGATATCCATTTTCTCAAGGAGCACATTTGTTCGGGGACTCTTGCAGCGTCCTATGTTCCTTCTGCAGAACAGATTGTTGATGCCTTTACCAAGGCCGTTGGGCCTTCCCGCCTTCTTTCTACCTATGGCAAGCTGGGCTTGCTTGATATCTTCGCGCCAGCTTGAGGGGGAGTATTGGGTTTATTATATTGGGTTATTATAGTCTATTATGCGTACTTGTGTATTTGCCCCACCTCGCCTGTTAGAGATGGATGACCGTTGTATTTCCTTTATATAGCCCCGTTATGGGCCCTAATAATATACAATTAAATCTTTCTCTACAATTCTACTATACATCGGCTGAAGAAGGTCATTAAGATTTAAAACGCGTGGATATCTTGGGAAATCGGATGTATCTTTCCTTGTATTGCGGTTGGGTCGAGGGTGTTACATAAATCCTCCATACTATGTATTTTCTCTTCATCTTGGTGGTTTAAAGAAATTTAGGAACCCTAGGGGCTATTTTCTCTTCCTCCCTCTTTCACTCTTTTCCTCTTCCCTCTCTAATCTTGGCAGCCCGGTTCCTCATTTCCGAATACCTAACAATGTTCTTGGGTTATACAGTTAACATAACAACGTAGAAAAACATAGATATAAAAAACTCTCCAAGATTTATGAAGAAACTTTAGTGTTAATAATATCTTGCGATAGATCTACTAAAGTAAGGAAATATCTAAGACTGATAATTTAACTTATATTTGTGGAAAATTCTTAAATGTTTCAAATACAGAATCTTATTGACAACGTTTTGCATGCCTCTATTCTAACAGATGGAAAGAAAATCAATCACAGAACATATATATAGGTATAATTTCAAAGGATCTTAATATTAATATAACATTATTTACCATGTTCTTTTGTTATCCTAGTATTTAACATTTTAAGGGGAAAATGGGTTATTAACACAAAGATTACCTGAAGAGGGGTGAGGGTATAGTCCAGGATTCTTTCATAGTTACCATAACGTTTATTTCCATTACGAAAGAAGATTCCTCCATGCCATGTGCGTGGTCCAACCATATCATTAGCTGCAATGTACAAAAATTAGTAGATAAAAAGACAAAATTGACAATGCTTGTATAATTCAAAAACTTGTCCTTCTTCCCTTTCTACTTTTACCAGAATGCAAACACACACACACAGACAAAAGAACAGAGTGGAGGCAAGAGAGAGAGAGAGAGAGAGATCTTACAACACTGCCAAAAAATTCTATAGCCAAAATACTGGATACAGAACAAAAAAGGAATAGTTACTTAAATATGAGCATCAAAACATTAAAAAATGAATAAAAATTAAGGTTTTATAAACTAAAGTTAAAAACCATATTTTCCATTCGAGTATTGGGAAAATGATGAATATATATCGGAAATGTAAAAAGGAATGTGTAAAGTAAGAAGCTTACCGCATCTGGTGCCCAAAGAAACATTAGCTGAGATGTGGGCTATTGCGCTAGTAAAGTTGTGAAGCTAACAAATGAACATTGCCTTTGCTGCCACGGGTTACAGGTTGAGGACCCATCATCTTCATCAACCTAGAAAATCAAGAAATGAGTGTATGAGAGACCTGGTTACAATTTTGTAGTACCTGTTAGCTATCTAGGAAGTGCGGATATTTGCAATGACCGTATGTATCGTCCAAAACGTTCCAAAGTCGAGAAACTCTTAGAATCCCGTTCCCGAAATTCTTAGAAATTTTCTCTCAACTTTAAATAAAAGAAAGTCATTGGGACCCCCGGATACGCCCAAGTATGCTCAAAAACAGTGTATATTCTGATGTTGATGTGGAGAAAAACATGTGAAAGAAAAGTGTTGGGTGATAAGTGATGTGTTAAGTGATAGGTGATGTGTTAAGTGATAGGTGATGTGTTAAGTGATAGGTGATGTGTTAAGTGATAACTGATGAGAGTCAATTAATTACCTATTTTCATTCATGGATCTTATCGATAATATGATACGCTTTTGTGACACATAAACCTTGTATTTATTTAATAGATGATATATGAGATATAATAATTGATAAAGATGTGAATACCACACATATCTTCATGATAATTATTTTAAATAATTCAAAATTCAAAAACGTATCCCATATCATAATTTTTTGGTTTGAAAATGATGAATCTCGTATTTGTATCATGTCCCGTCCCCTTGCAACATAGCCCATTAGCAAGCTACTAATATGGGGTAAAATAACTGCAAAAAAAATTTCATTAATCAAGAAAAAAATGGAGCAATACGGAGAGAATGGATCATTGATTTTGAAACATTACTCCATTCCAAAATAATTTGTTATACCACGAAGATAAGTAAAAAGGGCATAAAAAACTAAAAAACATAAAGCAGTAATGCTCCAGGATTGAATTAACTATTTAATTAATCTATTAAATTGGATCAATAAATATTTAAGCACCAACCTCCGTATCTATTAATCGATCAAGAAAGATTTTAAGCCCCGACAATCTCATCGTTAAGCATTCAACGCTGGGAGAAAACAAAGATGGAAGTCAAGATGAACCCTTCCTCAACCAAAATTATCTTGTTATAGAAATGATTTAATTATTGATAATTTAAGCAATGATAAATATCTTATCTCCCTAACCTGCATAAATGTAACCCACCCAAACTCCATTTGGTAATTGTGGGCATCAGACGTAATCTCAGTTGAGTCATTTGACGCACGCGCCAAGATTCATTTAGGGCCATTTTATTGTGATTGATAGTTTTAGAAATGAAGGATAAACGATCGGAGATCGATATCATGTTCAGCATGATTTTTTATATTTCTATGTATTTTTCTTTTATTTATTTTGTATTATTTCAAGATTTAGATTAAATGATCCAATAGAAAATTTGAACAATTAGATTCATTTAACTTAAAATCTAGCTCTCTCTTTATATATAGCTTATAATTAGTGGAATGATGGCATTGACAGTTTGTAAGTAAATTGGACTCGTTAGTCAAGGATCGATGATGATGTCGATCTCTCTTGCATGTCAAGGCCCAAGAGGAGTCCTTGTCCCCTTTGACGGTGCCGCCAAAATTTCCTACTATCGCCACATAGCTTGTCTTCATCACCCAGAGCCCGCGGGTCCTAGTTGCTATCATCTTGTCGATTCCTGTAAATAAAACTGACAGCCCCGCTGCCTCCTCCGTTCTTCACAGTTCTCCACATCCCTCTTCCTACCCCTTCAGCCCTCCAAACCCCAACCTTTTCCCCTCCAAGCTTCTCCGCCACATCTTCCTTCCCCACCAGCCCTAACCGCCACTATCTTCTACCTCCTTGCTCCAAGGCTAAGCCCTAATATCCTCTACATCTACCTCCACCGCATAACAACTCCACCTCCCTCCATCTACCTATCACAACCATTGATACTCTCAAAGATCCCAGTCGAGTCTCCCATCACACATACCCAACACACATGAACCCCTCTCTTCCACCACCTCCCCCAACATCCCTCCATTGTACCAAAAATATCTATCAACTCCTCCGCAAAACCGCACACCCGAACCTATGCATTACTCTCATTCTTACCTAAGCCACCAATTATTTTAGTTCCACTTTGGATTCGATTACTCGGTAAGCGTCCACGTTTATTTTTATCGCATTTACATTGTCATGGAAGCAACCTCTTGCAAAAATGCAGGGTAAGGTTTGCCTACATTTCACCCTTGTGGTGGGATCCCCGGACCCTAGCTGCGCGTGGATGCTTTGTGCACCGGGCTGCCCTTTTTTTACATTGTACGGAGGCACTCCTTATTACTAGTGACATGTTGTTTTGACATTTGCATATTAATTTCCAGACGGCTTGTATAATTTGCTCCGCACTTAATTTATGCATGTTCTCACTAGTACGCAATTGTTCATTGTATGATGTAACTAATTTGGAATATTTGCAATCAATTGTCATTATTTGTGTGAGCTTTAAATTTTATTATTTAATTAATTGTGCATTGAAAATAATCGCATGACCGAGTCATTAGCATTGCATTGGGGTTATGGCTTAGTCAATTGCTTATTTGGATTTACTGATTGTTCAATGATTGGGGCACACAGAGAATAATCATGTACCTTTGAGGTAACATTTTTCGAAACTCTAAAAGGTGTCACAAGCCAACCATGCTCGCAACCTGAAGGGTAAAAGGCTATAATTGGAGCATGAGCATAGGCCATGAATGTCTAGACTACACTCATCTAGTTTGAATGAAGAGGCATATGAAGTTTCTACAAGGTCGGGTTGAAATATTGATCACAACAATGATAAGTTGTCACATAAAACCGGATAACACAAGAGCAGTGGATGCGATCATCATGAAGATCTTGGACAAAAGGACCTACGTGAAAGCATAGATTGGTACGACAATGACTATGCACTTCATCATAGTTACCATATGGAGGACTTCGTGTGTTAAGACTACCATCCTTGACGAAGAACAAGATTGAACGGAAGAAAGTTCATCTTAACCTCAAAAACATCCAATATACTCAAATTTATTATTTTGTATGTGTTGTGCCAACCTTACGACTAGACCTGCTTGACACCTTTCTTAACCCAGAGGACTCGATGCTCAAGTAACCAGACTGTCGTAGAACATGCTTCATCCTGCTCCATCTTACCTCGATGCAGACCAATAAAGATGTGATTAGAAAATGAGTCATGGGCAAGCCTGCCATATCTGATTTACCCTATCTAGAGGACTCCTCACTGACTTTCACCCCCAAATAAACAAGTTACATGTCGCCACGTCACGTAGACCATTGATTATGTGTCAATCAAAGTGAACTCAAAGCACAATTTCTCGTCAAAAAAAGGGTTCAAAGTTAACTTCTGTAGAGATAGTAAGATTGTGTGAAGCAGACCTGCCATGTTGATCTCCCTTTGTTGAGTTGTTTCGCTGGCAACTCACCCTTTAGGTGCAAACTCAATTGGGACATTAACGATCTTTATTGCATTGACAACTTTACGATTATGGCCCATCTTTTATTTGTCCTTACATTAATAGTTCCTTCTTTGTAATTATTATGCAACTTTTGCAGGAAAACTTTGTTTGTATTATAAATATGACGGAGAAATAAGTAAAGTGTAAACCTATAATACATGGAAGTTAGGAGCTCTACCTGAGAGGAAGATGAAGACAAACTATGGAGCCCTTCGTAACCCCTGCATTGTTTGTGAGTTGTGACCTAAAACATCATGCCTCTCGAGGCGTGTTACCCCTTACGACAATCCTAGCAGAAGTTTGAGCTCCACTGTCTCTCCAGGCTCTGGCTATCTCTGAACAGAGATATTCCATAGGCATCGCCGCAATAAAAGTGAGTTCTCTCACACCCCTCTTTTCATGCGTGTAAGCACTTTGTTTTAGTAGGATCTATTGACGGGCTTTTCTGCGAGCCTATTAGACAAGATTACTTGTATCATGCTTGAATTATAATAAATTACTAGATTAAACAATAAATGAATCACCAGATTTACATTTAATTTAACCACTGCATTCCATAATCTAGTTCACATACCACATATTTTATATTCGTGTGCGCCGTGCGGTAAAATACCCCTGATATTTCGGCATTGGGGTGCAAAGTGCCAGAAAAAGGATTTTCGGGGGTGCAAAACGCCAATTTTAAACTTTCAAGGTGCAAAGTGCCAAAAACCCGTAATTCGGGGGTGCACAGTGCCAAAAAGCCCAGATAGCCATGACAGCGATTCGGAGCAAGGAAGAGAAGGGGGCGGGAGTGCGTCGCGCTTTGCCAGTCGATCGGGAAATTTTTAGCTCCGACACCCCGTGCCCAGATCTGTGTCCGGGTATTATAAGATTGCGACGGGTGTCCTTAAATCTTAAAACGGAGCCAAGAATATAATAATATTCAAACGGAAAATTCTTAACAGAAAACTCGGCATCCTGTGGTAGTAAGTTTCTTGTGGCACGATGTAATGATGTAGGAGTTGTTTTAAATGATTGTGTCGTCTTGATAGCAAGGAAGAATTGGATAAATTGGTAAGAAATTTTTTAGTTATCAAATTTGATTTTTTTCGGACATCATTCTCGTTCTCCCAGAGATCTACACCGATCTCCGTGGAGATCAATAAGGGTTCGTTCGGCGTGCAGGAATTGGCTTTTTGGAATTGGCTTTGGGTTCCAGAAAGCCAATTCCGTTGTTCGGCGGGACGGAATTGCATCGGTATTGGATTTGAGGCCAAAACCGACGGCTTTCTTTTTGGCCTAGGAAAACCTTCCGTGAAAACTTTGCCTTTTCGCTCGGTTTTGCACTGTTTTCACCCGCGACAATGTTTTCCCGTGAACTTTTTCTTCTCGTGACGCAGGCGCTCCAGACGGCGACCTCCCCCCGACTAATTTCGTGACGTAAGCGCTCGATCTCCAGGTAGGTCGTCGATTCCTCTTGCTTCTGCGACCAACCGACGGATTCCCCTCCTGCTGCCGCGATCGAGCGATGAAAGGTCCTCTGCTACCGCATCTCCTTGCTTTCACTTACCGACCGACGGAATCCCGCTCCCATGCCGTGATCGAGAGACGGCCTGCTCTAAATGGTGCAGTGTTTACTCTCTTAAAAATTCCCCCATTCTCTAATCAGTGCCTGGAAAAACTTAATATGAACAGTAGAGTGTTTCCTCCCGCTACCAGCTTCCTTCATGCCTTTTCCGCTTTTAAGTATGCCAATGTTGCTCACTGGGTTTTGTTGTTGGAAGTTCTGCAGTGTATAGGATCGAGATGTATATGCAAACCCCACATATATATGCAGTTCTATAATTCAGCAATGTTGGAGTTCTGTAGCTTGGATGTTCTATAGTTATGCAATCTATACTTCTGCTCAGTTGCTTGAGTTTGAAGTAATCTTGGCCTGATTACATTTGGAAATGCCATTACTATGATTTACCTTGAGCAGGCATTTGTTTTGATATTTTTTTTTCTCATCATCTCGGCTCAAGCTTTTGCATAAATAGATTTTTTTCAGTGACTTCAATGATCCCATTAGAATTTCATTGATCCTTTTAAGCATAGAAAATAAGTTTGAGGTTTATTTATGAGATTATTAGACTGAGTTTTAGGTGATTGTTTTGATATTTTGATTTGCTACTTCAATTTTAAAGAATATCAATTTTAAAAATTTCAATTCCAGAAAGTCAATTCCACCGTGCAGCCGAACAGCTTACAGACATCAAATCCAATTTTGTTCACTGAATTCCATCCTGCAACCGAACAGCAGAATTGGTTTTCTGCACAAAATCAATTCCTGCAGATATTAGTTTTCTGGCCAAAGCCAATTACAGAAAGCCATTACCTGCGGGCCGAACAGACCCTTACTTTACCACCGACTGTTAGTCTTACTCGTGTTGAGCATGAATTGACTCCACCAGAAATAATGGAGGAGATTCAAGAATCTCAGACTGAACTAGACAAACCAAAGGAACTTAGAAAGTCAATCAGGGAAAGGAAAAAGTCTGACGTATACATGGGTCTTCATGAGGTGTTTATTCTAGACACAGAAGACCCGTTGACCTATGAAGAAGCAATGAAAAGAAAGGATTTCATAGCATGGCTTGAAGCCATGAAGTCCGAGATGCAATCCATGTATGACAACCAAGTATGGAGCTTGGTTGACCTTCCTGATGGAAAGAAATCCATTCCTTGTAGATGGATTTTTAAGAGGAAGATGGACATGAATGTCAACATGACAACCTACAAGGCAAGACTTGTAGCGAAAGGTTTTAGTCAAATCCAAGGGATTGACTTTGATGAAACCTTCTCGCCTGTTGTGATGTTTAAGACAATTCGGATCATGTTGGTCATTGCCGCATTTCATGATTATGAAATTTGGCAATTGGATGTCAAAACAGCTTTCCTGAATGGAAAGCTAGATGAGTATGTATTCATGAAGCAACCTCAAGGTTTTGAAGATCCTCAAAATAATGGCAAAGTATGCAAGCTTCAAAGAGCCATTTATGGGTTGAAGCAAGCATCAAGGAGTTGGAACAAACGCTTTGATGAAGAGGTTAAAACCCTTGAGTTCATTCAAAGAAAGGAAGAACCTTGTGTATACAAGAAGGTTAGTGGGAGCCACGTTATATTTTTAATCCTATATGTTGACGATATTCTCTTAATGGGCAACAACTTATCTTTACTGGAACAAGTAAGAAACTCATTGAAAACAATCTTTTCAATGAAGGACATGGGTGAAGCCCAATATATCTTAGGAATCAAAATATATAGAGACAGATCACGTAGACTCATTGGCCTAAGTCAAAGTATCTACATTGACAAAATCTTAGAAAAGTTCCATATGAAAAACTCTAAGAAATGAAATGTGCCAATGAAGACGTCTACTCAGCTAGGCAAGTCTCAATGTGCCTCGTCACATAAAGACATTGAATATATGATGAATGTGCCCTATGCTTCTGCCATAGGTTCCATCATGTATGTCATGATCTGTACGAGACCGGATGTCGCATATGCTCTCAGCATGACGAGTCGACATCAAGCTTCACCTGGTCCAAGTCATTGGACGGCGGTCAAGAATATTCTTAGGTACCTGAAAAGGACCAAGAATAAGTTTCTTGTATTTGGTGGACATAAAGAGCTCCATGTAGAAGGTTACACGGATGCTAGCTTTATGACAGATCCGGACGATAGAAGATCTCAATCTGGGTTCGTTTTTCTTCTGAATGGTGGAGCTGTGAGTTGGCGTAGTTGGAAACAATCCACTATTGCTGATTCAACCACCGCAGTGGAAGTCATGGCGGCTGCAGAGGCAAGCAAAGAGGCAGTCTGGATAAACAAATTCCTTGAGGAATTGGGAGTCGTGGCATCTAGTGGAGGGCCCTTGAGATTGTTTTGTGACAATAGTGCTTCCATTTCACAAATCAAGGAGCCGAAATCACATCACAAGACAAAATACATGGACCGGAAGTATTTGTCACACGCGACTTCATTGAAGAAGACAAGATTGCACTTTTATGGATTGACACAAATAGCAACACAGCTGATCCCTTCACCAAGCCACTGTCTCAAGTTAAAGGAGGAATTCATTTCGAGTCCATGGGGTTGCAAGACCATGGAGAGTGGCTTGATGTTTAGTGACGGAGGATTCTTATTTATGTTTTGTATTTCTTTTATTAGAAACTTTAAAAAACAAGTGGGAGATTGAAGGATTTGTGTTTTGAAAGTTGTCTTCAATTTTATTAAGTTCATGTTTAATGAATGTTTAACTCATTCTGTCTCTAGATCATATGATGATGTCTCATGATAGCTCAAGAAGATGCCCTTGGTCTTGAGCTGTAGAACACTTTGAGTTCAATCACATGATCTTAGTTTTATATGCTCACGATCCTGGTAGTCAAAGAGGGACATTGTGTAACATCCCGACTTTTATTGGGTCACTAGGCCCTATGAGCCCAATAAAAGTAGGCCCGAACGGTAGAAATAACCCAGTATAGGGTTATGTTCTACGAACCCCGAATTGAATTCTGTCAGATCCGTCAGACTCATATGACCAATACGAGTGCAACAGAATTCATTGCACCTCGATCTGAGGTCGTTTAGAGAAAACGACCATTTTGAGTATCGTTGTGCGCCGCTACCACACTATAGTGGGATAGTGGCCAAACATACTCCAAATTGACTTCCGTCAGTCCCGTTAGACTCGTATGACCAATACGAGCACAACGGAATTCGTTCCACCTCGATCTGAGGTCGTTTAGAGAAAATGACCATTTTGAGTATCGTTGTGCGCCGCTACCACACTATAGTGGGATAGTGGCCAAACATACTCCGAATTGACTTCCGTCAATCCCGTTAGACTCTTATGACCAATACGAGTGCAACAGAATTCGTTGCACCTCAATCTGAGGTCGTTTAGAGAAAACGACCATTTTGAGTATCGTTGTGCACCGCTACCACACTATAGTGGGATAGTGGCCAAACATACTCCAAATTGACTTCCGTCAGTCCCGTTAGACTCGTATGACCAATACGAGTGCAACAGAATTTGTTGCACCTTGATCTGAGATCGTTTAGAGAAAACGACCATTTTGAGTATCGTTGTGTGTCGCTACCACACTATAGTGGGATAGTGGCCAAACATACTCCGAATTGACTTCTGTCAGCCCCGTTAGACTCGTATGACCAATACAAGTGCAACGGAATTCGTTGCACCTCGATCTGAGGTCATTTAGAGAAAACGACCATTTTGAGTATCGTTGTGCGCCGCTACCACACTATAGTGGGATAGTGGCCAAACATGCTCTGAATTGACTTATGTCAGTTTCTTTAGACTCGTATGAATGATACAAGCGCAACGGAATTCGTTGCGCCTCGATCCGAGGTCGTATGGAGAGTATGCCATTTTAGGACTATGCAGACCACCTCAGTGCAACGCACGAAATGTGAAGCACACAAGCTCGGCATTGGCCCCGACAAATCTTGATGGACCCCGGGACCATGAAGGACCCTGCCCTAAGTTGACCTCGGTCAACCCCCCCCCCCCCCCCCCCCCCCCCCCCCCCAGCTTGAAATCTGTTGAGAAAAGAAAAGAAAGGGGGAGGGAGAGAGAAGCCCCTCCCCCAAGGGAGGGGGCTGCCCATGGATAGGCATCCCCCTATTGGGGCAAGGGGGCAGGAGAGAGAAGGGGGGGGGGGGAGAAAATATCTCCCCCCACCCATCCCTTCCTTTTAGCCCACGTGGGCTAAAAGGAAGGAGAGGGGAGGCCTCCCCCTCCCCTATATAAGGAGGGGCTCAGCCCCTCCCTGAGTGCCAACCCCCCCCCCCCCCCCCCCCCCCCCCCCACCCTCTCAGCCTCCTCCTCCTTCTCCCCTGCCGGCTAGCCCAGCCAGCCCCCCTGCCGGAGCTCTGCCCAACCCCAAACCGCCGCCACCCTCCTTCCCCACCATGGCCGACCGCCCCTCAACCTCCCGAGCCCCTCCACCACAGGTAGACGCCCTCCCCTCCTCCTTCCTACTCCCCTGAGCCAGGCCGACCCCCTCCCCGTCGCCGGAGCGCCACCAACGCCACCCCGAGCTGAGCAAAGCCCAGGTGGAGGCGCTGGCCGGGGAAGCCCCCCCCCCCCCCCAAGCGCCGGTGGTGGCGCCGGGGGAGCAGGTCCCCACTCGGGGACCACGGCGCCGGCGAAGGGAGGCGGCCGGGCCGCCGGAGGACGCAGCCCCGGCGACACCCGTGGCCCAGCCCCCCCCCCCCCCCCCCCCCCCCTGCTCCATGTTTCCTGTACGGGGTAAAACCCCACCCCCGGTGGCGGCCGGCGGCGCTAGGCCGCCGGAACCCCGCCGGATGACTACCCTCTCCCCGGCTCCCCAGCCAGGGGCGGCAGAGAGAGCCCTCCCAGCGGAGGCGGCGGCGCAGCGAGCCTGCATGGCGCATGCAGGCCGCGCCACCGCCTCCCGCCCCTCTCTGTGCTAATTACCAGTGGTAGCCGGCGGCGCCAGCCCGCCGGACCACCACCGGAGGAGTCGCCGGCCCCCGGCGCACCGACCGGGGCGGCGCCGGCCCCAGCCGGCGGCGGCAGCGGCCGCCTCCCGTTTAACAAACGGGAGCCGCACGATCTCCCCCAGGAGATCGGGCGGCTCCTGTTTCCTGGTTTCCCGCCCCCCCCCGCCTCAACTTATGTGCCCCCCATAGCGGATCCGCCGCAGATCCGCTGTGGGGGCCGCGGGAGGGCGCAGGGTGCAAGACCCCTGCGCCTTCTCCCTGCCTCCAACCGCACCCCACTCTCCCTTCCCCCTTCCCCATTTTTCTGAGGAAAAATGAGGCATTTTCAGAAAAAACTTCCTGAATGAAAAATGTGCCCCACCCTAAGGGGCACCTCCTGTATTTTTTTGGGATTTTTAGGAAGTCATTTGCTATTTTTAAAACCCTACCAAAGGTTTATTTTGAGAAAATTAAAGACCAAATGAGTTGGGAAAAATCACCAAAAATTATAGGCTCTAATTTAAGGCATTTTGTATATACTATCAAAATTTAAAGTGGTAAGCTTTTCATTTGGTCCTTTAAAAGCTTTTACAAGCAAAATAAACTCCCGAAAGGGGACGAAATTCATCGGAATAAATCGGCGTCCTCTCGACGCATAATTTTAAAACGCATAATAAAGATTACGCGCATCGATCTAAGGAATCGACTAAGTTAAGAATATCGATGCAAAACTCGGGACGAAATCACGGTGCGACGCCGCAATGCAGTAATAACGCCGAGATAATGATAAAAGAACGAATCCACGGCAAGGAAAAATACTAAAAATCTCATGGAACGTAAATAAACTCCTGGGAATGGAGTAGAACCCCTATGAACGGGGAGAAAGCAGAACCTCCTCCTAAGAACGGAGTCGACGTTGAAGCCTCCTCTTATGGAGTGATTGGACTACTAACCCTTTACTTATTTACTGCTTTCAGTAATTTCATTCCTCCAGTCTCGCACTGGTCCTTATTTACTGTTTTCAGTACTTTCATTTCTCTAGTCTCGCACTGGTCCTTATTTACTGCTTTCAGTACTTTCATTTCTCCAGTCTCGCACTGGTCCTGATTTACTGCTTTCAGTATTTTCATTTCTCCAGTCTTGCACTGGTCCTGATTTACTGCTTTCAGTGCTTTCATTTCTCCAGTCTCGCACTGGTCCTGATATTATGGCCCCCTACTTCCGGCCTATTTTACTGTTTATATTGCACTTTCTAATTCAGCGCTAACTTCGGTCCTACGCTAGCAAGCGGTGCTTATCCTCCCTTCTGCGAGGCCTTAGTTGGGTAAAAACCCGGAGTTGAGCCCCTCCTCCCAGGTTAGCCCCAAGTAAGGAGCCCTCATACCGCTGAGCCTCCCGGTCAGAGGTCGTGTGACCGGTCGAGTAAGTTGTTGCGCGTCTTAAAGCGCTTATTCTGTATTTAAAACAGTTGAAGATTGTTTGGAAGTGGCGGGTCGGTCACGCCCGCAGACCGTTCGTACCGGTGCGGGTGGGTTGATGACTCATGGCGACAGGGAGATGTGCACAGCAGGTTATCACCACTCCGAACCTGCAGTTTTGCCTCCGCTGGTCGGCCTAAAAATCGGTTCGCCGGATGTCGCTCACATCCAGTTAGTACACCAAGTTATACAGGAGGGCCTGAGTGATACGGTACGACTACACTCAGAAGTGGCAAGACTGGCCACTGTCACCGACGGCCACATCGGTGAGGCCCGCGGGGTTAGCTCCCCTGCTTGAAATAAAGCGGTCTAAACTGTGTCGACACAGGGTCTTTTGTGTGTGTGCAGGTTTGAATACCTGGTGCGTGTATGCGCGAGATAGTGTTGTGTATTTACTATACTGCGCGAATATGTATAATAGGGCAGGAGGCCCTATATATATGTATATATGTATATATATATATATGTTTACCTGCTGCTAACCCTCTTCCTTGCTTCCGCTATTTATTTCTGTCCTTTAGCGCGCCCCCTGGATATGGATCTGGGGAGGGGAGGTGTTTTCTACTTAGCTCTGTGACTAACGGTTATTTCTTATAACCAATCACAGGAGATGGGACAGCGCGAAGCCCCCGCACCGCAGGATGAGTTACCAGCCTTAGGGTAGAAATGGCTAAGTGCACACCAAAGCTCAAAAACCAACCTAGCCCTAAGCCCTTCAATTAGGCCAATTGACCCTCAATTGTCCAATTTGTCCTCACATATGTTGCCCTAACCACTAAGGGAGACCAATAGGATGGAAATTGCACTTGGGTGGGACCCAATTGCATGAAGTTGACAAAAGTCAAACTTTACCTAATTTTGGTCAAATCTTCCCCCTTTGATTTAAATTGAACCAATTGGGACCCCACCATGGACCAACCAATGTTGGGTGATATCAAGGGACCCATGACCCTCATGTGGGGTCAACCCACTCACCTTGTTGACCAAAGTCAACCATGGTCAACATAGCCCTTTAAGGTGAATTCTAAGCCTAAATTGAGTGGAATCCAACACTCATCAATTAATCATTATTCATGGACTTAGGACATGCCATTATCAGCCTTGGACTGAACCCAAACCATGGTTTGATTAACCAAAGGAGAGGGGGACCAAAAAGTGATTAAAAGGCAAAAGCAAAAAGAGAAAAGCAAAAGCAAACCCCCTCTAACACTCCACCTCCAATCAGTTTGGGGCACCCCACCCTTGATTACTAAGCAGCAGGAGGAGACCATGTTGGAGCATGCGTTCCGCACTCGTCCGGTTTGAGAATAACAAATCCCGAATGTATTTGATCCTATTTTTGATTAATGGTGTGCAGATAACAGGTGCAAGAATAACATGTTTTCAATTGGAGCAAAATAATGATTTTCCAGAAATTGGAGCTATCGGATTTCCGATAGCAGTATCGGATTTCCGACAGCGCACGATTTCTCCCGTTTCCCGATCTCTACTCGACGGTTTAGAGCTGTCGGATTTCCGACAGCAGTAACGGATTTCCGACAGTGCACGATCTTCCCGTAACTCCAAGACGTGCAGCAGTTATGCAAGCTAACGGATATCTGATAGTGCTATCAGATATCCAACAGCCCACGTCTCAACCACGACCTCCACTTTACGCAGAAACTTTGAATTAGTGGGACACGTGGCAGCCTCTGGAGATATCAGATTCTGGCGATACCTAGCTAACGGACGGCGACAGCTCTCTTTTATTAAAAGGGTTCAGAACTTCGTGGATTTCAAGTTTTCAGACCTTCAAGCCTTCTTCCTGAGTGTTATCGTCCAGAGAGCCACAGAGAACAAAAATCCCCATCCTTGAAGAAGAAAAGAGAGAGCGAAGCCGAAGATTGTACACGCGTTCCAAGGAGATTTTCTCAAGGATTCTTCGCTGCTTCGGTCCAGAAATTTTAAAGGGGGTTTTTATTTTGTATTTCATTTATATTTACATTCATCTTGTAATCGTTGTAGAAATCGTCGTCTTGCGTGCGACGTCTAAGTCCTTGCGTGGCTTAGGGGAAAATCGTTTTCTTGTGCGGAGCGTCCAAGTCCTTGCGTGGCTTGGTAGGAAATCGTGGCCTTGTGTGCTACGTCTAGATCTTGGGAAGATCTAGAGGATAGGCTTGGGCTTGGTCTAGGGAAAGACAAGTGATCCGATCCTTGGGAGAAGGATTGGTAAACAAAAATTGTCAAAAGTTTATTATCTTATTTATGCCTTGATCTTAAGCATTGTTAAGATCATTTTTATTGTATGAGAATTTCATGATTAAAATATTATGTCTTTTCTTTAATTGCAAATTTGGTTGCTTAATCTTTAACTTAGAAATTTGTGTTTGAACTAATTTAAAAATTTCATAGTTTGTAAATTTTAATAAGTGATTTTTAGAAAAGCAAAATTTGTTTTGAAAATTCTTAAGTAAAAATTCATAATTTAAAAAGGCCCTTATCACCCCCCTCTAAGGGCGCCACAAGATCCAACAAGTGGTATCAGATGTAGGTTAATTCCTTATAAGGTTTAACCACCTGGAATTATGGCGCACCATGATCATGCATTTTCCGAGGGGCAAGGAATAACTAGACCACCATTATTTACGAGTTCCGATTATAATTATTGGAAAACTAAGATGAGGTGTTTTTTAATATCATTAGATATTGAAGTATGGAATATGGTTGAAACAAATTATACTCATCCTACTTTTACAATTGGTGATATTGTCATGGAGAAACCCAAAGATAAATGGGATGACCAGGACAAATTAAAATTCAAAAATAATGCAAAAGCAATGAACGCATTATTTTGTGCTCTTGATAAAACTGAATTTAATAGAACCTGCGCATGTCAAACTGCATATGAAATTTGGAATTTATGGGAAATTACTCATGAAGGTACCTCGCAGGTGAAGGACACAAAGCTTTTCCAATTGGAGTCAGAATTCGAAAAGTTCAGGATGGAGGTAGATGAGGATGTGGATACCATGTACACAAGATTCATTAAGATAGTAAATGACTCAAAAGTTTTAGGAAACAATTTCTCAAATGGTGATTTGGTAAGAAAACTTCTTAGATCTCTCCCCCCTAAATTCAATCCCAAAGTGATGGCTATTTCTGAATCTCATGATCTTAAAGCTCTTAATATTGAAAGCCTGGTTGGGAACTTGAAAACTCATGAAGTTGAATTGAAAATTCAACAACAAGAGTATGTGGAGCCAAAGAAAAAGGGGTTGGCTCTAAGATCTAAGAAGGAGGAAAGTAGTGATTCTGAGGAGGAAGAAGAAGACGAGGAAAGTTTATTTGTTAGAAAGTTTAGAAAATTTATGAAAAATCCAGAGAGGAGAAATTCATTTAAGAAGTATTTTAAGAAGGAGACATTTAGGAAGAAAAAAAAGAAAGGAAGACGATGAGGAGGAAGAGAGACCGCCACCGGAGTGCTATCACTGCAAGAAGTTAGGACACATCCGAAGCAAGTGTCCAAAGTACTTAAAAGAACTTAAACAAAAGAAGCACAAAGGGAAGAAGAAGGTGCTGAAGGCGGAAACATGGGATGATACTACTTCTGAGGATGCAAGTAGTTCAAGCTCAAGTAAAGAAGAGGAGGCCAACATGTGCTTAATGGGAAAGAACGTCATATCTGATGACGAATGCACTGTCCAAAGTGACACTGAGGTAACTCCTCCAACCTATGATGAATTATTTTCTGAATTTTTAAAGACTTGCAATTTTTTTGAAAAGAGTTTAAAAGATAATGATCTTCTTAAATATGAAAATGAAATTTCGCTTAAAGAAAACAAAAAATTGTCAAATGAAATTAAGACTATCGGAAAAGGAAAAATTTCTTGCCAAGAGTGTGATCACTTTTTGGGAAGAATTAAAGAACTTGAAGAATCTCTTTCCAAATCTCATTCTACAATAAAAATTCTTACTAAAAAGAATGAGATTTTAGAAAGAGATCTGAAATCTTCATTTTCCAAAGTTCATGAGGGAAAGAAATCTTTTGAACGTAGATGCGTAAATCTAGTATCCGAGAATACAGAAATGAGAAACCAGATTCATGACTTAACGCTAGCCATGAAAAAATTTGGAATGGGCCGAAGATCACTGGATATGATTTTAGGATACCAATGCCATGGATCTGGAAGGTCTGGACTCGGATACACGTCAGGAAGCTATCGCCCGGCGACAACCACTGTCGCCGGCGACAACGAAAAGTCCAGAAAATCTACTTTTAAAAATTCTGAAGTTAATAAATTGTCTAATACTGCATCCTCATCCAGTAAAAGTCCAGAAAAGTTATACTCTTCTCAATGCATTACATGTGCCAAATGTAATAGATTTGGTCACACTACGGACTCTTGCTGGAGGAAAGGAAAAAGTAAAATTAAACAAATCTGGGTGCCTAAGGCTTCTACCTATACTATGGGTAGAACCACTTGGGTAACCAGATCTTTACTCACCTCTTCTTTCTAGGTGTGTTGGCAGGCTAAGGACAAAGAAGACATGTGGTACTTGGACTCGGGTTGTTCAAAGCACATGATGGGCAATAAAGAGAAGTTCCTTAGCCTGGAGAAGAAAAAGGAGGAGTTGTTACATTCAGAGATAATGGAAAAGGAAAAATCATCGGCATCGGAGTTGTGGGTAACAAAAAATTTTCAATTTCAAATGTTTTATTTGTAGATGGATTAAAGCATAATTTGATTTCTATTAGTCAATTATGTGATAAGGGTTTAGATGTTTTATTTGAATCTTCTACAAATTTGTGCAAAATTATTAATTCTAAAACAAATGAAATTGTTTTTACCGCACCTAGATGTCATAATGTATATATGATTAAATTTCTTGATTTTTCAAATTCTACTTTAAAATGTTTTTTTATCAAAAAATGATGAATTAGAATTATGGCATAGGCGACTTGGACATACTAGTGCCAAGTTAATTATAAAACTTTCAAAAGATAAATTAATTAAAGGTTTACCATTGTTAAATGGAAATTTATCTTCTTCATTATGTGTGCCTTGCCAAAAAGAAAAATTTTCAAAATCATCTTTCAAAAGTAAAAATATTATTTCTACCACTAGGCCACTTCAATTAATACATATGGATTTATTTGGGCCAATTGAAATTTCTAAATTAGGAGGTAGAAAATATACATTTGTATTGATTGATGATTATTCTCGTTTTTGTTGGACTTTATTTCTAACCTCCAAATCCGATGCATTTTCAGAATTTTCAAAATTATGTTTGCGTATTCAAAATGAATTTGAGTTAAAAATTAAACGCATACGATCGGATCATGAAGGAGAATTTGAAAATGAAAAGTTTATTTCTTTTTGTACGGAGTTAGGAATTAAACACGACTTTTCCGCTCCACGCACACCACAACAAAATGGTGTAGTGGAGAGGAAAAATAGAACTCTTCAAGAGTTAGCCCAAAATCTTTTTATTGGCTATCTGAGTTTAAATTACCAAAATCTTTTTGAGCTGAAGCGGTTAGTACGACATGTTATGTAATTAATAGAGTAATGCTTCGCCCTATTTTAAAATTAACTCCTTATGAATTAATTTTTAGTAAAAACCAAATGTTTCTTATTTCAAAGTTTTTGGATGTAAATCTTTTATTTTGAATTCTAAAGATTCCTTAGGAAAATTTGATGAAAAATGTGACGAAGGTATTTTTATTGGCTATTCTTCAACTAGTAAAGCTTATAGGATTTTTAATAAAAGAACAAAAATAGTTGAAGAATCTATTCATGTTAGGTTTGATGTGTTTACCCAAGAGACCGCTTCCGAGTGGTACTACTCCCAGACTGGGCGGTCTAAAGCTCAAGATCGCCCGGACCAGTCTCAGTAAAGGACATCCAGCACAAACCAATGCAGACCGGGCGGTCTGAGCCCTCAAGTCGTCTCCAAAGAATGAAGATCAGCCAAGGACAAGTCCCAAAGGCAAATCGCGGTCTCTGGTATGAGACCGCCCGGGTTGGAACGTCGCCTTGGTCACTACACCTCCAGGCCAAGCCAAAGGAAGACCGGGAGCCCAAGCCGCTAAGCCGCGCGACTTCTCTTCTCTTTCCCTTCTGAATCCCGTCACCGCCTGCCCATTTCTCCTGTACCCGGGCAGGCGGTTATTTTATCCCTGCCCGTTCGGGCAGGCCCCCAAGCCTATAAATAGGGAGCGGCAACGTTCCCAAGGGACGGACACTCGAATCTAGGAGCTCGCTTGTTTGAGCCGCGGACTCGAGTTCCCTGTCTTGCGACCTGCTTGACCGACTTGTAACCCGTTGTAACCCTCTTACTTTAATCAAAGGAAAGCCCGTCACAGGAGTGGCATTTGCCGTGACAGGCGAAGTCCGGCCTCGACCGCTGCCAGCGGTCTCATTCTCTTCTTTCTAAGTAACCAACAATCCGCAACCTCCATTTTTCTAGTCGCAAATCGCGGGGGTACATCTTTGGTTTCAACAGAAACACGCGACCTTCAGATCGCAGGTTGTTGGTGAAAACTTCGAAGAAATGTCAGACCGCCATTTCCCTCCTAGAGATCGCTCTGACCATAGTGAGGATTCACTATGGGAGGCTCTGGAAGAAAGCAAGCGTGAGGTCGAGCGAGCTCAAAAGGCGACTGACCAGCGCCTGGAGGCGATCAGCCAAGCCTTGGCCGTGTTAACCGAGCGACTAGTTCCCCAGGTCGCGGTTAACCAAGCGATCACTCCGGTCCTTCCTCCTCCCCCTCCATACCCGCTTCCACAAGCCGCAGCTTGCCAGTCAGCTCAGGGCGACTTTGCCGCACGACAGAGTTATTACCAGGAAGCCGCCCAGAACACGCCGGCCCGGATTTTGGATTTCCAGGAGGCGACTTTTCAGGCAGCCCGCCTGCCCAACCCGGCGGCCTGTCCGCCAGAAGCCGCTGCCAGATCTTATCAAGCGGCTTATCCACAAACCGCCGCAGGTCGGGCGGCTTATCCCCAGGCCACCATGAGTCAGATGGCTTATTACAATGTTCCTCCTCTGTACGAAGACATGGAAGAGACTTCCCCATTCGTGGATTATATCCGGAGCGAGGCAGCTCTGAATGGCTTCAGAGAGCCACGTCTGGCAGCCTATAACGGAGAAGCTGATCCAGCCCTCCATCTTCAAGCTTTTGAGTCAGCCATAGCACTAAGAACCCTGACCGATGCTATCAAATGCAAACTTCTTGTGACGTCCTTTGAGGGGCAAGCAAGAGAATGGTTTTATGGGTTGAATCCAAGGTCAATCAGCTGCTTTGTCGAGCTGCGTAGAGAATTTTTGCTTAGATTCTCTACCTCAAAAAAGAGAAAGAGTGGTCCGGCGGCCCTCTTTGATATTAAGCAGCGGGAGGACGAGACCTGGGCCAGGTTCGTCGACCGTTTCCAAAAAGAGATAATGGAGATCCAAAATGTGGATCCAGAGTTATACAGGGTAGCTCTGATGAATGGGCTGAGGGAAGGCCCCCTAAAATTCGAAGCCAGCATAAGAGAACCTCGAACTTATCAGGAATTGATAAGTATGGCCAATATGTTTATCAGGGGTGAAAAGACTAACCCTGGGTATGTGGCTAGGCTTCTAAATGATCAAGGTCAACCTTACTCACTCCCTAATAATCAATCATCCGCTCCGTCTTATTTTGAACCCCGAGCTCAAAGGGGGAGGAACTACAAGCACAAGCAACCATTCATTGGCCACCAGCGGTTTCAAGATCAGAAACCACCGTTGGCCATCACACCCGCTCCATCCATGACCATTTCACAGGCCATGCCGGTATATCTGCAACAATATACCACGCAGCCATCCTCGACTACCCCATCCATCCAATATGATGATTCGCAAGAATCATTCACTTCTCTGAATATATCCATGGACGAAGTAGTCCAAATTTTGCAAAAGAGACCTGACTTTAAGAAACCTGCTCCTATGAGATCGGATGTTCACAGCCGAAATCCGAATCTTTATTATGAATATCACAAAGAAGCAGGTCATCTGACGGAAGATTGCCGAGCCCTCCACTTCCTGGTAGAAAAGCTTCTAAGGGAAGGGAAGCTCCGAGGACTAGTCCACAAAGACACACCTGCTGAGCCCCGAACCGAAAAGAAGAAGGAAGCGGTCGAAGTGACCTAGGAATGTGCTGACGTGGAAGAGGCAGGTTGTTATGGGATATACATCCTGTCACCGAATGCGTAGAAGTAAATGACGTTGGTCCCCTCGGCAACGTCTACTATATCCATGGTGGAGCAGGGGCAGAGTCCTCTCGAAAATCCAGCATTGGAAGAATCTCCAAGCAAGAAGTGGCGGCCGCCTCCACTTCCGCCCCAGAAAGGTCGATCGTTACTTTCAGCCAAGAAGACCTTCCCCCGAATGCAAACCCTTTCGATGATGCTGTAGTTATAAAGGCAGTTATCGAGAACTACACTGTACACAAGATTCTGATCGATACCGGTAGTTCAGTTAACCTCATTTTCCGTCAAACATTCGAAGCCCTTAAGACTGGAAAGTCTCTGCTCTCCACGGAAGGGCCCCTCTACGGCTTCTCGGGAGAAAAGAAAGAAGTAGAAGGGTGTGTAAAGCTTTTGGTGTCATTGGGAGGCATAACAAAGCTGATAAGCTTCGTAGTGGTGGAAGCCCCGAGCAGTTATTGTGCAATCTTTGGAAGGCCAATCCCAAACACTTACAAGGCAATAGTATCCACTTTCCACTTGGCTTTAAAGTTCGCTGCCGAAGGACGTCAGTATCGGATCCGAAGTGATCCAAAAGTCGCTCGGGAATGCTATGTAAAAACAGTCAATGTGATCACCGAGACACTATTTCCTGAACTTGAGAATGACGTTCACGAAGTGTCCAGGGCCCTGGAAGAGGTTAAGGGAAGCACAGAGCGAGAAATGGCTCACCTGGAACCTGCCCAGGAGACCCAAGAGATCCCCATTGCTGAAGGGGAAGAAAAGAAACTAATCATCAATGCCGAACTACCAGAAGAGGAGAAGATTCAACTGATCTCCTGTCTATTGAAGAATCTGGACATCTTCACCTGGTCGGCGGAAGATATGCCTGGAGTAGATCCAGATGTTGCCTGCCATCACCTCAATGTTTCCCCTGAATTCAAACCGATCCAACAAAAGAAGAGAGAGGTGGCATCCATGTTGGCGGTACCCATCAAAGAAGAAGTTGCAAAACTTCTTAAAGCAAATTTTATTTCTGAAATCCAATACCCCACTTGGATGTCAAATGTTGTAATGGTGAAAAAATCTGGGGGGAAATGGCGCATGTGTGTAGATTTCACAAAACTCAATAAAGCATGCCCCAAAGATTGTTACCATTTGCCTCGGATAGATGTTTTAGTAGATTCCGCGGTGGGGTATAACTTTTTGAGCTTTCTCGATGCATTTTCTGGTTATCACCAAATCAAAATGCATAAACCTGATATCCCGCATACGTCTTTCATCACGAACGATGGCTGTTACTGTTACCTCGTAATGCTCTTTGGGCTTAAGAATGCAGGGGCAACATACCAAAGGATGATGGACACCGTCTTTAAGCAGCAGAAAGGAAGGAACATCGAGGTTTATGTTGATGACCTCCTCCTAAAAAATAAAACCTTCTCAATTCACTTGGCAGACCTCGTAGAGACGTTCGCTACTCTACGGAGGTTCAAGTTAAAATTAAACCCTTTGAAATGTGTGTTTGGGGCAAATAAGGGAAAGTTTCTTGGACACCTCCTCACGCCCGATGGCCTGGCACCAAATCCGGATAAGGTAAAAGCCATACTAGAAATGACCCCTCCTCGTAATACGAAAGAAGTACAACAACTTGGAGGAAGATTGGCAGGACTGAGCAGGTTTATCTCTAAATCAGGAGATAAAAGTGCTCCTTTCTTCAAAACACTCCGAGGAGGGTCGAAATTTGAGTGGGACAAGAAGTGCGATGACGCATTTAATCAACTGAAGAAACAATTAACATCGACTCCTCTTCTCCAGAGCCCTCATGAAGGGGAAACTCTGTTATTATATTTGGGGGTTGGACCCGATGCTGTCAGCTCTGTTCTCATTCGAGAAGAAAAGAAGAGGCAGTTTCCTATATACTATGTTAGCCATACACTTAAAGATGCAGAAACGAGATATTCGATCCTGGAAAAGCTGGCTCTGGCTCTGGTTCAATCCTCAAGAAGGCTCCGACCTTATTTCCAAGCACATCCAATCCAAGTAATCACAGACCATCCATTAAGGAACATCCTGGAAAAGCCTGACCATTCCGGAAGATTAGCCAAGTGGGCCATCGAGCTAAGCGAGTTTGAAATAACTTATATCCCTAGAACCGCAATCAAGGCCCAAGTCTTGGCAGATTTCATGGTCGATATACCAGAATCAGATTCCGAGCAAGTAGGGAAGTCCCCTTGGGCCTGGACTATCTTCGTGGATGGTGCTTCGGGGAAGAACTCGGCAGGAGCAGGAGTAATCTTGCTCAGTCCTAATGGTCTTAAGCTCGAACAGGCAATCAAGTTCTTTTTTCCGGTGACGAATAATCAAGCCGAATATGAGGCGCTTCTAGCCGGGCTAAGGCTTGCGAAAGAACTGGGCATAGAGCATGTACATGTAAAAACTGATTCTCTGGTAATGGCTTCGCAGGTTTTGGGCAACTATGAAACACGTGAGCCAACATTACGGAAATATCTAATGCTAGCAAAAGAAGAGATTGGAAGATTTAAATCTTTCGTCATCAAACATATCCCGAGGACGCAGAATGGAGAACTCGATGAGTTATCAAGTTCGGTCTTCCATCAGGAGGAGTGACCTCTGAGCTTTTTCATCCAGCTATAAAGGAGGGGGAACTAATGCAAATCGATCAACATCCTTCCTGGATGGATCCTTATGAATTATACCTGACAAAAGGAGAGTTCCACGAATCTATCAAAGACAGAAGGAGATTCAGGAGAAAAGCAGCTTATTATTGCTTGGTGGCTGGAATCTTGTATCGAAAAACTTTCATCTCTCCTTTGGCTCGATGCGTCTCGGAAGAAGAGATCCCCACTATACTACAAGAAGTCCATTCTGGGGAGTGCGGCAGTCACTTGGGAGCAAAGACGTTGGAAAAGAGGATTTTGAGGCAAGGATATTTTTGGTCAACCATGAGAAAGGACGCTGAAGCATTTGCCAAGCGGTGTGTTCAGTGTCAAAAGTTTGCTCCTCTTCAGCATTTGCCTGCTCAGTCACTCAGATCAATAACTGCGTCGTGGCCCTTCGCAGTATGGGGGATGGATCTTATCGGACCCTTCCCAGTAGCTAGTGGTCAGCGACGTTTTATCATTGTAATGATCGACTACTTCAGCAAATGGATTGAGGCAAAAGCATTGGGAAAAACTACAACTCAAATTATCCGGAACTTCATCTGGGGAGAGATAGTCTGTCGGCATGGAATTCCGCTAGCAATTGTCACCGACAATGGTCCGCAATTTAACAATCCAGAGATGATAAACTTTTGCGATCAGGTGGGGATTGATCTTCGGTTTGCTTCAGTGCATCATCCGAGAACAAATGGTCAGGTAGAAGCAGCGAATCGGCAGATTCAGCGACTCTTGATGAAGAGGGTCTTGAATCAAAGAGGAAATTGGGCAGACCAACTCCCTTCTATCCTTTGGACTCTTCGTACCACCCCATCTTCTGCTACGGGAGAAACACCATTCAAACTATCCCATGGCTCGGAGGCTGTTGTTCCTATAGAGTTTGAGGTGGTCACTCCAAGAGTAGTGTATGCAAAGGAGGGAGGACAAGCATGGATAGATGAAAATGACGAGGCTATCAAGTATATATAGTTTGGATCTGATCGAAGAACTTCAGGACGAAGCAACAATCAGACAGGCAGAAGTCAAAAGGAGGATGACAAAATACTTTGACAAGAATGTCAGGGTAAAACAGTTTGCAGTCGGGGATTTGGTACTAAAGAAGGTAGATGCTGCAGCCAGATCTGGCAATGTTGGAAAGCTGAATCCCAACTGGGCAGGGCCATTCATCATCAAAGAGGCCTTGAGAAATGGGGCCTACCGCCTCCAAACAAGCGACGGAGAAGACATCTCACGCACTTGGAGCGGTGACGATCTCAAACGTTTTTATCCTTAAAAAATGTTTTCTTCATTTTAAGCATTTTTTAGATATTCAATGAAAAGCCCCGTACTGACACTTCTTCTTGTCTAAATTTTTCTTACTTACTTTATATATCAAACTCACTGAACCGCGGAGACATCGCTGAATTCTGCTTGAACCCCCTCGGATTGTAGTCATTAGTGTAAGCCCACGTCGACCACATGTAGCGGGGAGTTTTCGCACATGTGTAGTGGCAGCTTGCCAATTCCCGTGCGGTGGTCTTCAGAATCTCAGATCTCGGTTGATATCTAACGCACCAAGTCTGGGTGATTGTTATCTCCATCATACTCCGAAAGGGATATGGTTATAACTTTGATGATCTTTCTGAGGAAAGCAATGTCGGTAGAGCCCCCGCGACATAACCACACCTGCCCAACTGGTCATCTTAGTCTATAACCATCGAATACTCCAAGGTACTCTCAAGCAACGACTGGGCGGAACCCACAACTGAGTTGATCCCTCTGAGGAAAGCAATGTCGGTAGAGCCCCCGCGGCATAACCACACCTGCCCAATTGATCAACTCGACTTGTAACCCCAGGCGGGAGAGCAGTCGAGTCGTTTACAACCCACAACTGAGTTGATCCCTCTGAGGAAAGCAATGTCGGTAGAGCCCCCGCGACATAACCACACCTGCCCAATTGATCAACTCAGCTTGTGACCCCGAAGCAGGAGAGCAGTCGAGTCACTTACAACCCTTATGACCACTTGAGGAAAGCAATGTTCGCTGCCTAGGCACACCTGCCCACTTGGTCATCTGGGTCTGTAGTCATCTTTTTCATTACAGGGAATTATCTCATCGTATATGGTCATTCTAGACCATTTGAAGAAAAAAGCAGGATTCATATGTGCATCACAAACCGGCCAACTTTATACTCAAACCGGGCGGTTTGAAATAAGTATTTATCAGGATGTCTGGTTATCAAACCGGGCGGCTTAGAATGAACAGGTCCCAAAGATGCCATGCAGTGTGGTTTTCAGACCGGACGGTTTGAAATAAACAGGACAATAAAAAGTCACAAGGCAAATATTGGGGGATCGAGAATAATCATGATCGGTCGACCTCGTCATTCGGGTCATGGATCTATATTTATGGGTTTCAATTCGATTCGTTCGGCTAATAACTGGCTCTTCTCGATCAAGCAATTATGATTCTCATTGCAAGTATCAAAGCTGCTAACCGCACAAATTATATGCAGTCCGTGCGGGTTATTAGCTGATGTTATGTAAAGCTGTCATATAAATCGTTCTGGTTAAATGTTAATCGCGCGGTCTATCAACTATTTTTCTTATGATTTCGTATTCTGCCTTACAAAGCCAGGATATGGTCGCACGGCTTGGTTTTGTCAAATCCCTGATCGGTTATAGCTATATTCACGGAGATGGGGCTTGCAGCAATCTCAATTGCAAGTCATTTGAGTTAAAATACTGGCCGCTCGGTCTGTGGGTTGTTCTTATGACTTGGCATTCTTTATCCTGAAAAACAAGTATGCAGAATCTAGTAACAACCGCGCGGCTTGGTTATGTCTGGCTCCCTGGATATCATAATATATTCATAATAAGTTAACACCTTCTCGGGATGAATCAAGTCAGCTCGATCCGGATTGAAGAAGCAAGCTATGAGATTGGGTTTTTTGCTAATGATTACTTTACCGGAATCCTATGAAGATCACTATCCTAACCGGGTGAGTTAAATATTAAGTCGCACGACTTGGTTAGAAGGGTCAATTATCTAACACAGTAGGAGATCGCAGTGAACACAAGTAAGTAAAGACAAACCGCTGAACAGGTAAAAGTTTTCCATTTCGTTTTCAAAATATCTTTACATTGATTCATGACTGACCGGTTAACAAAACCAAACCGTCGGTCGTGCAAAAGTAAAAAATGAAACTCAAAAGAAAATTACAAAAAGAACTACTCGTCCGGCTTGAGTTTCTTGGTTGCAGGAGAACTCGAATCTTCATCGCCAGAAATGTTTACGTCAGGCGAATATCCTCTGCTGGGAGTGGAGGAACCCGAGGAGCTACCACTCGAGCTTTCCGAAGTACCCGAGCCGCCCGACTTGCGAGTCTGAGACCGTCCGGTCTCTTCAGAATCGCTGGATTCTACATCAGAGCCATCTTTTTCTCCTTCGACATCCGTGGCGGGCTCTTTTTCGGATTCTTCATCACTACTTTCTTCCTCGCTACCGCTGGATTCGACCTTGTCTTTCCCCTTGGCTCGGCGGGTTATTTCGTTTAATTTGTCCTTCAGGCCGGGATAAAGATCCGGGAAGGTTGTATCCTCAAAGCCATCGGCCAGGCCGTCCCGATCTCGTAAACGATTCAGAGCACCATCAATCCCTTCGGCTACATGAGGGAAGCCTTGTCTTGGAAATCCGGGTTGTCCATGTCATATTGATGCTACAAAAAGAGGATAGATATCAGGTCGCGCGGTCTGAAAATGATAAGCCCGAAGTGTTTGTCGAAAACTTACCGCAATAATCTCCTTAAGCTTAGCATTCTCATCGGCCTGGTCAGCGAACTTCTTCTCCAGATAAGTATGGGCCGATACCAGTTGTTTATACGAAAGGGCCATAAAATGGTTGGCCGCAAAACCCCAGGCGCCGGCCTGTGCGGCTACTCTGGAAAGTTCCTCTTCTGGAACTCTCTTCAATCTCTTCAAAGTTTTTCGGCCATACATGGCAGCCCCGGCGGCTAACGCATGCCGGCTAATTTTCTCACTCCCCCAGAATGGGAGAGCAGTGGATAACTGCACGCATTCACCATCCTTATGCCAAAGGACCGTCGGCTTTCCCTTCAGATCGCGCGGATTACTGCAAGAACGAAGAAACTCGAACTCGCCCGAAGAGGCCGGGCTCTCATCTTCAGACCACTGCGGGTCGGGTTTCTTTTGTCTTTTCTCCCTTAGGGTCAGAACTGGAGCGGCCGGAGTAACCGGCTTGTTCAAAGGAACGACTGTGGCAGCTGCAGGAATTTAAGGCTTAAGAGAACAGTCCGCGCGGTTATAAAATGACGAGTTGAGGAGAAGCTTACTGTCCTCTGGGCGAACATCCGCCAGCTCCGCGAACAATGGAATGTAATAGTTCACATCAAGTCGCTCATTCTTCAAGGATTCGAAGATCTTCTGCTCCGCTTCTCCGAGCTTAACCGACTTGAAGTCCGCCGCACTCCTCGCTTGCGGGTTGACCTGCAGCAGCCCTATGGGGCCTTCAAACATAGCAAACCGCTCGGACCAGCTCGCAACCTTGTTCGCAAGGTTCACAACTTTCATTCCTCGGCATCCAAAATAGATATGACCTCTAAAAACAGAAGTTCCGGCGTCCGGAGTAGACCGCACGGAAAAGAAGTTTCGAAACAAAGAAATCGAAAAAGTAACTCGCTCTGACCGCAGATACGAGATAAAACTATAAATAGAGGCGATGGAATTCGGCGGAAGCTGTCTGGGCACGACCCCATAGTGATCGAGAATAGTGATGACTTCAAGAGGAGGGGGAATCTGAAGCCATACTTAAAGTGATCGGCGGGAATGGCGATCTTAGTAGAAGACGAAGAATTTATCTGCTCGTCACGTAACGGAAGCCGGGCGGTTACATTGCTTCCAACCATATATTCTGCAATAAAATCATCTAACTCGCTTTGAGTTAAGTGGCATTCCTTATGATTGGCCGATCGAAAAGCAGAAGTCGCGTCAGTTCGGACCGCGTGAGCTTTCTCAAACCGCGATGACTGCTGCTTAGTTCGCGCCATTTCAGAAAGTAAGGAATGAATCGCCGTAATTCTTACTACTTATAGAGATAGTGATCTGCAAATAACCAAATTATAACGCAGATATGACGTCAAGCCGTGCGGATTACAATGCAAAGCGGCACAGATAAAAGGAAAGAGCAGTAGCTTGCGCATAGGCAAGACCGACTAAGCAAAAATCTATAATAAGCATGAAAGTAAAAGTTCGACAAGAAATCACAAGCATACAGCGCTAGTCGCGCGACCTGCACATCAATTCGGCATAAACTATGCATATTATAAGCGCAACAGAAGGCGCTAAAGGAAAACATTACCCGAAGTAGACCAGATCATCAGTTCATCCCAGGAAGTAAACAAGAGGAAAAATTATTACAAGCATAATTCATGAAAGTTAAAAGCCGCTTATGGCTGATGCGGCTCTTGGGGATTATCCTCACGATGAAGCCGCGCAACCTGGTCGCCGGTCTGAATAAGAAGGCTATAAATTTGACTCGAGTGATAGTGGATATGATTGAGCATGCTATGAAGCCGCGCGGCGTCCCTTTCTACCCGCGCAGCAAGGATCGTACGAGCAGAAGGGGCCCCGACAGGATCATTCACGGCAGGATCAGACGCCCTAATAAGTAAGGGATTAGAGCTCGCCCCAACAGCCGGGCGGTTCAGCATCCGAACTCTTTCATCAGTAGACGAGCGCCGGCTCTCGCCAATCTCTCTGGTCATACGAAGATATTTGTTTTGATAATATTTACAGTCATCCTCAAGCTTCGAGGACATCCTTTTCTCTTTATCAAGACGCGTGGTTATTGTAGCGATTTGATCTATCAGCATCTGTTCCTTTTCAAGTCGCGCCTTCTTCTCAAATTCCAGTCGAGCCTCCAACGCTCTCCGGCCTCCTTTTCTTCTCGGCCTCCAGCTCAGCCCGCGCAGTCTCTAGGTCAGCCCGCGCCGCCTCTAAATGGGCCTCGATCGTCAAATGCTCTTCTTGTCTTTCTTTCCTTTCAACCTCTAGCGCAACCCGGGCGGCCTCTTCTTTCTTCTCCATCTCTCTTATCTTCACTTCCAGGTTACTCAGAAGAAACTGAAGGTTGGCCAGCTCCTCCTGTCCGGAATTTAATATTGGCATAAGATTCGCATCTAGGGAAGAGGTGGAAGGCTAGAGATCAGGTCGCCCGGTCTCATCATGTCCTCCGGTTTGTCTACAAGAGAAAATTGTAATCAGCACCGCCAAAGACGGATGGAATAGTTAAGGAATTATAAAAATTGAAATGCCTGAATAGACAGGCCGCTTCAACTGTTCCGAATCCATTCTCCGGCGTTGTTCTCGCCATATCCGTTCATTGTTCTTTCGTCTGGCGGCCAGCGTTTGGGTAAAAAGAGGGAAGAAGCTCGGCGGCGGATTCAACAACAATTTGTTTTGCTTTTTCCGAGGTCGCGGAATGAAGAAGCGGATAGTTTCATAACCCGCACTGGGCTTACCTGGAGCAAATGGGTCGGACAGCTGCGACCTGCCTTGCGACCGTATCTTCTCCGCCTTTTCACCTATTAAGCGCAGACCAACTAGGGTCCGGTCTTTCTCTTCTCGAGCGGTCTTCTCAGAATCACCAGTATTTTCGTCAAGAGAAACAATTCGGCTCGAGGTCACGGGGTTATCAAATAACATATCTTTATTCAGGAAATCGTCCATCCCTCTGAGGACGCCCCCGATTGACATACTGGTCGCAAAATCTGGGTCAAGATCGCCCGGCTTGGCAAGAGGGGTGTTGGGCAGGTCGATTTCCTCTTTCACGCGCGGGTTATGTTGAAGACAGTCCGCCGTCGGTTTCTTAAAGGCTTTATTTCCATCCTTCAACTTTTGAAGTTTCTTGGCAATTCGCTCGGCTGACGAATGGCCCCTCTTTCTCTTCTTCTTCTTCCCCGACTCTGGGATGGTCTGCCTTGTAGGGCTGGAATCGTCAATAATCAAGACCGGTGAGATAAACGACCCATCCGGCCTGGAGGAGACAACTTCTCCTTCTTCTCCAACACTTAGCTTCATGAGAGGAGTTCCTGATGAAGTAAAATCTATGTCAAAGGAAGGTGTGGGATGGTCCACTTCGGGTTCTACCGACTTCTTTCCTAAGGTTTTCTCCTCAGATGGCAAGATCTCTGCGGCTTTAACCCTAGCCGCCTCCTCCACCGCTGCTTTGGCCTTGATCGCTTCCTCTTCAACGGCTTTTGCTTTAGTCACTTCTTCTTCAGCAGCTTTAGCTTTAGCCGCTTCTTCTTCAGCGGCTTTAGCTTTAGCCGCTTCTTCTTCAGCGGCTTTAGCTTTAGCCTCTTCTTCTTCAGTGGCTTTAGCTTTAGCCGCTTCTTCTTCAGCGGCTTTAGCTTTAGCCGCTTCTTCTTCAGCGGCTTTAGCTTTGGCCGCTTCCTCTTCAGCTTCAGCCTTGGCCACCATTTCTCTTGCGGCTTTTATCTTCGCCGCCTCCTTCTCAATATCTCTTTCCTTAGTCGACAATTCCTCGGCGGCCTTCCTTTCCTCTGCAGTTCTTTCCCCAGTTTTCTTCTTGGACCCGGAAGGTTCTGTCTTCGGAGATCGCCCGGCCTTGTCAGACCGATGACTCTTCTTCTTCCGAGCATCTTTATCTTTCCTTTCTTCGGTTTTCTTCCGGTCTCCCCCCTTATCAACGCGGGTCTGAAGAGAATCAAGGAAGTTCATTCTAATTGAAGGGGTGCCGATCTGAAAAATTCTAACCGCAATCAGCGAATAGCGACCCGTGATCTCTGGAGAATTATGAAAGGGAAGAGCTCTCAGGCAATTTTATAGCTGAAAGCGCAAGTCAGGTGCGGTCTTTCGGATAGAACTGATATTTTTGAAATCTCCTCGGAGTTTAAAAATATGCGGGGATTATGTTTACCCAAGAGACCGCTTCCGAGTGGTACTACTCCCAGACTGGGCGGTCTAAAGCTCAAGATCGCCCGGACCAGTCTCAGTAAAGAACATCCAGCACCAACCCACGCAGACCGGGCGGTCTGAGCCCTCAAGTCGTCTCCAAAGAATGAAGATCAGCCAAGGACAAGTCCCAAAGGCAAATCGCGGTCTCTGGTATGAGACCGCCCGGGTTGGAACGTCGCCTTGGTCACTACACCTCCAGGCCAAGCCAAAGGAAGACCGGGAGCCCAAGCCGCTAAGCCGCACGACTTCTCTTCTCTTTCCCTTCTGAATCCCGTCATCGCCTGCCCGTTTCTCCTATACCCGGGCAGGCGGTTATTTTATCCCTGCCCGTTCGGGCAGGCCCCCAAGCCTATAAATAGGGGGCGACAACGTTCCCAAGGGACGGACACTCGAATCTAGGAGCTCGCTTGTTTGAGCTGCGGACTCGAGTTCCCTGTCTTGCGACCTGCTTGACCGGCCGGCTTGCACTTGTAACCCGCTGTAACCCTCTTACTTTAATCAAAGGAAAGCCCGTCACAGGAGTGGCATTTTCCGTGACGGGCGAAGTCCGGCCTCGACCGCTGCCAGCTGTCTCATTCTCTTCTTTCTAAGTAACCAGCAATCCGCAACCTCCGTTTTTCTAGTCGCAAACCGCGGGGGTACATCTTCGGTTTCAACATGATGAGTTTGTTTCATGTGTAGAAAAGAAAATTACAGGAAAAGAAGATGAACCCCTTCCTTCGGTGGAGAATGATGATGAAGAACTTGGAGAAAATGAAGAAGAAAAAGGAGAAGAAAAAGGAGAAGAAAAAGGAGAAGAAAAAGGAGAAGAAAGAGAAGAATATGTGCCTCCAAGTGAATTGAAATTTTCAAAGGATCATCCAAAGGAGCTTATCATTGGAGATCCGCAAAAAAGGGTTAGTACTCGTTCATCGTTACATGTTTTATTTTCAAACCTTTGCTTTGTCTCTGAAATAGAACCAAAAGATGTTTCCACCGCTTTAAATGATAAATTTTGGTTTTTAGTTATGAATGAAGAACTTAATCAATTTGAACGTAATAAGGTTTGGAATCTTATAGAACGACCCAAAAATCATCCTGTAGTTGGAGTTAAGTGGATTTTTAAAAATAATCTGGATAATGAATCTAGAATTGTTAGAAATAAAGCCAGATTAGTTGCAAAAGGTTATGCACAAATTGAAGGGGTAGATTTTGATGAAACTTTTGCACCCGTAGCAAAATTAGAAGCGGTTAAGATATTTCTTGCATTTGCTTGTTTTAAAAGATTTAAATTATATCAAATGGATGTCAAAACCGCATTTTTAAACGGGTATATAAAAGAAGAGGTTTATGTAGAACAACCCTCTAGCTTTATAAATGAGAAATATCCAAATTATGTTTATAAATTAGATAAAGCGCTTTATGGATTAAAACAAGCGCCTCGTGCTTGGTATGATCGATTAACTCAGTATTTGTTAAAGCACGATTATAAAATAGGAAGTGCCGATTCTACACTCTGCATTAAGCAAATTGATCATGATTTAGTTATTTTGCAAATTTATGTTGATGGTATTATTTTTGGAGCCACTAATGAAGAGTTGTGTAATGAAGTAGTTCAAATTATGAAAAATGAATTTGAAATGAGCATGGTAGGAGAACTTTCATATTTTCTAGGTTTTCAAATTACGCAAAAACATGATGGTATTTTTATATGTCAATCCAAATATATTCATGATATGTTAAAAAGATTTGGATTTGAAAATCTTAAGCATGCAAACACTCATATGAGTGCTTCACTAAAATTAGGAAAAGACGAAAGTGGAGTTTCAATTGACCAAACCCTTTATAGAAGCATGATAGGTTCTTTATTATATTTAACCGCATCTAGGCCTGACATTATGTTTGCCGTTTGTTTATGTGCTAGATTTCAGGCTAATCCTAAAGAGTCACATTTAAAAGCGGTGAAATGCATCTTTCGATATCTTATAGGAACATCTAAATTAGGATTATGGTATCCTCATAATGATTCCTTTATTTTACATGGCTTTTCGGATTCAGATTATGCGGGATATTTTTTAGATAGAAAAAGCACTAGTGGCACTTGTCATTTTATCGGCCCTTCACTTAATTCATGGTCGAGTAGGAAACAAAATTCTGTTGCCCTCTCTACTACCGAGCCGAATATATTGCACTAGGTAGTTGTTGTGCCCAAGCTCTTTGGATGTCACAAACATTACAAGACTTTGGCATGCAACAAAGTAGTGTAGAATTAAAGTGTGATAATAAAAGTGCTATAGACTTAACTAATAATCCCGTACTTCATTCAAGATCTAAACACATTGATGTGAGACATCATTTTATTAGAGATCATATTAAGAATAACCACATTAAAATTTCATTTATAGGCACGGATAATCAACTAGCGGAACCGTTACCGGATTCCCGTTTTTCTATGCTTAGGCTAGAATTGGGAATCCTAGACATTTCACACTGATTATATCACTACTTATTATCTATAAAATTAAAAACATCAAAATAGCCTTACATTTTAAAAGAAAAAAAAACTAAAACTTAACATAGACATTAACCAACATATAACATGTCCAAATATTAAAAATTATTACAGAACTTTAATAAAAGGGTACTTAAAATGTCTCATAAAAGAAATTCCCAAAATTAGAGAGAGATCTGGGCTGGGCAGCTGTCGGATGGCGACAGTAGGATGTCGGATGGCGATAGCTCCCAGAAGTCTTTTTCAATCCGACTCCTCCTCATTTCGACTCCCTGCTCCACTGCTTTCTGGAAGATCATAATCTGATCTCCTTACCAATGTCTTCTTCCATCGATCCTGACTAACTGATTGGCGACCGACTCCTCCTTCGTAGGCACTTCCCATTCCGCGGCTTCAGCAGGCGTAGGTTTTAATTTTAGTCCCTTAACAAGGAACTTCATGAACTTTTGCATCCGTGTCCGGTCCTTCTTCACCTCCACTTTGTGTTCCTCAAAAGACCTTCTATGCTCTTGAAAATCATCTACATGTCTATCCAACTTTGTTTGGAAAGAGTCGAGTGCCTCCCGCATAGACCCTCCATATGAAATAGGAGGCTCTCTCATTTCCGTAGTAGGCGGCTTCCGTTGATTTTTCTTACTCTTTATACACGTCGTTTGATATATATCCGGGACACAATCTCCAACATAAAAGCTAGCTTTGATCTATCCATGTGTATTTCTTGAATAGAATATGCTGGATAATCGCACCCAACAGGAGGGTGTGTGCCTTTTTCCACTCAGGATTTTTGAGGCGGAATGTATAACGAATCATAGACAAAAGACGAGCATCGTAATACTATGAGTATCACCGGATTTCAACATAATTGTGTGCTTTAATATATCTTGAACAAGACGAGCATCGTCTGTCAATGTCGTCATAGTGGTTATAAGGTTCTTTGTAGAATTTTCATGCAAAGACATGTTCATTAAGGTCCAATCTCTCTCTAGTCTATAATTCTCCACTATGTCCAAAATATTCTCACTTTCCATTATTCCAAATTCACTTCTTAAATCAATGGGAGTGATCTCCACATATTGGCCTTGAATTTTGGATCTAACTCCTCCATTCAAATCAGTATATGCAGGGTCCTCAAGATGATTATAAAATTCTCATACTAAAAAGGAGGAGAAGATATCTTGGATAATGACCGAAAGTATACCTGCCTCAGCAAGCATATAATAGACACGTTCATGTCGGGGGAGATCAAATTCCACAACTTTTGAAATTCCGATTTGGGCTTTCTCTATGCCCGGATAACTTTGATAAGACGAGTGAGCGTCTCCTGACTCACTCCTTCGCGATCTCCAACTGGATGACATATCTGCATGAGAGATAAGAAAATAAAAAAAAAACAAAAAAAGGACCTGTCGGATATTCGATACCCCTCTGTCGGATATCCGATAGCTCAAAATCACACTTCCGGAATTTCATCTCACAAATATTCTTACTATCACAAATTCACATATTTTTTTCTTCACAAACAGACATCACAAGATCCAACATCTATATAATTTTGACAAATCAAAACTTTGGTGAAAACACTATTCATCATCTTCTTCCTATAAAAACAAAATTCAAAGTTCTAATCTTTTTTTTCACCATCATAAGATCTAAACCCTTTTTTGAACACCAAGATCTAAAATGTCTAGATCTCCTAAAATGATTCTTCACAAAAACTCAATGAAAACAAAGAGGAATATCAAAATCAAGATCTACACTTTTTTTTTCTCTTCACAAAAACTCCATGAAAACCAAGATCTAAAATGTCTAGATCTACATTTTTTTTCTTCACAAAAACTCAATGAAAACCAAGAGGAATATCAAAATCACAAACAAATTGAAAACTTTTAAACAAAACTTGAAAAATCAAAGTTCCTCACCTTAGATCTAAAGGTTTTCGGCGACCTGGAGCTCTAAATCTCGGAAAAATTCCTAAAAGTGCAATGAGGTATCGGTGGAAAGACGAAACGATTCCTTTTATCTTTTTAGAGGTGTCGGATGGCGACATCTAGCTGTCGGAAATCCGACAGCTCCCAAAAATTGACCTCTCTTCTCTAGCTATTTTCATTCCCTGTTTTTCTAAATGTTCATATGAGAATTTATAATATTGCATAAATGATTTTCATGTGTTATCTTTCATACAAATAGCTTAACACATGATTATGATGTTCAATCTTAAGTTATCATTGTAATGACACTTTCATATGGGAATTAATAATTGTTTTCGCATGCCTCTAAGTATAAGAAATCTTTTATCTATGACAATGAGTAATCACAAACACTTACTTTGCAATTACATATTAATAAAATTTATTTTATACATACATCATGATTGCTCGAACATAACAAAATACATTTCATAAATGCTACCTTCAACTTTGCTACTTTGCACTTATTCAAATTATACCATTTTTTGCATGCAAGTGAATTCGGAGATCCTTTACATACATAAATATTCAAACAAAAAAAATCAAATGCAAAACATATATTTTGCCAAAAATTCTGAAAGAAATAAATTAAAAAAATTGAAAAGGATCCTCCACCAAGCACTACTTAGCCTCCTGATAAGTCTTAATGAGCATTGTGAGGTTAAGCACCTTGGAAAGAATTGTAAAGTGTCTTGTTATGCAAAAACAAAATGGCCCTTTTATATACTTGCAAAGTTTCTATAAGTTCATAAGTTTGAATTTATGTATATTTATGTTATGTTTAACAATTCCACGATCATGTATATTTTAAATATATTCATATGTATTCATTCTCAAAGTATCACTGCTACACTTCATTGTTATTTATAAAATTTCTTCTTATGAGAATTGGACCGAAATAATTCAATATTCTATATTCTCATGTGTCTTTCTCTGATAATTGAAATTGAATCTCTTAATGGTTAAGTATATTTGCTTCTATACATTATAACACATTACTAGAATGCTTAGCCTAATCTCGAAGGTTTCCTATCTCAATATCATATCACTTACAAAGCTTCCGCTAGTGTACTCCAACTTTCCTTATATTCTTTTTTATTTTCTACCATATCTCTATAATACTCTTTCCTCGTCTCTATTCATTACTTTTGATAATATCAAAGGGGGACAAGATACTAAGAAATCACTTAAATCACTTAAAATACTTAATTAATTAAGTGAGCATTCATGTAGGGGGAGTTTATATGTAGGGGGAGTTTATATGTCGGGGGAGAATATTTTGGGGAGATCATATCATATTAAGGGGGAGATCATGGAGATCAAAAGATCACACTTGTACACACATGATATACTTTTCAATATCTCTATAGGATTTATTCCATTTCTTTTTATAAGGATTTGTTATTATCAAAAGGGGGAGATTGTTGGAGCATGCGTTCCGCACTCGTACGGTTTGAGAATAACAAATCCCGAATGTATTTGATCCTATTTTTGATTAATGGTGTGCAGATAACAGGTGCAAGAATAACATGTTTTCAATTGGAGCAAAATAATGATTTTCCAGAAATTGGAGCTATCGGATTTCCGACAGCGCACAATTTCTTCTGTTTCCCGATCTCTACTCGACGGTTTAGAGCTATCGGATTTCCGACAGCAGTAACGGATTTCCAACAGTGCACGATCTTCCCGTAACTCCAAGACGTGCAGCAGTTATGCAAGCTAACGGATATCCGATAGTGCTATCGGATATCCGACAGCCCACGTCTCAACCACGATCTCCACTTCGCGCAGAAACTTCGAATTAGTGGGACACGTGGCAGCTTCTGGAGATATCGGATTCTGGCGATACCTAGCTAACGGACGACAACACCTCTCTTTTATTAAAAGGGTTCAGAACTTCGTGGATTTCAAGTTTTCAGACCTTCAAGCCTTCTTCCTGAGTGTTATCGTCCAGAGAGCCACAGAGAACGAAAATCCCCATCCTTGAAGAAGAAAAGAGAGAGCGAAGCCGAAGATTGTACACGCGTTCCAAGGAGATTTTCTCAAAGATTCTTCGCTGCTTTGTTCCAGAAATTTTAAAGGGGGTTTTTATTTTGTATTTCATTTATATTTACATTCATTTTGTAATCATTGTAGAAATCGTCGTCTTGCGTGCGACGTCTAAGTCCTTGCATGGCTTAGTTGAAAATCGCTTCCTTGTGCGGAGCGTCCAAGTCCTTGCGTGGCTTGGTAGGAAATCGTGGCCTTGTGTGCTACGTCTAGATCTTGGGAAGATCTAGAGGATAGGCTTGGGCTTGGTCTAGGGAAAGACAAGTGATAGCCTTCCGATCCTTGGGAGAAGGATTGGTAAACAAAAATTGTCAAAAGTTTATTATCTTATTTATGCCTTGATCTTAAGCATTGTTAAGATCATTTTTATTGTATGAGAATTTTATGATTAAAATATTATGCCTTTTCTTTAATTGCAAATTTGGTAGCTTAATCTTTAACTTAGAAATTTGTGTTTGAACTAATTTAAAAATTTCATAGTTTGTAAATTTTTATATGTGATTTTTAGAAAAGCAAAATTTGTTTTGAAAATTCTTAAGTAAAAATTCATAATTTAAAAAGGCCCTTATTCACCCCCCTCTAAGGGCGCCACAAGATCCAACAGACCAGAGAGCCAACAGGGGCAGGGGTGCAGGAGGGTGGCAGCAAGGAGCATAACCGAGGAAGCTTGAATTCAAAACAATCTATAGAAGCCTCCCCACCTCATTCCAGCCACACCATCAGCTTCAGAAGGGAGAGAGCAGTCGGGAACGACACCTGGAGCAAGGCTAGAGCCGGAGAATTGAGATCGGGAGCGGGGTCGCCGGAGCAAAGCATAACCATGGTAAACCGTCGTCGGAGCCGCCGCCACGCCCCAATCACGGTTTGTTTCTCCTCCCCTCCCCCATGCTAGCTTCCTATCACAAAACGGAGAAGGATCGGGCTCAATTAAGCCCGAATCCACTCCTTAAATCCATGAAATTTGGCTTGAAATGGGAAGCCTGGGATCGCCGGAAACCGGCCCCTCCGGCCACCAGTCGCCGATGGATGGTAGCCCCGACCACCACGAAGGTGTCAGTAGTGTTGACCGGCGGTGGTGGTGGCTGGATCGCCGGCAAACTCGATCGCAAAATCGCCCAGCACGGTTCCATCTCAGCCGTTGGCTGGAGGAGGAAGACGATGCCGTGACCGCCAGATGTGCTTTAAGATTCATGCGCACCTCTTTTTCTTTAATTAAATTAATCAATTTCCTTGGATTTTCTGCCCTTATTGACCAGCCCACTTCTATAATTTATTAGGGGCCCTTAATGACTGAATTAGCAAAAGTGCCCAACATAAAGGTTGTAGACCTTGACCTTATCTTCCATTAGGGCTTGAGTTCAGGTCATTTGGTGACCCACAACTCCCTGGGGAGCTGTTTTACTAGGAATGGTCCTACACTAGGTCAGTCCACTAAAATAATTATCTAGCCTAGACCTCTCAAGCTTTGAAGCTGAGATTTTAACCATGGGTAGGTATACCCTAGGGGCACCCTCTGCCCAAAGATCAGCCCTTGATGGACAATTTTACCTATAGTTTTTGTGGTATTTAAGATATTTAAATAATGTTAATTTTTGGAGCATATGAAGTCCAAATGACACCAAATTTTGGTGGCATGCTCTTTAGTACATGAGTAGTGCCTTCCTAAATTTTCACTCCATTTGGAGTTGATTTGATTTGGAAAATGGGAAACCCTAATGAGGGCCTTTAAAGCTCAAATTAGGGTTTAGGCTATATGAGGAGTTGAGTGAGTTGGCCTCCTCCAATCTGGATTATTATATAGGTAATGATATATAATTGCAGGTGACACCCCCGAATGGAGCATTTGAAGCCATTAGGGTGGTGTGTCCTAAAACCCTAAGGGTAAACCCTTAAGGTTGCAAATTAGGGCTTGTGAAGGACATAGGACCAAATGTCCTTGCCTTGGCTCAGAACTTGGTAGACATGTTTGTAGGAGCATTCATTGGCTTAGATAATTTAATGGGAATTTTTAGAGTCATTTTTGTATTTTTCTCTTATTAAATGAAATTGTCACTATTTCCTTAATTAAATAAAATGCATAGTCAAATGACCTTGTATGGCTTTGAAATTTTAACAGTGGTTGAATTGGGATGAAAATAGGCTATGGTAATTTTATTACGATTTATTGAAGTGTTATCCCTTGTGGAGGAATTTTTAAGTGCTTACTAGCTTAGAGGAATTTAATTATGAAAAATGTCAAATCATTGGGGAAAATTATGAAACTTGGTTATCTGTCATTTTATGTTGATATATGCCCATGATAAATATTTGGAAGCCTGTGGATTTGTATTTCATGTACATCATGTAGAAATTGGTAATCACTACACTTGGATGTTAAATCATTTTAATTAGTCAAATCATATGGTAATGATACAAATATTTGGCAGAGGACTCTAGACCCCCATTTGGACACTTGGTAATTTTTGTAGAATTGTCAGATGTGAAATATTATTTTTCCTAATTATAGTGGCATTTTGGTTATTATACAACTATGATGATTTAGTAGGCCACATGACATCCTAGGGTTATGAAACTCAGTAAACCACCTTGATATGGAATATTATCTTACTGATAATTTTCATGTAGCATGTAGAAGTATTTTGAGGATAGA
Source organism: Dactylorhiza incarnata (assembly GCA_033032865.1). Taxonomy (NCBI): domain Eukaryota; kingdom Viridiplantae; phylum Streptophyta; class Magnoliopsida; order Asparagales; family Orchidaceae; genus Dactylorhiza; species Dactylorhiza incarnata. Next base: position 176,013 of record JAWHQI010000610.1, on the reverse strand, counting down.
TCATGTGTAATTTGACCTAAGGCCTTAACTACTTTAAATAATAATAAATACCAAATTAATATGGAAAATTATGGAAATTGGAACATACCTTATTAGGGTCAATGGGAGCCTATCCAGACCCTTGTGATGAGTTTTTAGAAGGATCCCCTTATGGGGTTTGAGGTTAGTTCACTTGGTAGTCTGCGTTTAGTAAAAACCAGAATTTTGATTTTAAGACAATTCAGACCCCTAAGTAGTGTTTGGAAGTTATGCCCATTTAGTAATTGAGTTATATCTCACAATGATTCAAGGAGGGTCAAGCCTAGGGTTGACAGTGAGATGGTGCTAGGGTCAGTGCATGAGGGTGGAGGTACGTCCAACCCAATTGGGTGGGACGGGTGTTGAGCTAAGTTACTTTAATTATATGAAATAATGAGGGGTGAACTAAAGGTTAATCACCAACTAAAGTAATTGTCTTGAGAAAGAGGATGGTGGGGTTGAGCCCATTAAATCCTTAGTACCGTTAGGGGGCCCCTTTACGGGGTATACCGCGGGAAGTCCAAGATTCACCCTAAATATAATACAGACTAAATTGTAGGCAAGAGTAGCCTAATTAGGTCAGCAAACTAGTATGGATCTCCTTCGAGGAGGAGATGGGTTGGATCAACTTGTGTGTTAGTCCCTGAGCCGGAGGCTCGGGTAGACTTAATAACACCTGTTACTTATGCAACTAGTGGCGAGTCTTCGGTACTAGGCTAGTCGTGTCACCGACGGTAGTATGTTGACTCAGGTGAGGGTGAGGTTTAGAGGGCCGGTAAGTTTGAGTACCGCGGTCTGGAGGACAATCCCTAATAACCCACCCCGACCTTAAAGTCTGGTGGATTCCAGCAAGAGTACGCAGGAGCTCCACTGTTGTGTTCTTAGCGTTGAGGCGTACGTGAGGTCTAGGCTTGGTAGTGAGAATACTCGCCTAGGATGTGGAGTGCCCGATCCACTGCCACCGTGAGCCACGATGGTCGGTACCCGAAAGGTTGGCTTCCTTTCTAACAAAGTGGGAACTATAAAGGTCTGTGCGCATAGAGTCGTGTGGGTGAGTCACATTGCATAAACACATTAAATCATCATAAGCATAGCATAGCATAACATACACATTAACATACCCCCATCATATAAATTAGTATGGGCTCTTTTATATGATGAGTTACCTGGACATCTTAACTTATATGTCGTATGTGCGTTCATATAAGTTAAGGTACGAATCTGGGATGGTAGATTAGTTTTACTTACTGCACCGCATTTTTATTACTGGTTTACTTCATGCTCTATTTTACTGTCATTTATTTGCACTATACTGCTAGCTAGTTTTACCGCTTTTCCTATACTTGCTAGATTAGTGCCATATCACCTCTTTCCTTGTTTACCCCTTATTGTCCTCCGCTTCTTCCTCCCGCTCGGTTCCTAGGAGTCGTGGAGGGAGGCGAGGACAAAACGACTTAGTCTTTATGACTAACAGTCGGATGTGGCCGTAACAGGAGTCCGAGGAGATGGAGCTGTCCCGGGCGCAGCTGGACGAGATGGCAGTACCTGAGCAGCGGATGCAGCGCACTACCACGACGCCACAGGTTGATGACTAGACAGTTAGCTTTCAGTTTTGAGAGTTTGTAGTTTCCGCATGTTGTAGAGAGAGAGAGAGTACTCATTTTGGATATGTATCGGGCTTAAGCCCCTTTTGCTTGTACTGTCTCTTTTTGGACATTTCTGTTTCATTATATATCTATATGATGTTGTGACATGTGGACATGTCTTTAATTCTGTACTTACTTTTGGCATATATTACTTATGATCGTATAGCCGGCAGAGTCGGTGCTTAGCGGGGTTAGCCAACCCGAGTGTTGGTGACACCGCAAGGCAGCAATTCTGGGCGAAGATCCACCTCAACAGTGCGATGCGGGAGAGGTTCGAGTTTTCATGTACCCGATCGGGTTTTGAGAAAAGAGATCTTACAATTCGAGACTGCACGGTAGTACACCCGCACGCTTTCCGCTTTCTTTTCATTTCAGTCCTGCAAAATTCCCTTATTTTTGCAAGTACTGATGTTCGTTTGTTACTTCTCCAGATACCGGAGTCGAGTAACGGAAGGTCCTCCTCTAGGGATCAGTACCACCCTACCACTCCACCACCAGCCCCGGCCACTCCAGCCGCAGTTTCGTTTGGGGATACAGAGCTAGGACGGACCCTGACATCCTTGTTAGCCGCTTTCCAGACGGCCACCCTACGGCCACCCCAGCAGGCCACCGTACCCACCGATCTTCTGACGACATTCCGGGGGCTAAGGCCCCCACCTTCCGAGGTACCGAGTCAGCCATTCAGGCCGAAGAGTGGGTGGAGAGGGTAGAGGAGCTCTTAGTCGGGATGATGTGCCCCGCCATAGTCGCAGTGTCCTTGATGGTGACCATGCTAAAGGGCTATGCTTGAGATTGGTGGAGAGTAGCCAACCGCTCCAAGTTTAGAGGGCGACCACTCAGCACAATCCTCTGGGGGGAATTCTCAGAGGCCTTCCTAGAGCACTTCATCTCGGACGCAGACAGGATCGCACTTCAGGAGCGTTTCTTACAGATCCGGCAAGGGGAGAGGACGGTACCAGAGTACCAACGAGAGTTCATTCAATTGGCCCGCTTCGCCGGGACTTTAGCAGTTACAAACAGGGATAGAGCGATTAGATTTTACCGAGGGCTACGAGACGATCTCCGCCAGGCTCTGATCATGATTTCTCAGGCATCCTTCCACACGACTGCCTCGCACGCCGCAGCTTTAGAGTTAGATCAGAGGATGGTGGCCCAGCAGCGTAGGGGACATGCGGAGGTTCCCCGGGCTCAGGGCCGAGAGAGAGGAGTAGGTCCTCGCAGACAGGACCGGGGTAGGAGACAGCGTCAGCGCCACCAGCCATATGGGCAGGCAGCCCAGTCCCGACCAGCATCCCCAGCCCCATCACCTCAGGCCATCCCAGCCGCACGACGAGATGTCCCCTTTGCAGGGAACTGCTACCTATGTCAGCAGCCCGGGCACATACGAGCTTTTTGCCCTCAGGCTACAGGGAGACCCGGTTTAGGAGCAGTACAGAGAGCTGCGGATAGAGGACGAGGTGGACGCAGAGGACGTCCCGCAGGCAGGAGGGAGCTAGCTAAGCAGGGCAGAGCAGCACCGCTCGAGGCATACACATTAGATCTCCAACACGGTCATGTACCCGGTTATAGTCATATATATGTTGCGACCTTTTGTATAGTCTCTACTCCTGTATATCTGTAAAAAGCTTATGATCATAGTATATACATATTATCAGGTTTACTTTTGGTAGAAGGTCACCCCGCTAAAACGCTGTTCAATACCGGTGCCACGCATTCCTTCGTCGCACAGAACTTCATCGCTGACAAGGGAAACATTGTACGATCATCCGGGATGTCAATACGAATACGACTTCTGGATGGATCAGATATGACGTCCACAGAAAAGTGTTCCTTCCAAGCAATGCTAGGAGGCATAGAATTTGAAGTCAACGCAACCGTTTTGGCGATAACCGGGTTCGACATCATTTTAAGGATGGATTGGTTGGCTGAGCACAGCGCCCAAATCAATTGTTCGACTCGAGAAATCCACCTCCGGAACCCGAATGGGCAATTTATCACACTAGCAGGTATACCCTCTGTCACCCGCATTATCTTAACGTCCGCGCAAACAGTCAAAGCAGTCCGGTGAAAGGACGAGGTGTACCTAATCTACTTCGAGATGGAGGACAAGACGCATGTACTCGCTAGAGTGCCCGTAATTAGGGACTTCCCATACATCTTTCCAGAATCCCTTCCTGGGTTGCCCCCGCAACGGGAAGTGGACTTCCAAATTGAACTTACTCATGGAGCCCGACCCGTATCCCGAGCTCTATACCGAATGGCCCCGAGGGAACTAGCCGAGCTCAAGATCCAACTACAAGAGCTAGTTGACGCAGGTTTCGTCCGCCCAAGTACCTCGCCCTGGGGGGCCCCAGTGCTATTCGTTAAAAAGAAAGATGGATCCCCGCGTCTCTGTATTGACTACAGGGAACTGAATAAACTCACTGTCCGGAATACCTATCCCCTGCCCCGAATAGATGAATTTTTCGATCAATTACAAGATGCGTCCGTCTTTTCCAAGATGGATTTAAGATCCGGCTATTATCAGCTCAGAGTACGAGAAGAAGTCATTCCCAAGACCGCTTTCAGCTCCCGCTATGGACTTTACGAATTCATGGTAATGCCGTTTGGATTGACCAATGCCCCGTCCGCCTTCATGGCTTTAATGAATACGGTGTTTAAACCCTTCCTAGATCACTTCATGATAGTCTTTATAGACGATATACTCATCTACTCGAAGAACAAAACTGATCATTCCAGGCATCTCCAAATGGTTCTGCTCAAGCTAAGGGAGCACTCGCTCTTTGCGAAGTTTAGCAAATGTGAGTTCTGGATGGAAGAAGTCGGCTTCCTTGGACACACAGTTAACAAGAACGGGGTAGCGGTGGACCAAGCTAAGGTACAAGCAGTACGAGACTGGCCGCCACTTAAGTCAGCAGCAGACATCAGGATTTTCCTTGGCCTCGCCGGCTACCACCGTAAGTTCGTAGAAGGATTTTCTAAGATTGCGTTACCACTTATCTCCCTCACCAAAAAGGACGTGACGTTCCAGTGGTCTCCCGAATGCGAAGCAGCGTTCATAGAGCTAAAGAACCGACTGATATCGGCCCCGATTCTGACACTCCCCTCAGGTACTGAGGGCTTCCAGATCTACGCCGATGCCTCACTAAAGGGATTGGGAGCCGTGCTAATGCATCACGGCAAGGTAATTTCCTACGCCTCACGTCAGCTAAAGCCTCACGAACTAAACTACGCCACCCATGATCTAGAATTGGGTGCGGTAGTTTTCGCATTAAAAGTTTGGAGGCACTACCTCTACGGAGTGCGATGCGAGATCTTCTCCGATCATAAAAGCCTCAAATACGTCTTCACCCAGAAAGAGCTAAATCTCCGACAGCGCCGATGGTTGGAGTTTCTGTGCGATTACGACTTTGCCCTTCAGTACCACCCCGGCAAAGCCAATAAGGTTGCAGATGCCCTAAGTCGGCAACCTCCGAGGACCGGGAGTTGGCTAGAGATGATATCAGAGGAATTAGTCGAATCCTTTGCAGAATTGGATATTATTCTCATCGCCCGAAGAAACCCGATGGAATACCAGGCCCAGCTTTACTGGATGGAGATACAGTGCGACATCAGGGACAGAATACGAGAGGCACACAAGATCGACGTAGAAGCAGCCCCGATCATTCCGGCCTTGCAACACGGTGCACAAGAAGACTATAATTTGTATGATGGCATCCTGCAGTACAGACACCGCATATTCATCCCCGCTGCAGAGGGAATCCGGGAAGAAATACTCCGCGAGGCACAGCAGACAAGGTATTCAATACACCCGGGGGTAGTAAAAATGTATACAGACCTGCGAAGGACATTGTACTGGCCAGGAATGAAGAAGGACGTTACCAATTATGTAGCGCACTGCCAGACCTGTCAAATGGTCAAGGCAGAATGTCGTAGCCCTGGAGGTTTACTACAACCTCTGCCCATACCAGAATGGAAGTTCGAAGATATATCCATGGACTTCGTTCATGGCTTACCCCGATCTCGTGCGGGGAACGACTCCATATGGGTCGTAGTAGATCGCCTCACTAAGGTAGCCCATTTTATCCCGAACCGGCAAGGCAACAGTGTCGACATATTAGCCCGACTATTTATAGAGCAAGTGGTCCGATTTCATGGGGTACCCAAATCAATCGTCTCTGACCGCGACGGGTGCTTTACATCAAAAGAATGGAGGAGAGTGCAAGCTTATCTGGGAACCAGATTAGCTTTTAGCACCGCCTTCCACCCCCAGACCGACGGGCAAACAGAAAGGACGAACCGGACGATGGAAGACCTCCTCCGGTTGTGCATAGTAGAACACAATGAGCCTTGGGAACAATTACTACCTTTAGTAGAATTCTCGTACAATAACAGCTTCCAGGCGAGCATCAAGATGGCACCGTACGAAGCCCTCTACGGAAGACGCTGTCGAACACCACTATCATGGGCACAAGATGAAGACCCCGAAGCTTTAGGAGTCACCTACATAGATGATACCACCGCCGCAATAAGGTTAATTCGAGAACGTATGCTGGAGGCACAGAGCCGACAAGCCAAATATTACGATGCGCGTCATCGCCTCATGGAGTTCAAAGTAGGAGACATGGTCTTCTTAAAAATTAAGCCTATGCATGGGATATCCCTAATAAAGAAGCAGAAAAAGCTAGATCCCCGCTATCTGGGCCCATATCAAGTCATAGAAAGAGTTGGCCCGGTGGCTTATAGGCTAGCTCTGCCAGCAGAGTTGGGAAATCTCCACGACGTATTTCACGTCTCTTCACTAAGACGTGTACTTCGCCAACCAGAGCAACATCTTCCCGTGCCGCCAGCGTCAGTGCAATCTGACCGATCTGTTCAACTTGAACCAGTGAAGATAGTAGATTCCAAGCTCAAGGAATTACGGAACAAAACCATCACGATGGTCAAAATACTATGGTCAAATGGGGGACGCGAGGAATTCACCTGGAACCAGAAGCTCTCGTCCGAGAAAGATACCTGGCACTGTTTCCCCAGGTATGCCTTTCTAACCCCTACTTTAAGCAATTTTCGGGGACGAAAATCCTTTTATTTTTATTAGATTGTAACATCCCGACTTTTATTGGGTCACTAGGCCCTAGTGAGCCCAATAAAAGTAGGCCCGAACGGTAGAAATAACCCAGTATAGGGTTATGTGCTACGAACCCCGAATTGACTTCTGTCAGATTCGTTAGACTCGTATGACCAATACGAGTGCAACGAAATTCGTTGCACCTCGATCTGAGGTCGTTTAGAGAAAACGACCATTTTGAGTAACGTTGTGCGCCGCTGCCACACTATAGTGGGATAGTGGCCAAACATACTCCGAATTGACTTCCGCCAGTCCCGTTAGACTCGTATGACCAATACGAGTGCAACGGAATTCGTTGCACCTCGATTTGAGGTCGTTTAGAGAAAATGACCATTTTGAGTATCGTTGTGCGCCGCTACCACACTATAGTGGGATAGTGGCCAAACATACTCCGAATTGACTTCCGTCAGTCCCGTTAGACTCGTATGACCAATATGAGTGCAACGGAATTCGTTGCACCTCGATCTGAGGTCGTTTAAAGAAAACGACCATTTTGAGTATCGTTGTGCGCCGCTACCACACTAACGTGGGATAGTGGCCAAACATACTCCGAATTGACTTCCGTCAGTCCCGTTAGACTCGTATGACCAATACGAGTGCACAGAATTCGTTGCACCTCGATCCGAGGTCATTTAGAGAAAATGACCATTTGAGTATCGTTGTGCGCGGCTACCACACTATAGTGGGATAGTGGCCAAACATACTCCGAATTGACTTTCGTCAGTCCCGTTAGACTCGTATGACCAATACGAGTGCAACGAAATTCATTGCACCTCGATCTGAGGTCGTTTAGAGAAAACGACCATTTTGAGTATCGTTGTGCGCCGCTACCACACTATAGTGGGATAGTGGCCAAACATACTCCGAATTGACTTCTGTCAGTTCCTTTAGACTCGTATGAACGATACAAGCGCAACGGAATTCGTTGTGCCTCGATCCGAGGTTGTATGGAGAGTATGCCATTTTAGGACTATGCAGACCACCTCAGTGCAACGCACGAAATGTGAAGCACATAAGCTCGGCATCGGCCCCGACAAATCTTGATGGACCCCGGGACCATGAAGAACCCTGCCCTAAGTTGACCTCGGTCAACCCCCCCCCCCCCCCCCAAGCTTGAAATTGTTGAGAAAAGAAAAGAAAGGGGGGGGGAGAGAAGCCCCTCCCCCATGGGAGGGGGCTGCCCATGGATAGGAAGCCCCCTATTGGGGCAAGGGGGCAGGAGAGAGAAGGGGGGGGGGGGGGGGGGGAGAAAATATCTCCCCTACCCATCCCTTCCTTTTAGCCCACGTGGGCTAAAAGGAAGGAGAGGAGAGGCCTCCCCCTACCCTATATAAGGAGGGGCTCAGCCCCTCCCTGAGTGCCAACCCCCCCCCCCCCCCCTCTCAGCCTCCTCCTCCTTCTCCCCTGCCGGCTAGCCCAGCCAGCCCCCATGCCGGAGCTCTGCCCAACCCCAAACCGCCGCCAACCTCCTTCCCCACCATGGCCAACCGCCCCTCAACCTCCCGAGCCCCTCCACCTCAGGTAGACGCCCTCCCTCCTCCTTCCTACTCCCCTGAGCCAGGCCGACCCCCTCCCCGTCGTCGGAGCGCCACCCCGAGCTGGGAAAGCTCGGGTGGAGGCGCTTGCCGTGGAAGCCACCCCCCATCGCCGGTGGTGGAACCGGGGGAGCAGGTCCCCACTCGGGGACCACGGCGCCGGCAAAGGGAGGCGGCCGGGCCGCCGGAGGACGCAGCCCCGGCGGCACCCGTGGCCCAGGCCCCCCCCCCCCCCCCTCTGCTCCCTGTTTCCTGTACGGGGTAAAACCCCACCCCCGGCGGCGGCCGGCGGCGCCAGGCCTCCGGAACCCCGCCGGATGACTACCCTCTCCCCGGCGCCCCAGCCAGGGGCGGCAGGGAGAGCCCTCCCAGCGGAGGCGGCGGCGCAGCGAGCCTACATGGCGCATGGAGGCCGCGCCACCGCCTCCCGCCCCTCTCTGTGCTAATTCTCGGTGGTAGCCGCCAGCGCCAGCCCGCCGGACCACCACCGGAGGATTCGCCGGCCCCCGGCGCACCGACTGGCGGCGGCGCCGGCCCCAGCCGGCCGCTGCCCGGCGGCGGCAGCGGTCGCCTCCCATTTAACAAACGGGAGCCGCACGATCTCCCCCAGGAGATTGGGCGGCTCCTATTTTCTGGTTTCCCGCCCCCACCTCAACTTATGTGCCCCCCACAGCGGATTCGTCGCAGATCCGCTGTGGGGGCCGCGGGAGGGCGCAAGGTGCAAGACCCCTGCGCCTTCTCCCTGCCTCTAACCGCACCCCACTCTCCCTTCCCCCTTCCCCATTTTTCTGAGGAAAAATGGGGCATTTTCAGAAAAAACTTCCTGAATGAAAAATGTGCCCCACCCTAAGGGGCACCTCCTATATTTTTTGGGAATTTTTAGGAAGTCATTTGCTATTTTTAAATCCCTACCAAAGGTTTATTTTGAGAAAATTAGAGGACAAATGAGTTTGGAAAAATCACCAAAAATTATAGGCTCTAATTTAGGGCATTTTGTATATACTATCAAAATTTAAAGTGGTAAGCTTTTCATTTGGTCCTTTAAAAGCTTTTACAAGCAAAATAAACGCCCGAAAGGGGACGAAATTCATCGGAATAAATCGGCGTCCTCTCGACGCATAATTTTTAAAACGCATAATAAAGATTACGCACATCGATCTAAGGAATCGACTAAGTTAAGAATATCGATGCAAAACTCGGGACGAAATCGCGATGCGACGCCGCAATGCAGTAATAACACCGAGATAATGATAAAAGAACGAATCCACGGCAAGGAAAAATACTAAAAATCTCATGGAACGTAAATAAACTCCTGGGAATGGAGTAGAACCCCTATGAACGGGGAGAAAGCAGAACCTCCTCCTAAGAACGGAGTCGACGTTGAAGCCTCCTCTTATGGAGTGATTGGACTACTAACCCTTTACTTATTTACCGCTTTCAGTATTTTCATTCCTCCAGTCTCGCACTGGTCCTTATTTACTGTTTTCAGTACTTTCATTTCTCCAGTCTCGCACTGGTCCTTATTTACTGCTTTCAGTACTTTCATTTCTCCAGTCTCGCACTGGTCCTGATTTACTGCTTTTAGTATTTTCATTTCTCAAGTCTCGCACTGGTCCTGATTTACTGCTTTCAGTGCTTTCATTTCTCCAGTCTCGCACTGGTCCTGATATTATGGCCCCCTGCTTCCGGCCTATTTTACTGCTTATATTGCACTTTCTAATTCAGCGCTAACTTCAGTCCTACGCTAGCGAGCGGTGCTTATCCTCCCTTCTGCGAGGCCTTAGTTGGGGAAAAACCCAGAGTTGAGCCCGTCCTCCCAGGTTAGCCCCAAGTAAGGAGCCCTCATACCGCTGAGCCTCCCGGTTAGGGGTGTGCACAGAAAACCGAAACTGACCAAACTGACCCGAACCGACCAAAACCGAACCGAATTTGGACCGAACCGATCAGTTCGGTTCGGTTTCGGTTTGGGGGGGCTGAAAACCGAGCCTATTCGGTTCGGTTTCGGTTTATAGGGTCGGTAAACCGAACCGATTATAAGTTTGGACTTGGAGTTTGTCTCGTCGGATTAAAACATGAGGTTGTGAGCTTTGAGTTTGAAGTTGAACCCGAAATAACGAGACCATGTAATATCACTTATCTTATCATAAGTTTGTAACAATTACCTGAGCGTGAACGAGTAAATTAAATATGTTGTGCTTATTGATTTTAATTTTAAACTAATACTTGAACTTATTGTATTAATTGTACCAGTTAATCTAAATGTTATTGTGTTTTTTCATTTTCCTTTCAATGTCGATGAACTGCTTTGTAAATTTACTATTAGAAAAGCACTTGGACAAATATTAAAAATTATTTTGAGGGATAATATGTTTTAGGTTTACCAAAAAACCGAACCGATGTTAAAAAACCGAACCAAACCGAACCGATCCGATCCATTTTGGTTCGGTTTCAGTTTTGGGTGTGTAAAAACCGAGCCTATTCGGTTCGGTTTCGGTTTTACCTAAAACCGAACCGAACCGAACCGCTTGCAGGCCTAAAGTCCCGGTCAGAGGTCGTGTGACCGGTCGAGTAAGTTGTCGCGCGTCTTAAAGCGCTTATTCTGTATTTAAAGCAGTTGAAGATTGTTTGGAAGTGGTGGGTCGGTCATGCCCGCAGATCGTTCGTACCGGTGCAGGTGAGTTGACGACTCATGGAGACAGGGAGATGTGCACAGCAGGTTATCACCACTCCGAACCTGCAGTTTTGCCTCCGCTGGTCGGCCTAAAAATCGGTTCGCCAGATGTCGCTCACATCCAGTTAGTACACCAAGTTGTACAGGAGGGCCTAAGTGATACGGTACGACTACACTCAGAAGTGGAAAGACTGGCCACTGTCACCGACGGCCACATCGGTGAGGCCCGCGGGGTTAGCTCTCCTGCTTGAAATAAAGCGGTCTAAACTGTGTCGACACAGGGTCTTTTGTGTGTGTGCAGGTTTGAATACCTGGGTGCGTGTATGCGCGAGATAGTGTTGTGTATTTACTATACTGCGCGAATATGGATAGTAGGGCAGGAGGCCCTATATATATGTATATATGTATATATATATATATGTTTACCTGCTTCTAACCCTCTTCCTTGCTTTGGCTATTTATTGCTGTCCTTTAGCGCGCCCCCTGGATATGGATCCGGGGAGGGGAGGTGTTTTCTACTTAGCTCTGTGACTAACGGTTATTTCTTATAACCAATCACAGGAGATGGGACAATGCGAAGCCCCCGCACCGCGGGATGAGTTACCAGCCTTAAAGATGGCTCGATTAGACACTCCAGCCTCTCCCCTATCTTCCGAGACGTGAGTCCTAGAGTATAGGACTAGCCTAGGGTCTTTGAAATAGTCTATGTATCCCCCAAGGCAGTGGTTGTAAACATTAGGCTTCAGCCCTATTTAAATATGTAAATATAAGCAGTAGCTTGGTTTTGTCCTTTTTTCGATTGCTTCCGCTGTGCGTTCTGATGTGCTGTTGTGATTCTCGTGCCTGACAAGGAGACCACTCAGTGCTTGAGAGGGTGGGTCGTGGCCATCCGGGAAACACTAGTGGCCATCTTTGGGCCGTAAGATCCCCCCTCCCTGAACCAGGTTCAGGTCTGGGGAGGGGGGGTCTTACACATTGACCACCACCTTGGATTATCATATGAGTTAAAGTACATTGTAGTTCTACAAATGTTGATAATAGTTATCATTTAATCATATGAATATGTATATAGGTTGAAGCTATACATATTGAGTTAGACCTAATCTTGTGTTGAGGTATCGTATGGATTGTGTTTTAATGTCATCGACAGTCTCAACGTGTCTTATTGAATCTAGATATGTGGTCTGTGAACTTACCATCGCAAGGTGTATAATGTAGTTGCAGTTGAACGTTGTCTATTGATGGTATATACACTGCAACTTGTTATGTGACTTGTGTGGATCAGGTTTACACATTTATAGTATCAATTGTCTCTGGAGTTATATCGAGCTATGATATTATTGGGCCCCTTGGCAAAGCGAGATTGTATAGCATACAATATAACTGAAGTAGTTATAAATACATTGCGCTTGAGAAGCCAAGAAAGATGAATGTGCTGCGGGAATGACACTAACCTATCCTACGGGAGATTCATGATATCATGTGACAGGCATAGACACAGGTCATCCAATTGTGTCACCTAACTACTGTGTTGCCGAGGCGTCTATAATGCAGTGATAAAGCCTCTTATAGAGCATAATATAGATTGTTGTATTATCGCCTAGACGACTCAGTTCCTCTGTAAAGGTCACACCAAATGAACAGAAACAGCCATGTTCGACTCAAACTGTGTATTTGTTTTCATTCCTATGTGATCTAAATACTTGGTTGAGTGTGAATTTAAAACGTCGTCTATCGACGCATTTAGACAGCTATTATTTTTTGATTTCGTTACGACGTTATTTAACATAATGAATTGAGTTCATTATGGAATCAATAACTGGGCACATAGGCGGACCCACCGGCATTTTTCAATGAGGGTGTGACGGGCGTCCAATAAAATAATGACACAAAAGATTGATACATACGAAAAGAAATGACTACAAATTTTCAAAAAAAAAATTATCTAAATTATAACATTTTTAATTAGCAAAATAAGAATGCTTAATTTCTTATAATACTCCTCTTCGATTCTTCATGTTCTGAAAACATTTCATTATACCATTGGTGTCGATGGTAGAGAAGACATCTTTTTCAATATATGCTACTAGAAAAGGATTCATCCAATCATCTCTCATCTGATTGCGTAATGATGTTTTGATAATCTTCATCGCACAGAAAGCTCTTTCTACACTTGCAGTTGCAACAGGTAATAGTAATGCCAATTTCACGAGCAAATACAACAATGGGTATAGAACATCCTTCTTCAATTGGACTGATTTTTGAGCTAATCCTCCAAGCCCTTTCACATCTGAGAATTCTATGCTTTAGCGAACGTCTAATATGTAACTTTCAAGTTGATTCTCAAGTTCCATTAAGTCAATTGGAGAAAAGTCCAACGGATAATGTTCAGCGAATCGAATTAATTTCTGCTTATCAAAGGATGAAAAGTCATTACTTGGATCTAAACAAGCCATACATAGAAGCAATTCTGTGTTCACTTCATCAAATCGACTATTCAGCTCAGTCAGTTGTAGATCAATCACTGCATAAAATAATTCAACACGATAGATGTGAAGATTGGTATTGTTTTCAGATTTACGTCTCGATCTCCCTTGAGCTACAAATCTGTCTTCCATATTAAGAACAGTAATATCATGTTTTTGACAAAAGCTAGTTACTTCATTTAATAGAAAATCACATCCATCGTCACGCATTGCTTGTAGGCATATTTTGGAAACTTTGACAAGAGTCATAGCATTTATAAGATCTTGATCATTTCTTTGTAATGCTTGCGACAACTCATTTGTAATCCCTAAGATGATTTTCATTAAGTGAGTCAAAAACACAAATTCAAAACTTTGCATACTCTGCAACAAATGACTTGCTTCAGCTCTATGCTCCGAAATTTTGCCATCCTCTTCAATAACTTCAAGCACACTAATAACCGAGGAGAACAAGCAAATTAAATTCAAAAGAGTTCTGTAATGAGAGTTCCACCTTGTGTCACCTACCCTTGTGAGTGCTCTTTCTTGATTCAAGCCTCTTCCTGTTTCCACTTCGCCACTGTAAATTTCTTCAATAACTTTTGCATATTACTTCTCTCGGAGAATATCTCTACGCTTGCATGATGCACCAACAACATTTGTTATAATTGTTATCAAGCCAAAAAAAGAGCAAACCTTGATGTGTTTTTTTGCTACCGCAACGAGTGTCAATTGTAGTTGATGAGCAAAGCAATGAACATAGTGTGCAGATGGATTTTCAGCCATAATCAACGTTTTAAGCCCATTGAATTCACCTTGCATGTTACTTCCCCATTGTACCCTTGACCCCGCAAGCTTGATATACTTAACCAATGCTTAGCAAAAGAAGATTCAACGACTGCCTTTAGTGATGAAGTTGCCGTATTTTCTACATGCACAATGCCTAGAAAGCATTCTATTACACTTCTCTTTTCATCAACATACCATAAAACAATTTCCATTTGCTCTTTGAATGAGGAATCACGAGCTTCATCGACTAAAATAGAAAATAATTTCGCTTGAATAATATCTTTCATGATAGAATTTGTAGTCTATATAGCTGCAGTCTGCACAATATCCTTTTGAATGCTTGGTGCTACTAATTTAAGATTTTTAGGAGCATTCTTTAATACCACTTTACTTATTTTGTCATTATGGTCAGCGAGGAAGTGAAGGAGTTCAAGAAAGTTTCCTCGGTTGCTTGATTCATAAGATTCATCGTGACCACGGAAAGTTAATCCTTGCTTTAAAAGAAACCTAATGCAATCCACTGATGCTTCTAAGCGTGTGCGATAATCCATTCGAACTTGCTCAGATTGAGTACATAAAGCAATTTCAATGTGTTGCTTTTGGTTCATCAAGTTTATACAAGCCTTCAAGCATTGGTTGTGGACACTACTATGATTCCCCAGATGAGCATCTAATCTATCTTTATGTTTCCAATTTGTGAACCCCCCACTAACAAATGCATCTCCGCCGCCTTGTTCACCATGAATGGGCTTGAATAAATAACAACATAAGCAAAATGCGGCATCTTTGTCTATGTTATACTCCAACCAGTAACTATACTCTTGAAACCACGAACTAATAAATCTACGCGGCTCGTTTCCAAACATTCTTATAGGGAAAATATGATTTTTTGGCTGGAAAGTTTTTTTTGCAAATACCATCTCCGAACCTTCTCTCTATCATTTGGCTCATAATCAGAAATATTTGTCTGTAATCCTGGTTCCGCAGGTAGATCATCTATATTGAGTTCTAATCGTGAACGCACAATAGAAGAACTAGCTAATTCTTCGCTTGCCTTTCTTTTAAAAAACTTTTCCATGATTACAATTTTCGTCAAATTAATGATTGACCTAAAATAATCAAGTGTGCAAAGAAGTAACTAGTAAGAACACATTTTTACATAAAAATTAAGGATTTGAAAGCCTAAAATAACTTGTATTTAATTACCTGAATAGAAGAGTAATATGCCAATATCAAGATTCAAGATGCAGATCCTGATTTGCTAACTTGCTAAATGATCGTCTTGTCTTAGTTGTTACGTTATAACCTGCTAATGATAAAAAACTAATATCATGTCCAAATTTGAACACTGCGGTGATGTTGAAATAGAGAATAAGAAGATTCCAACATTTAACAATAAGAAAATTGCTCATTTAGTGTGATCTTAAGATTTGTAAAGCAAACCCTTTCTTCAGTCCTCAGATCACACTAAATGAGCAAAACAATATGAGTTATTCAACACAGTTCAATGACCAAAATAGTTAAACACTTTTCAGGATAATTCGATTACCTGAAAGGCTGAACCCGATAGCCTGGAATGCTGGAAGACTTCAACAGTTCAAGTATTCAATTGATGCCCTCATGCCCATGAGCCCATCACTCCATCAGCCCAAGCCCTAGCCCCTAGATCAGGAAGAAATTAACTATGAAGAATGCTAGAATGATCATAGTTTAGATTTTGGAAGAAGAAGAACGCTAGAGCCTGGAGACTTGGAGTAGTGGAGCTGTGGAGTTGGACCATTACTTGAAACTGAAAAAGAACGCGGAACTGCCAGGGAGGAACCTCGAAGTTGAACGCATAACTGCCGAAATGTTGGGGAGGAGGTGAGGATCCCGCCGAGGAGGAAACCTCGAAGCCGATGCTGAAGTGTCGAATCGACTGCCGTGGAGCCGTAGGTGGAGGCTGGAGGCTGGAGTCGTGGAGGAGAAAACCAAGAAGCCGTGGAACGGCGGAAGATGGGAGCGGAAGAAATTGCGGAAGACGGGCGCTAAATGCCTAAATTGCGGAAGACCGGAGCGGTCCTGTTTTAATTAATAACATAAACTATATAAACTTAATAAATTTTTTTTTGAGTGTGGGAGGCCGCCCACACTGGGCCTTTAATAGGTTCGCCCATGACTGGGCAGAATAATATATGTAGCGTGTGCGACGTTACTTCAATAATACTCTTACAAAATCTGATACATATTTTGATTATTAAAATAGGAGAAAATCTTTCTATTGATTCATTATGGAAATCATTGATTGATTTTAAGAAATTTAAAAGGGCATTAAAACCCTAATTAAAGTTTCCGTTTTAATGAGAAAACCGAAAATCATCATCTCCTTAAAATAGAGAAATCTCGACCCCTGCGTTTCGTGTAAAAAAAGGGAGATCGCGCTTAGGTCTTTTCCGCTCGTTCCCTTTCTTCCACGCTTGCTCCTCCGGCGGCTTGGTTTCACCGGCAGCTTTCGTCGGTCGACGCTTCAGTCGTATAAGGAGTTGCACAGGATCCTTCCTACGTGAGGTTGGGATTCCGGATGGGATAGGGTCGTCGGTTAACTGGATTTCTGCGTCTCATTTCGCCGGCAACTGGTGTGGTTCGGCCACTGGAGTTTTCGGGCGGTGTGAGCACTGTCTAAGCATCATCCTCTTCCTCTCTTCATCCAAGCTGAGATCGCTGGGCTGTTTGGGTTCAAGGTGAACCTAGAGGTCACCGCCGCCGCCTCGATTCTCCGTCTCTTCGATTCGATCCGCAGCAAAATCAGAGATCCCCGCTCCACCTAGAGATATATTCTCTAGAGGTATAAATTCCTAATCCTTCTGTGATGATTGTGATGGTTATTGTGATTAGCGTAATTTGTCTAGCGTGCATATTAGTTGTGGCTATTTTTTGTATATATCAACTGATTAGAGAACAAGGTTTTGTTCATGTGTCGTTGTCACGAGTGATTCGATCCATTTGTGCGATTGGTCAAGGGTGAATTTTTTTGTTCGTCAGCCTTGTCCCCGCATCACGAAAAATCCTACAAAAACTAGCTCGGATGAGTCCATAAAAGCGTATATAAATGGGACTCATCAGAAGGTGATGAAGGGGTCCATCCATGATGCTCGCTGGTCTACCTTCATCAACTCACCTTCCTCGATAGATGGTCAGAAAAGTTCTAACAACGCCCCCCTGCCCTGGGACCGAACTTGGCCAGGAGGTCTACCGGGGTGCTCTCCTCCCTTGGCTTGTGTGGATTGAGAAGGTACAGAACTGCCCGATGAGCCCCTTGACCTTCTCTATATATTGTTGGAGAGTAGGCTCCCTTGCCTCGAACTTTCCCTCAACTTGGCAATCCACCACCATGGAGTCCGTTGAGACCTCCACGTACTGCACCCCAACTTCCTGGACAGACGGAGCCCCGCGATCATGGCTTCGTACTCAGCCTAGTTGTTGGTGAGTGGGAAGTGGATGCTGATTGCCAGCTCGATCCTCATTCCCTGAGGGCTCACCAGGATCACTCCCCCCAAAGGAATGTTTTACCGACGCTCCGTCAACCAACATCTTCCATGCCACTGAGTGGGGGGGGCTCGAGCTCTTCCACTTCGGTTACGTAATCAGCCAAGAAGTCTGCCACTGCTTGCACCTTTATTGATAGTCTGGGAACGAACTAGATGTCAAACTCGCTTAACTCCACCGACTATTTGGCCAACCTTCCTGAGTGCTCCACCCCCTCGATAATGTTGCGAAGAGGATGATCAGTCACCACCTTAATGGACTGTGCCTGGAAGTAAGGTCGGAGATTTCGGGGCGACACCACTAGGGAGAAGACCAGCTTCTCTAGGATGGGATATCTGAGTTCCGCCTTTCTCAGCATTCTGCTGACGTAGTTGATTGGGAGTTGTCTTTTCCCCTCCTCTCGAACCAGAACCAAACTCACCGCCTCGGTCCCTACACCCAGGTATAGGGACAGGTCCTCCCCCTGCCTCAGTCCCTAGAGCAGCGGGGCTCGGGTTAGTTGTTCCTTCAGTGCCTGGAATGCCTCCTCGCACTCGCGGGTCCATTCGAACTTTTTATTTCCTCGCAGCACCTTGAAGAAAGGTGAGCACTTCTCCCCCGCCCTTGAGAGAAATCTGTTTAACCCGACCAATTTCCCTGTGAGGCGCTGGACCTCCTTTGCGTTCTTCGGTGATCCCAACTCCAAGATTGCTTTCACCTTGCCGCTAGTCGGTTTCCCTCAGGCCAGTCTCGTTCGACTCTCGCGTAACCATTAGGGGGTGTATATAGCCGGATCCCATAATGGATGTGCGCATAAAAAATATCATAAAACATATGCGCATTAAAATATAAGATATATAGTTAGTGTGCGAATAACACATAAAGAGGTTATGGTGTATGGACAACCGCGTCACCATCATAACTACCCTCAAAAACTATAAAATAGGACCTCAGAGCCGTCCTTTATTTCCATATTCTCCTCCTCCCACTTCTCCTCATATGCACAAGAGATCTCCTTCGAAGGTCTCCTTGCGTCTTCGAAGATCTTCGAGCGTCATCAAAGATCACTCGAAGATCTTCGATCTCCTTCGAGCGCCCTTCACACGTTTCACCTCGCACACACTGTAAGACCCCTTTTTTTCTTTTTGAAAACCCGTGTCTTATGCCCAGAACCGCCGCTTTGCAGTGACACTAACACATGAGAAGGTCGCCACTACAAAGCGCCGATCCTGCCGGCCATATCGATCACAGAAGAAGAAAAGTATAAACGAACAAAAAGAAGTTCCAAGTCCATAATCACATGTTATATATAATAAATGTCCACATGGTATAACTGAAATAACAAGTTACTATAATAAAGGGCTCATGCCCTGTATATCATGTCCTCACTACAAGATCACTCGCGGAAGCTAACTACTAATCACTCACTAATCCTGAAACTGGTGCTCATGTACTAGACTGGCCCGCCTCCGTCTACACCGGCCTCTGGTGCTGCTGCGTCACCTCGATCCCCTAAAATGATATGGTCCACCGACCGTTGGTCAAAAAGACTAAGCCTTATGTTCCCCACCCCCAATGGCTCCTAGGCACCGTGTGGGAGGATGAAGCAGAGGACAACAAGGGGTATAACAAAGAGCAGATGATGGTGAATCTAACTACGGAAAGTTCTACCACTACACATGTGTATACAGATAATTGAAGCAGTAAAAGAACATAGTAAGAGCAGGTAAAGAATAAGTAATTGCAGTATATAAAAACATATATAATAGAAAAGTAATCATTGATTTATAGGAATGCCCATACAAACCTATTGACCAAGGGGTCGTTTAACAAGGCCTATCGTATAAGAAGTCCCATAACCGACTTATATGATAGGGGTAGGGGTTGAAATGCAATGTTTATGCCATGACATGCAGAGTTATGCAGTTTATGCTATGTTCATACAAGTGCAACTCACACACCTCGAATCTATGCGCACAGACCTTTAGTTCCTCCTTTTTGGAGCTAGCAAGACTCCCAGGATACTCCCGTAGTGGCAAACGGAAGCAGTGGGTTGGGCCTCGCCCACCTCTAGATTGGTATTCACACTACCTAACCTAGACCTATCGTACGCCTCAACGCAAAACCGCGGAGCATCTGCGTACTCTTACTGGCTGGACCACCAGACTTTCAAGGCTAAGTGCAAATTCCACACTTGCCGAGTCAACGTATTGACGTCGGTGTGAACGACCATCCAATACCGAAGACCCACCACCTTCATGCACATGAAAACATGTTCTACTATATCCCGAGCCATAAATTCCCCGGGCTAACCCGCCCGTCACTATAACCTTCCGAGCCACCGTCTCGCCGGACCAACCCGTTCGTACCAATAAGCATTACTGAGTCACAAGCTCACCGGACTAACTAGTCTGCTGCTTCAACCACGAGCCTACCGCTTGTGAAACCCAACTGACTAATATACCCGTAACAACGGGGTGTGGGTGTGTATATTATTAAATTAATTTGGTACAACAACTTATCCCAACAATTTATGGTTAACCTTGGACTTCCCGAGGATTACCCTATTAGGGGCTCGCTACGGTACTAGGAACTATAATGGGATGACACCCCAAAGCTCCCTTTCTCAAGCCATTTAGTGTTATTGGTATCTACCCATAAGAATACCCTTCTTATCATCTCTCTTGAACTACCCCTAAGCATTTTATGACAGACTAAGGGAAAGACGATCTTTCGTCAATCTCGAGCACAACTTTACCCTTAACTCGCCGAGCACACCCTCATCACCTAAACTCCTTTTGGTGACCTTCAATCTCTTCAACCTGACCATGTACACCAACTACATGCCACTTCCACTTGGTAGGCCCCTAAATATCCAAGTTTCACATTTTTACTATACGCAGACCAAACTAATTATATGAAGCTAATAAGTAGAGGTACTCCAAATACTCACCCACATGACACAAGATTTTTACTGGAGGGCTACCATGGTATTTTAAGACTAAATCCAGAGAATTATATTTTTCCTCAACATTTTAGCATTTATTTAAATCTCTCCAACATTTGTCAAGTATGAATATGAGCATGAAGTGTAAGGGATTCTTATGACATGACTCTCATAAAATTAAGATAAATCTATCATGCCAAAATAACAGTAAGTAATGAATATCACAATTTTACAGTAAGGAAATGTCCTCTATTTTTAATATTTATCATCTATCCAAATTTGAAGATTTATGAAGGAATTACCAAGAATACTTATGCCAAAATGATAGAAAAATTATCAGACCTCTATTATGTCCAGAAAAGCTTAATTACAGAGTTTTACATTTTATGGGAATCATTTCCTCACTGACATAATTAATCCAAATAATTCCTAATTTTCACATGTTGTGAAGTATCCTACCGATAACAACCTCCAAAAATTATATAAAAATTCACAGAGCTTCCTAGTGCTCTGAAATGTCCTATCACCAAGTTGCACATTTTTCCAGAGAGTTTTGGACCCTTATCTACATTTCTTAAAATTAAGACAAAATAGGTGCCTTGAGAATGAAATACTAGTTAAATCATTAAATAAATTATGCAAAAATTACCATGGGTCTATAATATGATTATAAAGGCACTACCAAGATTTCATCTTCATCCAGGATCATTTGTGCATGTAAATATCTCTTACAAGAAGTTTACCTAAAGGGGTTACGACCTAATTTAGGGGGAATAAATTCTCCTAAAATTCTCTCAAAATTTCCTAGGGCATAAATACATCCCATGAACATATCTACTAGGTTCCATGTCCATTCTATAGCTTTTGACCACATGTCCTTCACAAAGCTCTATCTGCACCCCAAGGGGTAAAACTAGGGTTCTAAGCTATATCCACCTCCACACCACCCCATCTTACTCATGAAGGTGTTTTAGGTGATCCTAAACTAGTGGCCAAGGTTTCAACTCATGGTGATGAGTTCTGACCACCATACCCCAAGATAAACACCATGCCCTAATTTTGACCTAATAAGACCCAACTTGGGTTGATAAATTACCCAAACAAATCAGTCCCAATTGGGCTGAGATTTTTACCAGGGTCAGGTGATAACCCTAAGAATTACCCACCAAAATTTGGAGGGCATTGGAGGTCATTTGACCCAGTAAATAATTAATATTTAATTTATGAAATTATTACAAAAATCTTAAAAAAGGTTCTCCTAAAATTTCCATCTTTGGGTATGATGTGTGGGTAGGTGTAAGTAGCCTATGTTTCAATTTTCAAGTCAATCCCATAAATCAATCAAAAGTTATTCAAGAAATGGTGGTTGTCCTACACTAGGGACCAGTCCCACCAAAATGGACCTACAGGGAGCTACAGAACTCCTTTTGGAGTGAAATTAATGTTAAAATAAAGTAGACTCCAAGAGCTACAACTTTGGTGTTGACCACTTTTTCATTTGAGGAGTTCTAGTATTTTTAATAATTAAAATGAAATACTGCATGAAGTATGACAAAATGGGTTGGAACAAGTCTCTGCGTTCGACGAAATCTATTCTGCTTTCGACGAACGCCGTACTTCAGTGCGCTCGACGAAATCCGATCTTCGTTCGACGAAATCTGTTCTGCGTTCGACGAACGCCGTGCTTCAGTGCATTCGACGAAATCTGAGTTCAGTTCGACGAACAAAATAATTAGTTCGGTGAATCGATTTCGTTCGACAAACTCCGAGTTCAGTTTTTCGAACTCAACTGTCAGTTCGACGAATTCCAGAGTGTGTTTGACGAATGAATTCCGTTCGACGAACTTCGAGTTCAGTTCGACGAACTCAACCATCAGTTCGACGAACTCCGGCTACCGCTCGACGAATTCCTTCTACTCAGATCGACGAATAAATGAAATAATGATATAACATAATCATTTAAATCTGAAGATCTTGCACAGATCTTGAAGCGGAACGGACGACATCCGTTTGTCTTCTTCCTCTGGTCGACGGCCAGGATTAACCGCACCTGGAGCTCCTTCATCCTTGTTTTCCCGGCCACCTAAGCGCAGCCCTGATAATTAGTTTTTATTCATCATATTTTAGGTTAGATTAGTAGAATATTTTCCTAAGTCTACGTTTAATTTTATTGCACTTAATATATAATTTGCTTAGTTTTGATTTTCGCATAACTAATTTATATTTTTGTTCTATTGTATTAATCTGACAGGCCTGGGGGGGATTATTAGTGCCCGCTGTCAAAGCGTCGTCGGGACATATTTTCGGAGTTAAAGTGATGCAGCCCGGCCACCAAGAGATGCACAAATTCAGCTCAAGACAAGTCAAATTATTTTAAAGAGAAGACATGGTGCAGCCCTTGCCTAACCACAGCAATCCGAGCCCTTGTTATGAAGCAAACCGAGCAGCCCCCTAGATGTCTACATGCAGCCCGAGCCCCCACTACAAGTCAAAACCGCCAACCTCTCATGCATGAGCAGCCCGCCACCTTTGCATGGCTTCCCCCACTTTCAATGCTTGGTCGGCCCCCCTCCTCTCTCCTCCTTCTCTTAAATGAAATCTCCTTCTCTCTCTCTCATTTACTCTCATTCCCTTCATTTTCATTTCTCATACATCCCCCTTCTCTCTTTTTCTCTTAATAAAAAGAATACATTGGAGGTGGTCACTCTCTTTCCTCTCTTCTCTCCCCTCATTTATTTCATACAACTCCCCTCTCCACCATGCTTGGCCGGCCACCCCCCTGTCTCCCCTCTCCTCTTCCTATTTCTAGAACCTATAGAAGGAGCCCATGCCTCATGCTTTTTGGAGGACTTTTTTTGGCAAGAGAGAGAGCAAGAGAGAGTTTTAGTTCTTATTGTCAAGTTTTATTTCCATGCTTTGTATTTCTTTTTCTTGAGAATATTATTGTCATTTTGCT
This sequence comes from Dactylorhiza incarnata, assembly GCA_033032865.1. NCBI lineage: Eukaryota > Viridiplantae > Streptophyta > Magnoliopsida > Asparagales > Orchidaceae > Dactylorhiza > Dactylorhiza incarnata. Next base: position 152,354 of record JAWHQI010000610.1, on the reverse strand, counting down.
TTTATTATTGTACTCTTTTTATTCACTAATGAAAATGCAAGTTTTATTTTCATCCTTGTCTCAATTTCTATTATGCGTAACTAATTTCCGTTAGCATTTGATCATGAGGATCCATGATTTGAGATGAGATTTTATTTTTCTTAGTTTTATTCTTGTTAAACTCTGCTCGATCCTTCTTTGATTTTATTTGCGTCGACTCCGTATTTCCGGTATACGGTAGTAGGTTATTTGATCTCATTTCATAGAAGTCGAGAGACTCGTTGGTTTGAAAGATCACTCAAAGAAGGAAGGAGTTGCACGCAATCCTAGAGATAGGACGACGTAAATCCTCCGGATTGGAGTCAAATCCAATAGTGCGGGACATTTCAATAATGCAACTTTAGACCTTTTTGATTTGCAAAGAGATTTCGGTCAATTCGTCTAGAAGTTAGGAGATTTAATGCTCTAGCGAAATTATTTCTTATTTTCGGATCCGTCACGGTCGAGTTAGGTTTGCAATTTTAAAGCTGTATTTTTATCCTTCTCATCTCTTTTCATGGTGAATCATTGATCGGATGCTATTTTCTTAATCTGTTTTATCATCTTAATATCAACTTAAATTTTGTCTTAAAAATTCTCAAAATCACCCAACCAATTGTACGGTAGGATAATAGTTAGAAGCGTGAGTAATAGTACTTGACAACCCCGAGTTTAAATACGACCTTGGTACTACAATTCGATAGGTGCACTTGCCTTTTCAGGTTGATAGTCAATTCCAATCACCAAGATTTTGGCGCCGTTGCCGGGGAATTTGTCAATATTAAGAAAACGCCGTCGCTATTACTTCTGCAAAAAAAAAATATTTATTATATATTATAATTAACCCATATCATCGTTTTTCTACCCCAACTAAATTCCTGGAAAGGACGCTTTGAGCTTGAATTCCCATCACAGCCTCTAGTACCGCTGCAAACCTCTCACAGGGTAGATCTCGGGAAGTCCAGGACTAACATAATCCGCCTAAAAAGAAAAAAAAATCATTATCATTTTTAATTTTAGTTTTCCTTCACTTTCGGTTATATTCTCCCTCTTTCCCTTTTCTTCCTACTAGTGCATGACCCGTAGTAGCTCTTCGAGTAATCCTAATATTCATTGTGATCCAGTGATCGAGCGCACCCTTCGACAGCGCCTCCGAACTCGTGATCAGGATTTACATATAGATCTCGAAGAGTCGAGCGGAGACACAACCACAGAAATTATAGGTGATCCCAATCCAGAAGTTGACCAGAAACGAACCATGTCCTATTATGCTCAGCCTAACCTGGAGGGTACAGAATCAAGTATTGTCCGCCCTGCTGTAGCAAACAATAATTTTGAACTTAAGCCTAGCATCATCCAAATGGTGCAGCAACATGTGTAGTTCGACGGATTACAAGATGAAGATCCGAACTTGCATATTGCGAGCTTTATAGAAATCTGCGATACTTTTAAGATAAATGGCATGAGCGATGATGCGATTAGATTAAGACTTTTTCCGTTTTCCTTAAGGACTAAAGCTAAACAGTGGTTGAGTTCTCTTCCTAGAGGTTCCATCACCACATGGGCTCAATTGACTGAAAAGTTCTTATCCAAATATTTTCCGCCCGGCAAAACTGCAAAATTAAGAACTGATATTTGTTCTTTTAGTCAAATCGATTCTGAGACCCTCTATGACACTTGAGAGAGGTACAAGGAACTTTTGAGACGTTGCCCTCATCATGCTTTGCCTGTATGGTTACAGGTCCAGACATTTTATAATGGGCTAAATCAAGCAACCAAGCAAATGATAGACGCCGCATCCGGTGGTTCTTTGAACCGAAAAACTCCGGAGGGCGCTCTTGAGCTTATCGAGGATATGGCGATGAACACCTATCAGTGGAATACGCCTAGGTCTCGCCCAAATAAACCTGCAGGTATGTACGAAGTGGACTCCGTGTCCCAACTGGCGCTTCAAGTAGAGATGCTGAACAAGAAAGTAACGGAGATGACTGCTGCCTCCGCCATTCAGGTACATGAACATGCAAATGCTGCTGCTGCCGAGCAGGTGGATTATCTGGGGAACATACCCAGGCCTGCTCAAAATAATTTTGCTAATTTTTCTAATTTTTCTTCTTCGCCTGGTTTTAATTTACCTTCGAACTCGTATCACCCCGGATGGCGTAACCATCCTAATTTTTCATGGAGTAATCCCGCAAACGCCGCACGTTCACCACACGATTTCACTCCACCACCACCACAAAATCAAAATCCAAATTTTCCAAAACCTCCATCTTTGGAGGAAATGTTTTCCAAATATATAAATTCGAATGAGGCGACCATTAGAAACTTAACAGGGTCGATGAAAAATCTTGAAACCACGGTCGGTCAACTAGCTAAGGCTATCTACGAGAGACCACCTGGGACTCTTCCCTCAAGTACTGAACCTAACCCAAGGGAGCAAGCGAAAGCAATTTTCCTTCGGAGCGGTAAGGTAATCCACGAGCCCGCCATAAGGGAAAAGCCAGAGGTTATTGCCTCTCATGCTGATGATGAACAAATAATCGTTAAGGAAACTGATTTAGAAAATAAAAAAAAATTATTTGTGAAAAAGACAATCTTCAAAGTAATGCTCTTGAGATTTTAAAAGAATTTCCGCCTCCCCCTACCCTGCTAAGCTTAGGAAGGACAAATTAGACGATCAGTATCACCGCTTTCTTGAAATATTTAAACAAATTCATATAAATTTAACATTTCATGAAGCGATTAGTCAAATGCCTAAGTACGCAAAATATTTGTAAGATTTATTAACAAACAAAATGAAATTGGAAAACTTATCTCACGTAACGTTGAATGAAGAGTGCTCGACGGTCGTTAATAATAGTAATCTACCTAAAAAGATAAACGATCCGGGTAGTTTTTCTATCCCCTACGTTTTTGGTGATCTTTTCGTGAAGTATGTATTAGCTGATTTAGGTGCGAGCATCAATTTGATGCCTTTTTTGTTATTTAAGAAGTTAGGATTGGGTACTCTCAGACCTACATGTATGAGTATTCAGTTAGTTAATCGATCGATTAAATATCCGCTAGGAATTGTAGAAGACGTGCTTGTGAAGGTTGACAAGTTCATCTTCCCGGTGGATTTTGTCATTCTTGATATCGACGAAGATGTCGAGGTTACTCTGATCCTTGGTCGCCCCTTCCTTGCTACGCCGCGTGCGGTTATCGATGTGAGTAACGGAAAGCTCTTGCTCCGTGTCGGAAATGACGAAGTCACTTTTTCAATAAATCAATCCATGAAAAATTCTTTAAAAAATGATGACACTTGTTTTTTTCTTGATATTTTAAATGACGATTCTGATTTTTCTCTTTCAAATGTGTCTGCAAATGTTTTTTCCTCTTCATTTTCTGAAAACTCTACTAATTTTTATGAAGACACGGCTATGTCCGTGCAAGCTGTTTTTGATAATGAAAATCTTTCAAGATCAAAAAAATTTGAATCTATTATTTTTGAAAAAGAAAAGGTTTTAAAAAACTCTTATGACGAACCACCCACTCTTGAATTACAACCGCTCCCCGAACATCTAAAATATGCTTTTCTCGGAAAAAATTCTACGTTGCCCGTTATAGTCTCGGCATTTCTCTCTCAATCCGAAAACGATCAATTGATCGAAGTTCTACAAAGGCATCGCCGAGCTATAGCGTGACAAATTTCTGATATTTCTGGCATAAGCCCTTCCTTCTGCACCCATAAAATTTTTGTTGAAAATAATTCTAAACGTGTAGTCCAACCTCAACGTCGTCTTAATCCGAACATGAAAGAGGTCGTAAAGGGAGAGGTGCTTAAGTTATTAGATGCGGGGATAATTTATCCAATCTCGGATAGTAAGTGGGTGAGTCCAGTCCAGGTAGTGCCGAAGAAAGGTGGGATTACGGTGGTAGCAAACGAGAATAACGATTTGATTCCAACTAGGACGGTAACGGGATGGAGGATGTGCATCGATTACCATAAACTAAATGATGCCACTCGTAAAGATCACTTCCCCCTTCCCTTTATCGATCAAATTTTAGAACGTTTATCCGGGCATAGTTTTTATTGTTTTCTCGACGGTCTCTCGGGATATTTCCAAATCCCTATCGCACCCGAGGACCAAGAGAAGACAACATTCAATTGCCCCTTCGGAACTTTTGCCTATCGTAGAATGCCTTTCGGTCTTTGTAACGCACCAGCTACCTTTCAACGGTGTATGTTAGCAATTTTCGATAAGTACTTAGAAAATATAATGGAAATCTTTATGGACGACTTTTCGGTTCGGTGATTCTTTTTCTTTTTGTTTACAAAATCTAGCTAAGGTGTTAGAGCGATGCGAGGAAACAAATCTGGTTTTAAACTGGGAGAAATGTCATTTCATGGTGAGAGAAGGGTTGGTTCTAGGCCATAAAATCTTTGCTAGGGGAATCGAGGTCGATCGAGTGAAGGTCGAGGTGATTGAGAAACTGCCGCCACCTACGAATGTTAAAGCGATTAGAAGTTTTCTAGGGCACGCGGGATTTTATAGGCGCTTCATAAAAGATTTTTCAAAAATCACCAAGCCTCTAACCCAACTTTTAGAAAAAGATACCACTTTTAATTTCGATGATTCATGTTTAGCTGTATTTGAATTAATTTAAATCAAAACTTATAAATGCCCCGATTATGATCGCTCCGGTCTGGGATTTACCATTCGAAATCATGTGCGATGCGAGTAATTTTGCGGTCGGTGCGGTGCTAGGACAACGAATAGCTAAGAATTTCCATCATATCTATTACGCTAGCAAAACGCTTAATTCAGCGCAAGAAAACTACACCACAACTGAAAAGGAACTCTTAGCTGCTATTTTCGCTTTTGTTAAATTCCGACCATATATTACTCTTTCTAAAGTTATCGTTTTCACGGATCATTCCGCATTAAAGTACCTCCTTTCTAAACCGGACGCCAAGCCGCGTCTTCTTCGCTGGATCCTCTTACTTCAAGAATTCGACTTGGAGATCTGGGATAAGAAAGGAGCAGAAAACTTAGCGGCTGATCATCTTTCTCGACTTGAAAATCCTGAAATAGGAACTTTAAATGAAAATTTTCTTTTTCGGATGAACGCCTTTTAAACGTTTCTTCTTCTACCCCCTGGTTTGCCGACCTGGCCAATTATCTCGTGGCTCGTGTCCTCCCAAAAGAGTACTCTTCTCAGCAAAAGAAGAAATTCTTTTCTGAGTTGAAGTACTATTTTTGGGAGGACCCCTTTCTATTTCGCATTTGTGCGGATCAGTTGGTAAGAAGATGCGTTTCCCGGGAAGAAGGTCAACAGATTTTAAAACATGTGCATGAAGGTCCAACTGGCGGGCATTATCAAGCAAACCGCACCACCCACAAAGTGCTTAGTGCTGGCTTTTATTGGCCAAGCATATTCAAAGATGCTCAAATCTTTGTGAGCGGATGTGATCAGTGCCAGCGGACCGGAAATATTTCACAAAAAAATGAAATGGAACAAAACTATTTTCTTGAATGTGAGGTTTTTTATTTATGGGGCATAGACTTTATAGGCCCATTTCCAGCAAGTTTAGGCAACAAATATATTTTAGTCGCGGTAGACTATGTTTCTCGTTGGGCAGAGGCCCAAGCCCTTCCAAGTAATGATGCCCGCGTTGTGGTTTCCTTCTTAAAAAAATTGTTTTCACGTTTTGGTTTTCCTCGAGCAATCGTTAGTGCCGGGGAAGTCATTTTTGCAACGCCCAACTCACTAAAGTTTTAACTAAATATGGCGTTACGCATAAACTTTCCACCGCTTATCACCCCCAAACTAACGGTCAGGTTGAGGTAGTCAATCGGGAACTCAAAAGAATATTAGAAAAAACTGTTTCTACTTCTCGCAAAGATTGGTCCTTAAAATTAGACGATGCTCTTTGGGCCTATCGGACGGCGTACAAGATCGCTATCGGTTGTACTCCCTTCCGATTAGTCTATGGAAAATCGTGTCATCTCCCGGTAGAAGTTGAACACCGCGCATATTGGGCACTAAAATTTTTTAATTTTGATCCGCACTCAGTCGGCGAACATAGAAAAAATCAACTAAATAAACTCGGCGAGTGGCGTGCGTACGCTTATGAAAACAATAAACTTTATAAAGAGCGTACGAAATTTTATCATGATAAGAACTTGCGCCACCCTAAAACGTTTACACCCGGCGATCAAGTTCTTCTTTTTAATTCACGTTTACGTCTTTTTCCCGGCAAACTTAAGTCTCGGTGGTCTGGTCCGTTTACGGTCAAAGAGGTTTTTCCGTACGGAACTGTGTTACTTTCGCACCCGGATAAGGGTGATTTCAAAGTCAATGGTCATAGACTTAAGCTGTACTTTTCTAATGATTCGATATCATCTGATCAGGAACAACTTATCTTTACCTCTTAATGCTGATGTTTATTTGAAACTTTTTCTTGTTTATGTGGAAATTATTGTTGGACTTCTTATTATTTTGGACTTTTATTATCATTTGAACTTTGTAATAATAATTTAAGAACAATATTGGGAGTTTGCCCACGGGCCCTCCTTTCTCTATTTTCTTGTTTTTGTTATCCCTCCCGGTGGCCACTCAATTGCACGTTCGTGATCGCCGCTTCATCGTTACTGCTTTCAAGAAGGCCCACCTCGTACCGACTGATGATCAAGTAACTAAAGTGTAAGCATGGGGGAGCGACTTCCGAATTCGGCCTCACAACCCCGGGGAAGTCCTATTTTTTTTTATTTAGTGGATTTCCCGTCTCTCCCCCTATTCTCTTTCTCTTCCTCTTCATTATTTTTCTTTTTCATTGAAGGCAATGAAAAACTTAAGCATGGGGGAGGGTTTCATTGTTCTCTTTTTCTCTTTTCTACAAAAAATATAAAAAACCCAAAAAAAATTTGTAGTTTTTCTTCATTTTCTTTAAGGTTTATCTAAAATTCAAAAAAATTAGAAAATACAAAACCCCCCCCAAAAAAAAACACAAAATTAGAAAATCATCAAAAATTATTTTCTATCATTTCTTTAGCATGTTTCTTTGAGTGTTGCGTAGGCTCATGAAGTATTCTTAATCTTTGTTAGTATGATAGAATAGAGTTTAGTTTAACTATATTACTTTTGCATACGTTAGTTTTGCGTTTTCTCTTTCATAACTTTTGGCATCATAATTTTATTCTATCATCATAATGATGTTGTAGTTTTTCCTCTAATCTAAGTGTAGTAGCGTGTATTTGTTGTTAGATGATATTATTAGACACTCACTCGCAAGTGTAGTCTTTCTTGGTGGCTAGAACTTGCCTCTAGCGATCCTCGAAGCATTTGCATAAGTTTGTCATGGTTTTTATAAATGATTTAGGCCATCTTTTGGATAGTTTGTGCCTTTTTGCCAACCTAAAACATTTACTTTGCTAAAGCAATTTTGGGTCTTTTTCTTATTTTCTTTGTTAGCTCCACCTCTCATTTTTCACCAAAGCCAAATGCGCTTCCTATTATCACATTAAATTGTTGAGTTTTATTTAAATATCATGTTGTGATGGGTTGTTATCTTGGAAAATGAGAAGGAAATTATTTCAAGCCTATATTTGGAGCTCTTATGTGCGATGAGCAGAAAAAAATGAAAAAATCATGCAAAAGTATTATCAAAAAATTTTAATTGAAAAGTTATTGTTGGCCAAGTATGAAAAAGAAAGAAAATATTCATGGTCTTATGTTTCTTATATTTAAGAACTTTGACGAACGTCTCTTGTCATTTCTCGTTCTCGTGTACTTTGTTTTGAAATTTATATAAAACACTCCCATTGGTTTAGTGTGATATTTTAGCTATCGTGTTTATCTTTGATTTCCAAATCCTTATTATTTACCTAAGCCAAGTCTTTATGCCTAATGCAAGTCCTATTGATCTTTAAGCCATGACATTGTACTCGTGTAGTGGATAGGGTGTGACCGGGCAAGCCTATGGACACATCATTGATGGATTTCTTTGGAGGTTACCTTGGAGTGTTTTGTAGAATAATCATAGTCTCAGCAACTTGTTGCTTGCTCAATGTATTTATTTTGGTTGAATTGCTACTCGTGTTATGTTTGTTAGCTTAAACTTTTTGATGCCTATTTGTTATGTTAGTAGAAAATTTGCAATCTAGGTTTATGCTCAAGTAATGTTCTTAAACTTTTCTTTATTCTCCTCTACACTGATTTCTCGCCGCACTCATTGGTAGCATATTAGTTTTGATAGCTTAATTTTTGTTTGGGTTTCACAACTAAAATATTGGGTAGTGTAGCCTCCTATATTTTAATTCCTATTTTGCTTGAGGGCAAGCAAACATTTAAGCATGGGGGAGTTTGATAATTAGTTTTTATTCATCATATTTTAGGTTAGATTAGTATAATATTTTCCTAAGTCTATGTTTAATTTCATGCACTTAATATATAATTTGCTTAGTTTTGATTTTCGCATAACTAATTTATATTTTTGTTCTATTGTATTAATCTGACAGGCCTGGGGGGGATTATTAGTGCCCGCTGTCAAAGCGTCATCGGGACATATTTTCGGAGTTAAAGTGATGTAGCCCGGCCACCAAGAGATGCACAAATTCAGCTCAAGGCAAGTCAAATTATTTTAAAGAGAAGACATGGTGCAACCCTTGCATAACCCAAGCAATCCGAGCCCTTGTTATGAAGCAAACCGTGCAGCCCCCTAGCTGTCTACATGCAGCCCGAGCCCCCACTACAAGTCAAAATCACCAACCTCTCATGCATGAGCAGCCCGCCACCTTTGCATGGCTTCCCCCCCCCCCCACCCCCCCCCCTTTCAATGCTTGGCCGGCCCCCATCCTCTCTCCTCCTTCTCTTAAATGAAATCTCCTTTTCTCTCTCTCATTTACTCTCATTCCCTTCATTTTCATTTCTCATACATCCCCCTTCTCTCTTTTTCTCTTAATAAAAAGAATACATTGGAGGTGGTCACTCTGTTTCCTCTCGTCTCTCCCCTCATTTATTTCATACAACTCCCCTCTCCACCATGCTTGGTCGGCCACCCCCTTGTCTCCCCTCTCCTCTTCCTATTTCTAGAACCTTCCCCTCCATCTATAAAAGGAGCCCATGCCTCATGCTTTTTGGAGGACTTTTTTTGGCGTGAGAGAGAGAGAGAGCAAGAGAAAGTTTTAGTTCTTATTGTCAAGTTTTATTTCCATGCTTTGTATTTCTTTTTCTTGAAAATATTATTGTCATTTTGCTTTTATTATTGTACTCTTTTTATTCACTAATGAAAATGCAAGTTTTATTTTTCATCATTGTCTCAATTTCTATTATGCGTAACTAATTTCCGTTAGCATTTGATCATGAGGATCCATGATTTGAGATGAGATTTTATTTTTCTTAGTTTTATTCTTGTTAAACTCTGCTCGATCCTTCTTTGATTTTATTTGCGTCAACTCCGTATTTTCGGTATACGGTAGTAGGTTATTTGATCTCATTTCATAGAAGTCGAGAGACTCGTTGGTTTGAAAGATCACTCAAAGAAGGAAGGAGTTGCACGCAATCCTAGAGATAGGACGACGTAAATCCTCCGGATTGGAGTCAAATCCAATAGTGCGGATCATTTCAATAATGCAACTTTAGACCTTTTTGATTTGCAAAGAGATTTCGGTCAATTCATCTAGAAGTTAGGAGATTTAATGCTCTAGCGAGATTATTTCTTATTTTCGGATCCGTCACGGTCGAGTTTGGTTTGCAATTTTAAAGCTGTATTTTTATCCTTCTCATCTCTTTTCATGGTGAATCATTGATCGGATGCTATTTTCTTAATCTGTTTTATCATCTTAATATCAACTTAAATTTTATCTTAAAAAATCTCAAAATCACCCAACCAATCGTACGGTAGGATAATAGTTAAAAGCGTGAGTAATAGTACTTGACAACCCCGAGTTTAAATACGACATTGGTACTACAATTCGATAGGTGCACTTGCCTTTTCGGGTTGATAGTCAATTCCAATCACTAAGCTTTTGGCGTCGTTGCCCACCTCGTACCGGCTGATGATCAAGTAACTAAAGTGTAAGCATGGGGGAGCGACTTCCGCATTCGGCCTCACAACCCCGGGGAAGTCCTGTTTTTTTTTTTAATTTACTGCATTTCCTGTCTCTCCCCCTATTCTCTTTCTCTTCCTCTTCATTGTTTTTCTTTTTCATTGAGGGCAATGAAAAACTTAAGCATGGGGGAGGGTTTCATTGTTCTCTTTTTCTCTTTTCTACAAAAAATATAAAAATCACAAAAAAAAATTGTAGTTTTTCTACTTTATCTTTAAGGTTTATCAAAAATTCAAAAAAAATTAGAAAATACAAAACCCAAAACAAAAAATATAAAAAAACAAAATAAAATAAAATAAAACACAAAATTAGAAAATCATCAAAAATTATTTTATCATTTCTTTAGCATGTTTCTTTGAGTGTTGCGTAGGCTCATGAAGTATTCTTAATCTTTGGTAGTATGATAGAATAGAGTTTAGTTTAACTATATTACTTTTGCATACGTTAGTTTTGCGTTTTCTCTTTCATAACTTTTGGCATCATAATTTTATTCTATCATCATAATGATGTTGTAGTTTTTCCTCTAATCTAAGTGTAGTAGCGTGTATTTGTTGTTAGATGATATTATTAGACACTCACTCGCAAGTGTAGTCTTTCTTGGTGGCTAGAACTTGCCTCTAGCGATCCTCGAAGCATTTGCATAAGTTTGTCATGGTTTTTAGAAATGATTTAGGCCATCTTTTGGATAGTTTGTGCCTTTTTGCCCACCTAAAACATTTACTTTGCTAAAACAATTTTGGGCCTTCTTCTTATTTTCTTTGTTAGCTCCACCTCTCATTTTTCACCAAAGCCAAATGTCCTTCATATTATCACACTAAATTGTTGAGTTTTATTTAAGTATCATGTTGTGATGGGTTGTTATCTTGGAAAATGAGAAGGAAATTATTTCAAGCCTATATTTGGAGCTCTTATGTGCGATGAGCAAAAAAAATGAAAAAATCATGCAAAAGTATTATCAAAAAATTTTAATTGAAAAGTTATTGTTGGCCAAGTATGAAAAAGAAAGAAAATATTCATGGCCTTATGTTTCTTATATTTAAGAAATTTGACGAACGTCTCTTGTCATTTCTCGTTCTCGTGTACTTTGTTTTGAAATTTATATAAAACTCTCCCCTTGGTTTAGTGTGATATTTTAGCCATCGTGTTTATCTTTGATTTGCAAATCCTTATTATTTACCTAAGCCAAGTCTTTATGCCTAATGCAAGTCCTATTGATCTTTAAGCCATGACATTGTACTCGTGTAGTGGAGAGGGTGTGACCGGGCAAGCCTATGGACAATCATTGACGGATTTCTTTGGAGGTTACCTTGGAGTGTTTTGTAGAATAATCGTAGTCTCAACAACATGTTGCTTGCTCAATGCATTTATTTTGGTTGAATTGCTACTCGTGTTATGTTTGTTAGCTTAAACTTTTTGATGCCTATTTGTTATGTTAGTAGAAAATTTGCAATCTAGGTTTATGCTCAAGTAATGTTTTTAAACTTTTCTTTATTCTCCTCTACACTGATTTCTCGCCGCACTCATTGGTAGCATATTAGTTTTGATAGCTTAATTTTCGTTTGGGTTTCACAACTAAAATATTGGGTAGTGTAGCCTCCTATATTTTAATTCCTATTTTGCTTGAGGGCAAGCAAACGTTTAAGCATAGGGGAGTTTGATAATTAGTTTTTATTCATCATATTTTAGGTTAGATTAGTAGAATATTTTCCTAAGTTTACGTTTAATTTCATGCACTTAATATATAATTTGCTTAGTTTTGATTTTCACATAACAAATTTATATTTTTCTTCTATTGTATTAATCTGACAGGCCTGGGGGGGATTATTAGTGCCCGCTGTCAAAGCGTCGTCGGGACATATTTTCGGAGTTAAAGTGATGCAGCCCGGCCACCAAGAGATGCACAAATTCAGCTCAAGACAAGTCAAATTATTTTAAAGAGAAGACATGGTGCAACCCTTGCATAACCCAAGCAAACCGAGCCCTTGTATGAAGCAAACCGAGCAGCCCCCTAGCTGTCTACATGCAGCCCGAGCCCCCACTACAAGTCAAAACCGCCAACCTCTCATGCATGAGCAGCCCGCCACCTTTGCATGGCTTCCCCCCTTTCAATGCTTGGTCGGCCCCCCTCCTCTCTCCTCCTTCTCTTAAATGAAATCTCATTCTCTCTCTCTCTCATTTACTCTCATTCCCTTCATTTTCATTTCTCATACATCCCCTTCTCTCTTTTTCTCTTAATAAAAAGAATACATTGGAGGTGGTCACTCTCTTTCCTCTCTTCTCTCCCCTCATTTATTTCATATAACTCCCCTCTCCACCATGCTTGGCCGGCCACCCCCTTGTCTCCCCTCTCCTCTTCCTATTTCTAGAACCTTCCCCTCCATCTATAAAAGGAGCCCATGCCTCATGCGTTTTGGAGGACTTTTTTTGGCAAGAGAGAGAGAGAGAGAGCAAGAGAGAGTTTTAGTTCTTATTGTCAAGTTTTATTTCCATGCTTTGTATTTCTTTTTCTTGAGAATATTATTGTCATTTTGCTTTTATTATTGTACTCTTTTTATTCACTAATGAAAATGCAAGTTTTATTTTTCATCCTTGTCTCAATTTCTATTATGCGTAACTAATTTTCGTTAGCATTTGATCATGAGGATCCATGATTTGAGATGAGATTTTATTTTTCTTAGTTTTATTCTTGTTAAACTCTGCTCGATCCTTCTTTGATTTTATTTATGTCGACTCCGTATTTCCGGTATACGGTAGTAGGTTATTTGATCCCATTTCATAGAAGTCGAGAGACTCGTTGGTTTGAAAGATCACTCAAAGAAGGAAGGATTTGCACACAATCCTAGAGATAGGACGACGTAAATCCTCCGGATTGGAGTCAAATCCAATAGTGCGGATCATTTCAATAATGCAACTTTAGACCTTTTTGATTTGCAAAGAGATTTCTGTCAATTCGTCTAGAAGTTATGAGTTTTAATGCTCTAGCGAGATTATTTCTTATTTTCGGATCCGTCACGGTCGAGTTTGGTTTGCAATTTTAAAGCTGTATTTTTATCCTTCTCATCTCTTTTCACGGTGAATCATTGATCGGATGCTATTTTCTTAATCTGTTTTATCATCTTAATATCAACTTAAATTTTGTCTTAAAAATTCTCAAAATCACCCAACCAATCGTACGGTAGGATAATAGTTAGAAGCGTGAGTAATAGTACTTGACAACTCCGAGTTTAAATACGACCTTGGTACTATAATTCGATAGGTGCACTTGTCTTTTCGGGTTGATAGTCAATTCCAATCACCAAGCTTTTGGCGCCGTTGCCGGGGAAAAGCCGCCGCTATTACTTCTGCAAAAAAAAAATTATTATATATTGTAATTAACCCACATCATCATTTTTCTACCCCACCTAAATTCCTGGAAAGGACGCTTTGGTCTTGAATTCCCATCACAGTCTCTAGTACCGCTGCAAACCCCTCACATGGTAGATCTCGGGAAGTCCAGGACTAACATAATCCGCCTAAAAAGAAAAAAAATCATTATCATTTTTAATTTTAGTTTTCCTTCACTTTCGGTTATATTCTCCCTCTTTCCCTTTTCTTCCTACTAGTGCATGACCCGTAGTAGCTCTTCGAGTAATCCTGATATTCATTGTGATCCAGAGATCGAGCGCACCCTTCGGCAGCGCCTCCGAACTCGTGATCAGGATTTACATATAGATCTCGAAGAATCGAGCGGAGACACAACCACGGAAATTTTGGGTGATCCCAATCCAGAAGTTGACCAGCAACGGACCATGTCCTATTATGCTCGACCTAACCTGAAGGGTACAAAATCAAGTATTGTCCGCCCTGCTGTAGCAAACAAAAATTTTGAACTTAAGCCTAGCATCATCCAAATGGTGCATCAACATGTGCAGTTCGACGGATTACAAGATGAAGATCCGAACTTGCATATTGCGAACTTTATCAAAATCTGCGATACTTTTAAGATAAATGGCGTGAGCGATGATGCGATTAGATTAAGACTTTTTCCGTTTCCCTTAAGGACTAAAGCTAAACAGTGGTTGAGTTATCTTCCTATAGGTTCCATCACCACATGGGCTCAATTGACTGAAAAGTTATTATCCAAATATTTTCCGCCCGGCAAAACTGCAAAATTAAGAACTGATATCTGTTCTTTTAGTCAAATCGATTCTGAGACCCTCTATGACACTTGGGAGAGGTACAAGGAACTTTTGAGACGTTGCCCTCATCATGCTCTGCATGTATGGTTACAGGTCCAGACATTTTATAATGGGCTAAATCAAGCAACCAAGCAAATGATAGACGCCGCATCCGGTGGTTCTTTGAACCGAAAAACTCCGGAGGGCGCTCTTGAGCTTATCGAGGATATGACGATGAACACCTATCAGTGGAATACGCCTAGGTCTCGCCCAAATAAACCTGCAGGTATGTACGAAGTGGACTCCGTGTCCCAACTGGCGCTTCAAGTAGAGATGCTGAACAAGAAAGTAACGGAGATGACTGCTGCCTCCGCTATTCAGGTACATGAACATGCAAATGTTGCTGCTGCCGAGCAGGTGGATTATCTGGGGAACATACCTAGGCCTGCTCAAAACAATTTTTCTAATTTTTCTTCTCCGCATGGTTTTAATTTACCTTCGAACTCGTATCACCCCGGATGGCGTAACCATCCTAATTTTTCGTGGAGTAATCCCGCAAACGTCGCACGTCCATCACACGATTTCACTCCACCACCACCACAAAATCAAAATCCAAATTTTCCAAAACCTCCATCTTTGGAGGAAATGTTTTCCAAATATATAAGTTCGAATGAGGCGACCATTAGAAACTTAACAGGGTCGATGAAAAATCTTGAAACCACGGTCGGTCAACTAGCTAAGGTTATCTACGAGAGACCACCTGGGACTCTTCCCTCAAATACTGTACCTAACCCAAGGGAGCAAGCGAAAGCAATTTCCCTTCGGAGCGGTAAGGTAATCCACGAGCCCACCACAAGGGAAGAGCCAGAGGTTATTGTCTCTCATGCTGATGATGAACAAATAATCGTTAAGGAAACTGATTTAGAAAATGACAAAGAAAAATTTATTTTTGAAAAAGAAAAAGACAATCTTCAAAGTAATGCTCTTGAGATTTTAAAAGAGTTTCCGCCTCCTCCCTACCCTGCTAAGCTTAGGAAGGACAAATTAGACGATCAGTATCAACGTTTTCTTGAAATCTTTAAACAAATCCACATAAATCTGCCGTTTCATGAAGCAATAAGTCAAATGCCGAAATATGCAAAGTATCTTAAGGATTTGTTAACAAACAAAAAGAAATTAGAAAATTTATCTCAAGTAACGTTAAACGAAGAGTGCTCGGCGATTATAAAAAATTCTAATATTCCGTAAAAAATTAAGGATCCGGGTAGCTTTTCTATCCATTGCATTTTTGGAAATCTTTTCATGAAACACGCGTTAACGGATTTAGGTGCGAGCATCAATTTGATGCCATTTTCTCTATTTAAGAAGCTAGAATTGGGCACTCTCAGCCCTACGCGTATGAGCATCCAATTAGCCGATAGATCAATTAAGTATCCATTAGGTATCGTTGAGGACGTGTTAGTGAAGGTCGACAAATTCATCTTCCCAGTGGATTTTGTCATTCTTGACATCGAAGAGGACGTCGATGTCCCTCTTATCCTTGGTCGTCCCTTCTTAGCCACCTCTCGAGCGGTCATCGATGTGAGTAATGGGAAACTTCTTCTTCGTGGGGGGGATGATGAGGTCGCTTTTTCCATAAACGAATCAATGAAAAATTCCTTAAAAAATGACGACTCTTGTTTTTTCTTAGACGAGATTCATGATGATTTTTCTCTTTACCTTTCAAATGTTTCTTCAAATGAATTTTCCGCATCCTCTTCTGAAAATTTTCCAAATGTTTTCAAAGACATGGTTATGTCCGTGCAAACAAATTTTGAAAATCCGCCAAACTTTTTGACAAAAAAATTTTGAAAATCTTATTTTCAAAAAAGAAAAAGTTTTAAAAAATTCTTACGATGAACCACCCAATCTTGAACTCAAAACACATCCCGATCATCTTAAGTACGTTTTTTTAGAAAAAATTCGAAATTGCCCGTTATAATCTCGGCCTCTCTTTCTCAATCCGAGAACGATCAACTGATCGAAGTGCTACAAAAGCATCGTCGAGCTATAGCGTGGCAAATTTCAGACATTTCTGGTATAAGCCCCTCCTTCTGCACCCATAAAATTTTTGTTGAAAGTAACTCTAAAACTGTAATCCAACCACAACGTAGTCTTAATCCAAACATGAAAGAGGTCGTGAAAGGAGAGGTTCTTAAGTTGTTAGATGCAGGGATAATTTATCCGATTTCTGATAGTAAGTGGGTTAGTCCAGTTCAGGTTGTGCCTAAGAAGGGTGGAATCACGGTTGTAGCAAATGAGAACAACAATTTAATTCCGACTAGGATGGTAACGGGATAAAGGATGTGCATCGATTACCGTAAACTAAACGATGCCACTCGTAAGGATCACTTCCCCCTCCCCTTTATCGATCAAATTTTAGAACGATTATCCGGGCATAGTTTTTATTGCTTTCTCGACGGTCTCTCGGGGTATTTCCAAATCCCTATCGCACCCGAGGACCAAGAGAAGACAACATTCACTTGCCCTTTCGGAACGTTTGCTTACCGTAGGATGCCTTTCGGCCTTTGCAACGCACCAGCTACCTTTCAGCGGTGTATGTTGGCAATCTTCGATAAATACGTTGAAAATATAATGGAAGTATTTATGGATGATTTTTCTGTTTTTGGTGATTCTTTTTCTTTGTGTTTAGCAAATCTAGCTAAGGTTTTAGAACGCTGTGAGGAAACGAACTTAGTGTTAAACTGGAAAAAGTGCCATTTTATGGTGAGAGAAGGTCTAGTTTTAGGACACAAAATTTCTGCTAGGGGAATCGAGGTCGATCGAGCGACGGTCGAGGTGATTGAGAAACTGCCGCCACCTACGAACGTTAAAGCGATTAGAAGTTTTCTAGGGCACGCAGGATTTTACATGCGCTTCATAAAAGATTTTTCAAAAATCACCAAGCCTCTGACCCAACTTTTAGAAAAAGATACCACTTTCATTTTCGATGATTCATGTTTAGCTGCATTTGAATTAATTAAATCAAAACTTATAAATGCCCATATTATGATCGCTCCGGTCTGGGATTTACCATTCGAAATCATGTGCGATGCGAGTAATTTTGCGGTCGGTGCGGTGCTAGGACAACGAATAACTAAGAATTTTCATCCTATCTATTACGCTAGCAAAACGCTTAATTCAGCGCAAGAAAACTACACCACAACTGAAAAGGAATTCTTAGCTGTTATTTTCGCTTTTGATAAATTCCGACCATATATTACTCTTTCTAAAGTTATCGTTTTCACGGATCATTCCGCATTAAAGTACCTCATTTCTAAACCGGACGCCAAGCCGCGTCTTCTTCGCTGGATCCTCTTACTTCAAGAATTCGACTTGGAGATCCGGGATAAGAAAGGAGCGGAAAACTTAGCGGCTGATCATCTTTCTCGACTTGAAAATCCTGAAATAGGAACTTTAAATGAAAATTTTCTTCATGCACATGCAGACATGTTTTACTATATCCCGAGGCATAAATTCCCCGGGCTAACCCGCCCGTCACTATAACCTTCCGAGCCACCGTCTCGCCGGACCAACCCGTCCGTACCAATAAGCATTACTGAGTCACAAGCTCACCGGACTAACTAGTCTGCTGCTTCAACCACGAGCCTACCGCTTGTAAAACCCAACTGATTAATATACCCGTAACAACGGGGTGTGGGTGTGTATATTATTAAATTAATCTTATACAACAACTTATCCTTACAGTTTATGGTTAACCTTGGACTTCCCGAGGATTACCCAGTTAGGGGCTCGCTACGGTACTAGGAACTATAATGGGATGATACCCCAAAGCTCCCTTTCTCAAGCCATTTAGTGTTATTGGTATCTACCCATAAGAATACCCTTCTTATCATTTCTCTTGAACTACCCCTAAGCATTTTATGACAGGCTAAGGGAAAGACGATCTTTCGTCAATCTCGAGCACAACTTTACCCTTAACTCACCGAGCACACCCTCATCACCTAAACTCCTTTTGGTGACCTTCAATCTCTTCAACCTGACCATGTACACCAACTACATGCCACTTCCACTTGGTAGGCCCCTAAATATCCAAGTTTCACATTTTTACTATACGCAGACCAAACTAACTATATGAAGTTAATAAGTAGAGGTACTCCAAATACTCACCCACATGACACAAGATTTTTACTGGAGGGCTACCATGGTATTTTAAGACTAAATCCAGAGAATTATATTTTTTCTCAACATTAGCATTTATTTAAATCTCTCCAACATTTGCCAAGTATGAATATGAGCATGAAGTGTAAGGGATTCTTATGACATGACTCTCATAAAATAAAGATAAATCTATCATGCCAAAATAACAGTAAATAATGAATATCACAATTTTACAGTAAGGAAATGTCCTCTATTTTTAATATTTATCATCTATCCAAATTTGAAGATTTATGAAGGAACTACCAAGAATACTTATGCCAAAATGATAGAAAAATTATCAGACCTCTATTATGTCCAGAAAAGCTTAATTACAGAGTTTCACATTTTATGGGAATCATTTCCTCACTGACATAATTAATCCAAATAATTCCTAATTTGCACATGTTGTGAAGTATCCTACTGATAACAACCTCCAAAAATTATATAAAAATTCATAGAGCTTCACAGTGCTCTGAAATGTCTTATCACCAAGTTGCACATTTTCCAGAGAGTTTTGGAACCTTATCTACATTTCTTAAAATTAAGACAAAATAGGTGCCTTGAGAATGAAATACTAGTTAAATCATTAAATAAATTATGCAAAAATTACCAGGGGTCTATAATATGATTATAAAGACACTACCAAGATTTCATCTTCATCCAGGATCATTTGTGCATGTAAATATCTCTTACAAGAAGTTTACCTAAAGGGGTTACGACCTAATTTAGGGGGAATAAATTCTCCTAAAATTCTCTCAAAATTTCCTAGGGCATAAATACATCCCATGAACATATCTACTAGGTTCCATGGCCATTCTATAGCTTTTGACCACATGTCCTTCACAAAGCTCTATCTGCACCCCAAGGGGTAAAACTAGGGTTCTAAGCTATATCCACCTCCACACCACCCCATCTTACTCATGAAGGTATTTTAGGTGATCCTAAACTAGTGGCCAAGGTTTCAACTCATGGTGATGAGTTCTGACCACCATACCCCAAGATAAACACCATGCCCTAATTTTGACCTAATAAGACTCAACTTGGGTTGATAAATTACCCAAACAAATCAGTCCCAATTGGGCTGAGATTTTTACCAGGGTCAGGTGATAACCCTAAAAAGTACCCACCAAAATTTGGAGGGCATTGGAGGTCATTTGACCCACTAAATAATTAATATTTGATTTATGAAATTATTTCAAAAATCTTAAAAAAGGTTCTCCTAAAATTTCCATCTTTGGTATGATGTGTGGGTAGGTGCAAGTAGCCTATGTTTCAATTTTCAAGTCAATCCCATAACCCAATCAAAAGTTATTCAAGAAATGGTGGTTGTCCTACACTAGGGACCAGTCCCACCAAAATGGACCTACAGGGAGCTACAGAACTCCTTTTGGAGTGAAATCAATGTTAAAATAAAGTAGACTCCAAGGGCTACAACTTTGGTGTTGACCACTTTTTCATTTGAGGGGTTCTAGTATTTTTAATAATTAAAATGAAATACTGCAGGAAGTATGACAAAATGGGTTGGAACAAGTCTCTGCGTTCAACGAAATCTATTCTGCTTTCGACGAACGTCGTGCTTCAGTGCGCTCGACGAAATCCATTCTTCGTTCGACGAAATCTGTTCTGCGTTCGACGAACGTCGTGCTTCAGTGTGTTCGACGAAATCCGAGTTCAGTTCGACGAACACAACAATCTGTTCGGTGAATCGATTTCGTTCGACAAACTCCGGGTTCAGTTCTTCGAACTCAACTGTCAGTTCGACGAATTCCAGAGTGTGTTTGACGAATGAATTCCGTTCGACGAACTCCGGGTTCAGTTCGACGAACTCAACCATCAGTTCGATGAACTCCGGCTACCGCTCGACGAATTCCTTCTACTCAGATTGACGAATAAATGAAATAATGATATAACATAATCATTTAAATCTGAAGATCTTGCACAGATCTTGAAGCGGAACGGACGACATCTGTTTGTCTTCTTCCTCTGGCCGACGGCCAGGATTAACCGCACCTGGAGCTCCTTCATCCTTGTTTTCCCGGCCACCTAAGCGCCGCCCCGGCCGGCCAATGCCACCACCACCTTCGTTGAGGTGGTGGCCGGCGATTTGCGGTGGTTGGCCGGCCGGAGGTGGCCGGAACAAGGGTATGGAGGCGGGATTAAAGCTCCAAAAACGGAGGTCTTTGCCTACCCGATTGGGGACCAAATGGCCCTAATCCTTGCAGGCAACCTGATGGGATCTATCCATAGAGAGAGAGGAGAAGAACCAGACCTTTAATCGGACTCGAGGGTGGTTGTTTCCCGGATTTGCCATGGCCGCCCCCTTCAAGTTGTGCTCCTTGACGATCTCTTGATTCTCCGCCAAATGCAACGATCTAGTACTAAATTTCAACTGATATCCCCCTTCTTAAGGTGATGGAAGGGCTAATTTGAGGAGAGAAAGGCTTAATGGTGGAGTGCCATTAATAACCATTTCGGTTTCACTTGAAACCTCTTGAATCCTCCACCGGATGACATGGGAAAGATTGTAAATCATCTTAGAATTCAATGGGGAGATGAATGGAGGGTGTGGGGAGATGAATGGGAGTCAATTTGCCTTGAATGCCATGAATCCACCTTGAATGTCCACTTTCTCTCTCTTCAAATTGGGGGAACTCCCAATTTCTCTCTCCTAGTCACCCCCTCCATAAATTGATGGCATTTCATGTAATTTCAGTGGTGACTAATCATTTGGGCCATTGAAATTGGGCTTAGCCCAAAGGGATTGAGCTTTGGGCTTAATTAACTCAAGTTGGGCAATATTGACCAAGTGTTGACTTTGGTCAAATTGGTCCAATTGAACCCTAATTGACCCTAAATATGGTGGTTTGACTTATTTGAGGCTAGGGTTGACTTTGATCAATTTGGGCTCTTTGGTTGACCCCAATGGGTCCTAAATGCTCTAAGTGACCCTCCAAAGGGTTAGGTGTGCCATGGTGGGGTCAAAGGGTCAAGGTGAGGCCCTTAAGTCCAACCCTATGCTTGTTAACTGGAAATTGGTATTTGCAGACCACTGTGGTTTCCTTCTTCTTGGCTAAGGCCAAGTGGTCTCTTCAAGCTTCCTAGGGTTTTGTCATGACCTAGTCATGACAAAACCACTCTAGGGGTCTAGTTGTTTGGGGGATGTTACACACACTCCCCTCCGCGCACGTTCCACCCTGCGAGCACTTCACCAAGAACGCAGTGCCTTCTGCGCACAGTGCGCACACCACTTAACAACAAGTCATCCGCTCCAAACTTCTCCGCGTACAACAGAAGACAAGCCACAGACGAGAAGACATGCAAAGCACACCCCTCTACCCTTCGAACAACAACCAAAGACTCCAGAGCGCGCAGAGCGCAACACTCCCCTATGCATAAAAGAAAATACTTAGCTCCACGAGCAATGACATGTCTCCCTCGGAGCCCTTCTCTCACTTCCCCAACGATTGCAATGAGAGGCGGCCTGTCGCCTTCAAATTCTCAAAAGATTTTTGTAACACATCACAAGAATATAGTGGACATTTGATCGACACAACATTGTAATTACTTAAA
Source organism: Dactylorhiza incarnata (assembly GCA_033032865.1). Lineage (NCBI taxonomy): Eukaryota > Viridiplantae > Streptophyta > Magnoliopsida > Asparagales > Orchidaceae > Dactylorhiza > Dactylorhiza incarnata. The sequence continues at coordinate 130,318 of JAWHQI010000610.1, read as the reverse complement.
TGAGCATAGTATTTTTTTTAAATAGATTATAATATACGTTAAGGTAGTAAATAAAAGCAACATGACTATATATTTGACAATTTTGAATATTTCACCGAAAGCAAATTTTCGCTTTTAAAATTGTAAAGATATAGCAAATAATTGAGATAAGTTTATAATTAATTTTCTCATTTCTAATCCTAAATGATTAATATTATATATTTAGGTGAAACAAAGCCTTCTCTTGCAAAATCACAATATAGGGACGATGATGACAATACTATTACATATATATATGATGGGGTTCCCACCAAAAGCCTTCAAAGACAACCAGATCAAAGCGCTCCAACAAGGTAACCCGACCACGTGAGTAGCGCACACGAGCTGCGCTCGCTCAAAGAGCCAAAACTGCCCTGAAGGGGACGAGAGGAACAACACGCGTATATACCCTGAAAGGACAAACGCCCGTGCCCGCGCCCAGGCTGGGCATGCCGCCCCCGCGCCTAGGCTGGGCGCGCCGCACCCGCACCCGCACCGCGCGCCGAGACCATGCGCGCGTCGCGCCCGCACCTTGTGCGCACACGTGGTGACGGGCGCGGTGCGCGCGCCCGCACCTTGCGAGCACCCGGGGCGCGCGCCCCTTGCACGCACGCGCGCATCAGCGACCCGAGCACCTGCGGGCCACCGCCGCTGGCCGCACGAGCACACGCAGGCTGGGAGCGCTGCGCCCTTGCCCGCGCCACGCCTGCGTCGTGTCGCGCCCGCAACCGCGTCGTGTCGCGCGCGCCCGCAACCGCGCCGCGACCTTGCGCGCGCCGCACCCGTGCGCGCCCGCAACCGCATAGCGACCTTGCGCGCGCCGCACCCGTAGCTTGCGCGCGCACACGTGGACACGCGCGCTCGCGGTGCACGCACCCGGGGTTTGCTCCCGCTAGCAGCTGCAAAAGCGAGCTCTGACGGCGTTTTCTCGCGCTAGCAGCTGCAAAACGCGTCTTTCGCTCCGTCTCCAACCTGGCCTCCCCACCTCTGATCGCAACCCGGGGTTCGTTCTCTACCTCACTGGAGCGCCACCTCCGCCCGAAACAGATTCTTAGTCATTTTTCCTCTTTTTCCTGCATTTAAAGCTTGTAAATGAAGAGGTGGAATGTCACTCTCTTCAGAGAACTCAAATACTTGTAAACTCAAGAAAAATAGTTGATTTCGTCCCGGTACCGTACCGGCCATGTGGTTTTTCACCATTTTCGAATTGTTGTCAGGATCGCGATCCGGATCGTAGGATCGCACGATCCTACGATCCAGATTACACAATTCGATCCGGATCTTAAGCCGGATCGAAATCTGGGCGCGTCCACGTGGGATCGCGATCCGGATCGTGGAATCGTTAGGATCGCGATTCCTATACGATTCCACGATCCCGTGCGTTTTATTTTAAAACACCTAAACTCGCTGGCTTAACAACTCAAACCATATTTCGATCCGCTCCCGTCGCTCCCTGGATCCCGTCTCCGTCGCTCCCTGGATCGCAGACTCACTGGTCTTCGCTCCCGTCGCTCCCTGGCTCACTGGTCTTCGCTCCCGTCGCTCCCTGGATCGTAGACTCACAGGTCTTCTTCTTCTTCTTCGGCCCAGAAATCATCCAGATTTCTGGATGATCTCTGGACAGAAATCATCCAGATTTCTGGATGATCTCTGGACAGAAATCATCCAGATTTCTGGATGATTTCTGTCCAGAGATCATCCAGATTTCAGCAAGAAGGCATTTTATATTTTTATATGAGGCATAGGACGGGATTTCATCCAGATTTCAGCAAGAAGACATTTTGCGGAAGACGGGCGCTAAATGCCTAAATTGCGGAAGACCGGAGCGGTCCTGTTTTAATTAATAACATAAACTATATAAACTTAATAATTTTTTTTTTGAGTGTGGGAGGCCGCCCACACTGGGCCTTTAATAGGTTCGCCCATGACTGGGCAGAATAATATATGTAGCGTGTGCGACGTTACTTCAATAATACTCTTACAAAATCTGATACATATTTTGATTATTAAAATAGGAGAAAATCTTTCTATTGATTCATTATGGAAATCATTGATTGATTTTAAGAAATTTAAAAGGGCATTAAAACCCTAATTAAAGTTTCCGTTTTAATGAGAAAACCGAAAATCATCATCTCCTTAAAATAGAGAAATCTCGACCCCTGCGTTTCGTGTAAAAAAAGGGAGATCGCGCTTAGGTCTTTTCCGCTCGTTCCCTTTCTTCCACGCTTGCTCCTCCGGCGGCTTGGTTTCACCGGCAGCTTTCGTCGGTCGACGCTTCAGTCGTATAAGGAGTTGCACAGGATCCTTCCTACGTGAGGTTGGGATTCCGGATGGGATAGGGTCGTCGGTTAACTGGATTTCTGCGTCTCATTTCGCCGGCAACTGGTGTGGTTCGGCCACTGGAGTTTTCGGGCGGTGTGAGCACTGTCTAAGCATCATCCTCTTCCTCTCTTCATCCAAGCTGAGATCGCTGGGCTGTTTGGGTTCAAGGTGAACCTAGAGGTCACCGCCGCCGCCTCGATTCTCCGTCTCTTCGATTCGATCCGCAGCAAAATCAGAGATCCCCGCTCCACCTAGAGATATATTCTCTAGAGGTATAAATTCCTAATCCTTCTGTGATGATTGTGATGGTTATTGTGATTAGCGTAATTTGTCTAGCGTGCATATTAGTTGTGGCTATTTTTTGTATATATCAACTGATTAGAGAACAAGGTTTTGTTCATGTGTCGTTGTCACGAGTGATTCGATCCATTTGTGCGATTGGTCAAGGGTGAATTTTTTTGTTCGTCAGCCTTGTCCCCGCATCACGAAAAATCCTACAAAAACTAGCTCGGATGAGTCCATAAAAGCGTATATAAATGGGACTCATCAGAAGGTGATGAAGGGGTCCATCCATGATGCTCGCTGGTCTACCTTCATCAACTCACCTTCCTCGATAGATGGTCAGAAAAGTTCTAACAACGCCCCCCTGCCCTGGGACCGAACTTGGCCAGGAGGTCTACCGGGGTGCTCTCCTCCCTTGGCTTGTGTGGATTGAGAAGGTACAGAACTGCCCGATGAGCCCCTTGACCTTCTCTATATATTGTTGGAGAGTAGGCTCCCTTGCCTCGAACTTTCCCTCAACTTGGCAATCCACCACCATGGAGTCCGTTGAGACCTCCACGTACTGCACCCCAACTTCCTGGACAGACGGAGCCCCGCGATCATGGCTTCGTACTCAGCCTAGTTGTTGGTGAGTGGGAAGTGGATGCTGATTGCCAGCTCGATCCTCATTCCCTGAGGGCTCACCAGGATCACTCCCCCCAAAGGAATGTTTTACCGACGCTCCGTCAACCAACATCTTCCATGCCACTGAGTGGGGGGGGCTCGAGCTCTTCCACTTCGGTTACGTAATCAGCCAAGAAGTCTGCCACTGCTTGCACCTTTATTGATAGTCTGGGAACGAACTAGATGTCAAACTCGCTTAACTCCACCGACTATTTGGCCAACCTTCCTGAGTGCTCCACCCCCTCGATAATGTTGCGAAGAGGATGATCAGTCACCACCTTAATGGACTGTGCCTGGAAGTAAGGTCGGAGATTTCGGGGCGACACCACTAGGGAGAAGACCAGCTTCTCTAGGATGGGATATCTGAGTTCCGCCTTTCTCAGCATTCTGCTGACGTAGTTGATTGGGAGTTGTCTTTTCCCCTCCTCTCGAACCAGAACCAAACTCACCGCCTCGGTCCCTACACCCAGGTATAGGGACAGGTCCTCCCCCTGCCTCAGTCCCTAGAGCAGCGGGGCTCGGGTTAGTTGTTCCTTCAGTGCCTGGAATGCCTCCTCGCACTCGCGGGTCCATTCGAACTTTTTATTTCCTCGCAGCACCTTGAAGAAAGGTGAGCACTTCTCCCCCGCCCTTGAGAGAAATCTGTTTAACCCGACCAATTTCCCTGTGAGGCGCTGGACCTCCTTTGCGTTCTTCGGTGATCCCAACTCCAAGATTGCTTTCACCTTGCCGCTAGTCGGTTTCCCTCAGGCCAGTCTCGTTCGACTCTCGCGTAACCATTAGGGGGTGTATATAGCCGGATCCCATAATGGATGTGCGCATAAAAAATATCATAAAACATATGCGCATTAAAATATAAGATATATAGTTAGTGTGCGAATAACACATAAAGAGGTTATGGTGTATGGACAACCGCGTCACCATCATAACTACCCTCAAAAACTATAAAATAGGACCTCAGAGCCGTCCTTTATTTCCATATTCTCCTCCTCCCACTTCTCCTCATATGCACAAGAGATCTCCTTCGAAGGTCTCCTTGCGTCTTCGAAGATCTTCGAGCGTCATCAAAGATCACTCGAAGATCTTCGATCTCCTTCGAGCGCCCTTCACACGTTTCACCTCGCACACACTGTAAGACCCCTTTTTTTCTTTTTGAAAACCCGTGTCTTATGCCCAGAACCGCCGCTTTGCAGTGACACTAACACATGAGAAGGTCGCCACTACAAAGCGCCGATCCTGCCGGCCATATCGATCACAGAAGAAGAAAAGTATAAACGAACAAAAAGAAGTTCCAAGTCCATAATCACATGTTATATATAATAAATGTCCACATGGTATAACTGAAATAACAAGTTACTATAATAAAGGGCTCATGCCCTGTATATCATGTCCTCACTACAAGATCACTCGCGGAAGCTAACTACTAATCACTCACTAATCCTGAAACTGGTGCTCATGTACTAGACTGGCCCGCCTCCGTCTACACCGGCCTCTGGTGCTGCTGCGTCACCTCGATCCCCTAAAATGATATGGTCCACCGACCGTTGGTCAAAAAGACTAAGCCTTATGTTCCCCACCCCCAATGGCTCCTAGGCACCGTGTGGGAGGATGAAGCAGAGGACAACAAGGGGTATAACAAAGAGCAGATGATGGTGAATCTAACTACGGAAAGTTCTACCACTACACATGTGTATACAGATAATTGAAGCAGTAAAAGAACATAGTAAGAGCAGGTAAAGAATAAGTAATTGCAGTATATAAAAACATATATAATAGAAAAGTAATCATTGATTTATAGGAATGCCCATACAAACCTATTGACCAAGGGGTCGTTTAACAAGGCCTATCGTATAAGAAGTCCCATAACCGACTTATATGATAGGGGTAGGGGTTGAAATGCAATGTTTATGCCATGACATGCAGAGTTATGCAGTTTATGCTATGTTCATACAAGTGCAACTCACACACCTCGAATCTATGCGCACAGACCTTTAGTTCCTCCTTTTTGGAGCTAGCAAGACTCCCAGGATACTCCCGTAGTGGCAAACGGAAGCAGTGGGTTGGGCCTCGCCCACCTCTAGATTGGTATTCACACTACCTAACCTAGACCTATCGTACGCCTCAACGCAAAACCGCGGAGCATCTGCGTACTCTTACTGGCTGGACCACCAGACTTTCAAGGCTAAGTGCAAATTCCACACTTGCCGAGTCAACGTATTGACGTCGGTGTGAACGACCATCCAATACCGAAGACCCACCACCTTCATGCACATGAAAACATGTTCTACTATATCCCGAGCCATAAATTCCCCGGGCTAACCCGCCCGTCACTATAACCTTCCGAGCCACCGTCTCGCCGGACCAACCCGTTCGTACCAATAAGCATTACTGAGTCACAAGCTCACCGGACTAACTAGTCTGCTGCTTCAACCACGAGCCTACCGCTTGTGAAACCCAACTGACTAATATACCCGTAACAACGGGATGTGGGTGTGTATATTATTAAATTAATTTGGTACAACAACTTATCCCAACAATTTATGGTTAACCTTGGACTTCCCGAGGATTACCCTATTAGGGGCTCGCTACGGTACTAGGAACTATAATGGGATGACACCCCAAAGCTCCCTTTCTCAAGCCATTTAGTGTTATTGGTATCTACCCATAAGAATACCCTTCTTATCATCTCTCTTGAACTACCCCTAAGCATTTTATGACAGACTAAGGGAAAGACGATCTTTCGTCAATCTCGAGCACAACTTTACCCTTAACTCGCCGAGCACACCCTCATCACCTAAACTCCTTTTGGTGACCTTCAATCTCTTCAACCTGACCATGTACACCAACTACATGCCACTTCCACTTGGTAGGCCCCTAAATATCCAAGTTTCACATTTTTACTATACGCAGACCAAACTAATTATATGAAGCTAATAAGTAGAGGTACTCCAAATACTCACCCACATGACACAAGATTTTTACTGGAGGGCTACCATGGTATTTTAAGACTAAATCCAGAGAATTATATTTTTCCTCAACATTTTAGCATTTATTTAAATCTCTCCAACATTTGTCAAGTATGAATATGAGCATGAAGTGTAAGGGATTCTTATGACATGACTCTCATAAAATTAAGATAAATCTATCATGCCAAAATAACAGTAAGTAATGAATATCACAATTTTACAGTAAGGAAATGTCCTCTATTTTTAATATTTATCATCTATCCAAATTTGAAGATTTATGAAGGAATTACCAAGAATACTTATGCCAAAATGATAGAAAAATTATCAGACCTCTATTATGTCCAGAAAAGCTTAATTACAGAGTTTTACATTTTATGGGAATCATTTCCTCACTGACATAATTAATCCAAATAATTCCTAATTTTCACATGTTGTGAAGTATCCTACCGATAACAACCTCCAAAAATTATATAAAAATTCACAGAGCTTCCTAGTGCTCTGAAATGTCCTATCACCAAGTTGCACATTTTTCCAGAGAGTTTTGGACCCTTATCTACATTTCTTAAAATTAAGACAAAATAGGTGCCTTGAGAATGAAATACTAGTTAAATCATTAAATAAATTATGCAAAAATTACCATGGGTCTATAATATGATTATAAAGGCACTACCAAGATTTCATCTTCATCCAGGATCATTTGTGCATGTAAATATCTCTTACAAGAAGTTTACCTAAAGGGGTTACGACCTAATTTAGGGGGAATAAATTCTCCTAAAATTCTCTCAAAATTTCCTAGGGCATAAATACATCCCATGAACATATCTACTAGGTTCCATGTCCATTCTATAGCTTTTGACCACATGTCCTTCACAAAGCTCTATCTGCACCCCAAGGGGTAAAACTAGGGTTCTAAGCTATATCCACCTCCACACCACCCCATCTTACTCATGAAGGTGTTTTAGGTGATCCTAAACTAGTGGCCAAGGTTTCAACTCATGGTGATGAGTTCTGACCACCATACCCCAAGATAAACACCATGCCCTAATTTTGACCTAATAAGACCCAACTTGGGTTGATAAATTACCCAAACAAATCAGTCCCAATTGGGCTGAGATTTTTACCAGGGTCAGGTGATAACCCTAAGAATTACCCACCAAAATTTGGAGGGCATTGGAGGTCATTTGACCCAGTAAATAATTAATATTTAATTTATGAAATTATTACAAAAATCTTAAAAAAGGTTCTCCTAAAATTTCCATCTTTGGGTATGATGTGTGGGTAGGTGTAAGTAGCCTATGTTTCAATTTTCAAGTCAATCCCATAAATCAATCAAAAGTTATTCAAGAAATGGTGGTTGTCCTACACTAGGGACCAGTCCCACCAAAATGGACCTACAGGGAGCTACAGAACTCCTTTTGGAGTGAAATTAATGTTAAAATAAAGTAGACTCCAAGAGCTACAACTTTGGTGTTGACCACTTTTTCATTTGAGGAGTTCTAGTATTTTTAATAATTAAAATGAAATACTGCATGAAGTATGACAAAATGGGTTGGAACAAGTCTCTGCGTTCGACGAAATCTATTCTGCTTTCGACGAACGCCGTACTTCAGTGCGCTCGACGAAATCCGATCTTCGTTCGACGAAATCTGTTCTGCGTTCGACGAACGCCGTGCTTCAGTGCATTCGACGAAATCTGAGTTCAGTTCGACGAACAAAATAATTAGTTCGGTGAATCGATTTCGTTCGACAAACTCCGAGTTCAGTTTTTCGAACTCAACTGTCAGTTCGACGAATTCCAGAGTGTGTTTGACGAATGAATTCCGTTCGACGAACTTCGAGTTCAGTTCGACGAACTCAACCATCAGTTCGACGAACTCCGGCTACCGCTCGACGAATTCCTTCTACTCAGATCGACGAATAAATGAAATAATGATATAACATAATCATTTAAATCTGAAGATCTTGCACAGATCTTGAAGCGGAACGGACGACATCCGTTTGTCTTCTTCCTCTGGTCGACGGCCAGGATTAACCGCACCTGGAGCTCCTTCATCCTTGTTTTCCCGGCCACCTAAGCGCAGCCCTGATAATTAGTTTTTATTCATCATATTTTAGGTTAGATTAGTAGAATATTTTCCTAAGTCTACGTTTAATTTTATTGCACTTAATATATAATTTGCTTAGTTTTGATTTTCGCATAACTAATTTATATTTTTGTTCTATTGTATTAATCTGACAGGCCTGGGGGGGATTATTAGTGCCCGCTGTCAAAGCGTCGTCGGGACATATTTTCGGAGTTAAAGTGATGCAGCCCGGCCACCAAGAGATGCACAAATTCAGCTCAAGACAAGTCAAATTATTTTAAAGAGAAGACATGGTGCAGCCCTTGCCTAACCACAGCAATCCGAGCCCTTGTTATGAAGCAAACCGAGCAGCCCCCTAGATGTCTACATGCAGCCCGAGCCCCCACTACAAGTCAAAACCGCCAACCTCTCATGCATGAGCAGCCCGCCACCTTTGCATGGCTTCCCCCACTTTCAATGCTTGGTCGGCCCCCCTCCTCTCTCCTCCTTCTCTTAAATGAAATCTCCTTCTCTCTCTCTCATTTACTCTCATTCCCTTCATTTTCATTTCTCATACATCCCCCTTCTCTCTTTTTCTCTTAATAAAAAGAATACATTGGAGGTGGTCACTCTCTTTCCTCTCTTCTCTCCCCTCATTTATTTCATACAACTCCCCTCTCCACCATGCTTGGCCGGCCACCCCCCTGTCTCCCCTCTCCTCTTCCTATTTCTAGAACCTATAGAAGGAGCCCATGCCTCATGCTTTTTGGAGGACTTTTTTTGGCAAGAGAGAGAGCAAGAGAGAGTTTTAGTTCTTATTGTCAAGTTTTATTTCCATGCTTTGTATTTCTTTTTCTTGAGAATATTATTGTCATTTTGCTTTTATTATTGTACTCTTTTTATTCACTAATGAAAATGCAAGTTTTATTTTCATCCTTGTCTCAATTTCTATTATGCGTAACTAATTTCCGTTAGCATTTGATCATGAGGATCCATGATTTGAGATGAGATTTTATTTTTCTTAGTTTTATTCTTGTTAAACTCTGCTCGATCCTTCTTTGATTTTATTTGCGTCGACTCCGTATTTCCGGTATACGGTAGTAGGTTATTTGATCTCATTTCATAGAAGTCGAGAGACTCGTTGGTTTGAAAGATCACTCAAAGAAGGAAGGAGTTGCACGCAATCCTAGAGATAGGACGACGTAAATCCTCCGGATTGGAGTCAAATCCAATAGTGCGGGACATTTCAATAATGCAACTTTAGACCTTTTTGATTTGCAAAGAGATTTCGGTCAATTCGTCTAGAAGTTAGGAGATTTAATGCTCTAGCGAAATTATTTCTTATTTTCGGATCCGTCACGGTCGAGTTAGGTTTGCAATTTTAAAGCTGTATTTTTATCCTTCTCATCTCTTTTCATGGTGAATCATTGATCGGATGCTATTTTCTTAATCTGTTTTATCATCTTAATATCAACTTAAATTTTGTCTTAAAAATTCTCAAAATCACCCAACCAATTGTACGGTAGGATAATAGTTAGAAGCGTGAGTAATAGTACTTGACAACCCCGAGTTTAAATACGACCTTGGTACTACAATTCGATAGGTGCACTTGCCTTTTCAGGTTGATAGTCAATTCCAATCACCAAGATTTTGGCGCCGTTGCCGGGGAATTTGTCAATATTAAGAAAACGCCGTCGCTATTACTTCTGCAAAAAAAAAATATTTATTATATATTATAATTAACCCATATCATCGTTTTTCTACCCCAACTAAATTCCTGGAAAGGACGCTTTGAGCTTGAATTCCCATCACAGCCTCTAGTACCGCTGCAAACCTCTCACAGGGTAGATCTCGGGAAGTCCAGGACTAACATAATCCGCCTAAAAAGAAAAAAAAATCATTATCATTTTTAATTTTAGTTTTCCTTCACTTTCGGTTATATTCTCCCTCTTTCCCTTTTCTTCCTACTAGTGCATGACCCGTAGTAGCTCTTCGAGTAATCCTAATATTCATTGTGATCCAGTGATCGAGCGCACCCTTCGACAGCGCCTCCGAACTCGTGATCAGGATTTACATATAGATCTCGAAGAGTCGAGCGGAGACACAACCACAGAAATTATAGGTGATCCCAATCCAGAAGTTGACCAGAAACGAACCATGTCCTATTATGCTCAGCCTAACCTGGAGGGTACAGAATCAAGTATTGTCCGCCCTGCTGTAGCAAACAATAATTTTGAACTTAAGCCTAGCATCATCCAAATGGTGCAGCAACATGTGTAGTTCGACGGATTACAAGATGAAGATCCGAACTTGCATATTGCGAGCTTTATAGAAATCTGCGATACTTTTAAGATAAATGGCATGAGCGATGATGCGATTAGATTAAGACTTTTTCCGTTTTCCTTAAGGACTAAAGCTAAACAGTGGTTGAGTTCTCTTCCTAGAGGTTCCATCACCACATGGGCTCAATTGACTGAAAAGTTCTTATCCAAATATTTTCCGCCCGGCAAAACTGCAAAATTAAGAACTGATATTTGTTCTTTTAGTCAAATCGATTCTGAGACCCTCTATGACACTTGAGAGAGGTACAAGGAACTTTTGAGACGTTGCCCTCATCATGCTTTGCCTGTATGGTTACAGGTCCAGACATTTTATAATGGGCTAAATCAAGCAACCAAGCAAATGATAGACGCCGCATCCGGTGGTTCTTTGAACCGAAAAACTCCGGAGGGCGCTCTTGAGCTTATCGAGGATATGGCGATGAACACCTATCAGTGGAATACGCCTAGGTCTCGCCCAAATAAACCTGCAGGTATGTACGAAGTGGACTCCGTGTCCCAACTGGCGCTTCAAGTAGAGATGCTGAACAAGAAAGTAACGGAGATGACTGCTGCCTCCGCCATTCAGGTACATGAACATGCAAATGCTGCTGCTGCCGAGCAGGTGGATTATCTGGGGAACATACCCAGGCCTGCTCAAAATAATTTTGCTAATTTTTCTAATTTTTCTTCTTCGCCTGGTTTTAATTTACCTTCGAACTCGTATCACCCCGGATGGCGTAACCATCCTAATTTTTCATGGAGTAATCCCGCAAACGCCGCACGTTCACCACACGATTTCACTCCACCACCACCACAAAATCAAAATCCAAATTTTCCAAAACCTCCATCTTTGGAGGAAATGTTTTCCAAATATATAAATTCGAATGAGGCGACCATTAGAAACTTAACAGGGTCGATGAAAAATCTTGAAACCACGGTCGGTCAACTAGCTAAGGCTATCTACGAGAGACCACCTGGGACTCTTCCCTCAAGTACTGAACCTAACCCAAGGGAGCAAGCGAAAGCAATTTTCCTTCGGAGCGGTAAGGTAATCCACGAGCCCGCCATAAGGGAAAAGCCAGAGGTTATTGCCTCTCATGCTGATGATGAACAAATAATCGTTAAGGAAACTGATTTAGAAAATAAAAAAAAATTATTTGTGAAAAAGACAATCTTCAAAGTAATGCTCTTGAGATTTTAAAAGAATTTCCGCCTCCCCCTACCCTGCTAAGCTTAGGAAGGACAAATTAGACGATCAGTATCACCGCTTTCTTGAAATATTTAAACAAATTCATATAAATTTAACATTTCATGAAGCGATTAGTCAAATGCCTAAGTACGCAAAATATTTGTAAGATTTATTAACAAACAAAATGAAATTGGAAAACTTATCTCACGTAACGTTGAATGAAGAGTGCTCGACGGTCGTTAATAATAGTAATCTACCTAAAAAGATAAACGATCCGGGTAGTTTTTCTATCCCCTACGTTTTTGGTGATCTTTTCGTGAAGTATGTATTAGCTGATTTAGGTGCGAGCATCAATTTGATGCCTTTTTTGTTATTTAAGAAGTTAGGATTGGGTACTCTCAGACCTACATGTATGAGTATTCAGTTAGTTAATCGATCGATTAAATATCCGCTAGGAATTGTAGAAGACGTGCTTGTGAAGGTTGACAAGTTCATCTTCCCGGTGGATTTTGTCATTCTTGATATCGACGAAGATGTCGAGGTTACTCTGATCCTTGGTCGCCCCTTCCTTGCTACGCCGCGTGCGGTTATCGATGTGAGTAACGGAAAGCTCTTGCTCCGTGTCGGAAATGACGAAGTCACTTTTTCAATAAATCAATCCATGAAAAATTCTTTAAAAAATGATGACACTTGTTTTTTTCTTGATATTTTAAATGACGATTCTGATTTTTCTCTTTCAAATGTGTCTGCAAATGTTTTTTCCTCTTCATTTTCTGAAAACTCTACTAATTTTTATGAAGACACGGCTATGTCCGTGCAAGCTGTTTTTGATAATGAAAATCTTTCAAGATCAAAAAAATTTGAATCTATTATTTTTGAAAAAGAAAAGGTTTTAAAAAACTCTTATGACGAACCACCCACTCTTGAATTACAACCGCTCCCCGAACATCTAAAATATGCTTTTCTCGGAAAAAATTCTACGTTGCCCGTTATAGTCTCGGCATTTCTCTCTCAATCCGAAAACGATCAATTGATCGAAGTTCTACAAAGGCATCGCCGAGCTATAGCGTGACAAATTTCTGATATTTCTGGCATAAGCCCTTCCTTCTGCACCCATAAAATTTTTGTTGAAAATAATTCTAAACGTGTAGTCCAACCTCAACGTCGTCTTAATCCGAACATGAAAGAGGTCGTAAAGGGAGAGGTGCTTAAGTTATTAGATGCGGGGATAATTTATCCAATCTCGGATAGTAAGTGGGTGAGTCCAGTCCAGGTAGTGCCGAAGAAAGGTGGGATTACGGTGGTAGCAAACGAGAATAACGATTTGATTCCAACTAGGACGGTAACGGGATGGAGGATGTGCATCGATTACCATAAACTAAATGATGCCACTCGTAAAGATCACTTCCCCCTTCCCTTTATCGATCAAATTTTAGAACGTTTATCCGGGCATAGTTTTTATTGTTTTCTCGACGGTCTCTCGGGATATTTCCAAATCCCTATCGCACCCGAGGACCAAGAGAAGACAACATTCAATTGCCCCTTCGGAACTTTTGCCTATCGTAGAATGCCTTTCGGTCTTTGTAACGCACCAGCTACCTTTCAACGGTGTATGTTAGCAATTTTCGATAAGTACTTAGAAAATATAATGGAAATCTTTATGGACGACTTTTCGGTTTTCGGTGATTCTTTTTCTTTTTGTTTACAAAATCTAGCTAAGGTGTTAGAGCGATGCGAGGAAACAAATCTGGTTTTAAACTGGGAGAAATGTCATTTCATGGTGAGAGAAGGGTTGGTTCTAGGCCATAAAATCTTTGCTAGGGGAATCGAGGTCGATCGAGTGAAGGTCGAGGTGATTGAGAAACTGCCGCCACCTACGAATGTTAAAGCGATTAGAAGTTTTCTAGGGCACGCGGGATTTTATAGGCGCTTCATAAAAGATTTTTCAAAAATCACCAAGCCTCTAACCCAACTTTTAGAAAAAGATACCACTTTTAATTTCGATGATTCATGTTTAGCTGTATTTGAATTAATTTAAATCAAAACTTATAAATGCCCCGATTATGATCGCTCCGGTCTGGGATTTACCATTCGAAATCATGTGCGATGCGAGTAATTTTGCGGTCGGTGCGGTGCTAGGACAACGAATAGCTAAGAATTTCCATCATATCTATTACGCTAGCAAAACGCTTAATTCAGCGCAAGAAAACTACACCACAACTGAAAAGGAACTCTTAGCTGCTATTTTCGCTTTTGTTAAATTCCGACCATATATTACTCTTTCTAAAGTTATCGTTTTCACGGATCATTCCGCATTAAAGTACCTCCTTTCTAAACCGGACGCCAAGCCGCGTCTTCTTCGCTGGATCCTCTTACTTCAAGAATTCGACTTGGAGATCTGGGATAAGAAAGGAGCAGAAAACTTAGCGGCTGATCATCTTTCTCGACTTGAAAATCCTGAAATAGGAACTTTAAATGAAAATTTTCTTTTTCGGATGAACGCCTTTTAAACGTTTCTTCTTCTACCCCCTGGTTTGCCGACCTGGCCAATTATCTCGTGGCTCGTGTCCTCCCAAAAGAGTACTCTTCTCAGCAAAAGAAGAAATTCTTTTCTGAGTTGAAGTACTATTTTTGGGAGGACCCCTTTCTATTTCGCATTTGTGCGGATCAGTTGGTAAGAAGATGCGTTTCCCGGGAAGAAGGTCAACAGATTTTAAAACATGTGCATGAAGGTCCAACTGGCGGGCATTATCAAGCAAACCGCACCACCCACAAAGTGCTTAGTGCTGGCTTTTATTGGCCAAGCATATTCAAAGATGCTCAAATCTTTGTGAGCGGATGTGATCAGTGCCAGCGGACCGGAAATATTTCACAAAAAAATGAAATGGAACAAAACTATTTTCTTGAATGTGAGGTTTTTTATTTATGGGGCATAGACTTTATAGGCCCATTTCCAGCAAGTTTAGGCAACAAATATATTTTAGTCGCAGTAGACTATGTTTCTCGTTGGGCAGAGGCCCAAGCCCTTCCAAGTAATGATGCCCGCGTTGTGGTTTCCTTCTTAAAAAAATTGTTTTCACGTTTTGGTTTTCCTCGAGCAATCGTTAGTGCCGGGGAAGTCATTTTTGCAACGCCCAACTCACTAAAGTTTTAACTAAATATGGCGTTACGCATAAACTTTCCACCGCTTATCACCCCCAAACTAACGGTCAGGTTGAGGTAGTCAATCGGGAACTCAAAAGAATATTAGAAAAAACTGTTTCTACTTCTCGCAAAGATTGGTCCTTAAAATTAGACGATGCTCTTTGGGCCTATCGGACGGCGTACAAGATCGCTATCGGTTGTACTCCCTTCCGATTAGTCTATGGAAAATCGTGTCATCTCCCGGTAGAAGTTGAACACCGCGCATATTGGGCACTAAAATTTTTTAATTTTGATCCGCACTCAGTCGGCGAACATAGAAAAAATCAACTAAATAAACTCGGCGAGTGGCGTGCGTACGCTTATGAAAACAATAAACTTTATAAAGAGCGTACGAAATTTTATCATGATAAGAACTTGCGCCACCCTAAAACGTTTACACCCGGCGATCAAGTTCTTCTTTTTAATTCACGTTTACGTCTTTTTCCCGGCAAACTTAAGTCTCGGTGGTCTGGTCCGTTTACGGTCAAAGAGGTTTTTCCGTACGGAACTGTGTTACTTTCGCACCCGGATAAGGGTGATTTCAAAGTCAATGGTCATAGACTTAAGCTGTACTTTTCTAATGATTCGATATCATCTGATCAGGAACAACTTATCTTTACCTCTTAATGCTGATGTTTATTTGAAACTTTTTCTTGTTTATGTGGAAATTATTGTTGGACTTCTTATTATTTTGGACTTTTATTATCATTTGAACTTTGTAATAATAATTTAAGAACAATATTGGGAGTTTGCCCACGGGCCCTCCTTTCTCTATTTTCTTGTTTTTGTTATCCCTCCCGGTGGCCACTCAATTGCACGTTCGTGATCGCCGCTTCATCGTTACTGCTTTCAAGAAGGCCCACCTCGTACCGACTGATGATCAAGTAACTAAAGTGTAAGCATGGGGGAGCGACTTCCGCATTCGGCCTCACAACCCCGGGGAAGTCCTATTTTTTTTTATTTAGTGGATTTCCCGTCTCTCCCCCTATTCTCTTTCTCTTCCTCTTCATTATTTTTCTTTTTCATTGAGGGCAATGAAAAACTTAAGCATGGGGGAGGGTTTCATTGTTCTCTTTTTCTCTTTTCTACAAAAAATATAAAAAACCCAAAAAAAATTTGTAGTTTTTCTTCATTTTCTTTAAGGTTTATCTAAAATTCAAAAAAATTAGAAAATACAAAACCCCCCCAAAAAAAAAACACAAAATTAGAAAATCATCAAAAATTATTTTCTATCATTTCTTTAGCATGTTTCTTTGAGTGTTGCGTAGGCTCATGAAGTATTCTTAATCTTTGTTAGTATGATAGAATAGAGTTTAGTTTAACTATATTACTTTTGCATACGTTAGTTTTGCGTTTTCTCTTTCATAACTTTTGGCATCATAATTTTATTCTATCATCATAATGATGTTGTAGTTTTTCCTCTAATCTAAGTGTAGTAGCGTGTATTTGTTGTTAGATGATATTATTAGACACTCACTCGCAAGTGTAGTCTTTCTTGGTGGCTAGAACTTGCCTCTAGCGATCCTCGAAGCATTTGCATAAGTTTGTCATGGTTTTTATAAATGATTTAGGCCATCTTTTGGATAGTTTGTGCCTTTTTGCCAACCTAAAACATTTACTTTGCTAAAGCAATTTTGGGTCTTTTTCTTATTTTCTTTGTTAGCTCCACCTCTCATTTTTCACCAAAGCCAAATGCGCTTCCTATTATCACATTAAATTGTTGAGTTTTATTTAAATATCATGTTGTGATGGGTTGTTATCTTGGAAAATGAGAAGGAAATTATTTCAAGCCTATATTTGGAGCTCTTATGTGCGATGAGCAGAAAAAAATGAAAAAATCATGCAAAAGTATTATCAAAAAATTTTAATTGAAAAGTTATTGTTGGCCAAGTATGAAAAAGAAAGAAAATATTCATGGTCTTATGTTTCTTATATTTAAGAACTTTGACGAACGTCTCTTGTCATTTCTCGTTCTCGTGTACTTTGTTTTGAAATTTATATAAAACACTCCCATTGGTTTAGTGTGATATTTTAGCTATCGTGTTTATCTTTGATTTCCAAATCCTTATTATTTACCTAAGCCAAGTCTTTATGCCTAATGCAAGTCCTATTGATCTTTAAGCCATGACATTGTACTCGTGTAGTGGATAGGGTGTGACCGGGCAAGCCTATGGACACATCATTGATGGATTTCTTTGGAGGTTACCTTGGAGTGTTTTGTAGAATAATCATAGTCTCAGCAACTTGTTGCTTGCTCAATGTATTTATTTTGGTTGAATTGCTACTCGTGTTATGTTTGTTAGCTTAAACTTTTTGATGCCTATTTGTTATGTTAGTAGAAAATTTGCAATCTAGGTTTATGCTCAAGTAATGTTCTTAAACTTTTCTTTATTCTCCTCTACACTGATTTCTCGCCGCACTCATTGGTAGCATATTAGTTTTGATAGCTTAATTTTTGTTTGGGTTTCACAACTAAAATATTGGGTAGTGTAGCCTCCTATATTTTAATTCCTATTTTGCTTGAGGGCAAGCAAACATTTAAGCATGGGGGAGTTTGATAATTAGTTTTTATTCATCATATTTTAGGTTAGATTAGTATAATATTTTCCTAAGTCTATGTTTAATTTCATGCACTTAATATATAATTTGCTTAGTTTTGATTTTCGCATAACTAATTTATATTTTTGTTCTATTGTATTAATCTGACAGGCCTGGGGGGGGATTATTAGTGCCCGCTGTCAAAGCGTCATCGGGACATATTTTCGGAGTTAAAGTGATGTAGCCCGGCCACCAAGAGATGCACAAATTCAGCTCAAGGCAAGTCAAATTATTTTAAAGAGAAGACATGGTGCAACCCTTGCATAACCCAAGCAATCCGAGCCCTTGTTATGAAGCAAACCGTGCAGCCCCCTAGCTGTCTACATGCAGCCCGAGCCCCCACTACAAGTCAAAATCACCAACCTCTCATGCATGAGCAGCCCGCCACCTTTGCATGGCTTCCCCCCCCCCCCCCCCCCCCCCCCCCTTTCAATGCTTGGCCGGCCCCCATCCTCTCTCCTCCTTCTCTTAAATGAAATCTCCTTTTCTCTCTCTCATTTACTCTCATTCCCTTCATTTTCATTTCTCATACATCCCCCTTCTCTCTTTTTCTCTTAATAAAAAGAATACATTGGAGGTGGTCACTCTGTTTCCTCTCGTCTCTCCCCTCATTTATTTCATACAACTCCCCTCTCCACCATGCTTGGTCGGCCACCCCCTTGTCTCCCCTCTCCTCTTCCTATTTCTAGAACCTTCCCCTCCATCTATAAAAGGAGCCCATGCCTCATGCTTTTTGGAGGACTTTTTTTGGCGTGAGAGAGAGAGAGAGCAAGAGAAAGTTTTAGTTCTTATTGTCAAGTTTTATTTCCATGCTTTGTATTTCTTTTTCTTGAAAATATTATTGTCATTTTGCTTTTATTATTGTACTCTTTTTATTCACTAATGAAAATGCAAGTTTTATTTTTCATCATTGTCTCAATTTCTATTATGCGTAACTAATTTCCGTTAGCATTTGATCATGAGGATCCATGATTTGAGATGAGATTTTATTTTTCTTAGTTTTATTCTTGTTAAACTCTGCTCGATCCTTCTTTGATTTTATTTGCGTCAACTCCGTATTTTCGGTATACGGTAGTAGGTTATTTGATCTCATTTCATAGAAGTCGAGAGACTCGTTGGTTTGAAAGATCACTCAAAGAAGGAAGGAGTTGCACGCAATCCTAGAGATAGGACGACGTAAATCCTCCGGATTGGAGTCAAATCCAATAGTGCGGATCATTTCAATAATGCAACTTTAGACCTTTTTGATTTGCAAAGAGATTTCGGTCAATTCATCTAGAAGTTAGGAGATTTAATGCTCTAGCGAGATTATTTCTTATTTTCGGATCCGTCACGGTCGAGTTTGGTTTGCAATTTTAAAGCTGTATTTTTATCCTTCTCATCTCTTTTCATGGTGAATCATTGATCGGATGCTATTTTCTTAATCTGTTTTATCATCTTAATATCAACTTAAATTTTGTCTTAAAAAATCTCAAAATCACCCAACCAATCGTACGGTAGGATAATAGTTAAAAGCGTGAGTAATAGTACTTGACAACCCCGAGTTTAAATACGACATTGGTACTACAATTCGATAGGTGCACTTGCCTTTTCGGGTTGATAGTCAATTCCAATCACTAAGCTTTTGGCGTCGTTGCCCACCTCGTACCGGCTGATGATCAAGTAACTAAAGTGTAAGCATGGGGGAGCGACTTCCGCATTCGGCCTCACAACCCCGGGGAAGTCCTGTTTTTTTTTTTAATTTACTGCATTTCCTGTCTCTCCCCCTATTCTCTTTCTCTTCCTCTTCATTGTTTTTCTTTTTCATTGAGGGCAATGAAAAACTTAAGCATGGGGGAGGGTTTCATTGTTCTCTTTTTCTCTTTTCTACAAAAAATATAAAAATCACAAAAAAAAATTGTAGTTTTTCTACTTTATCTTTAAGGTTTATCAAAAATTCAAAAAAAATTAGAAAATACAAAACCCAAAACAAAAAATATAAAAAAACAAAATAAAATAAAATAAAACACAAAATTAGAAAATCATCAAAAATTATTTTATCATTTCTTTAGCATGTTTCTTTGAGTGTTGCGTAGGCTCATGAAGTATTCTTAATCTTTGGTAGTATGATAGAATAGAGTTTAGTTTAACTATATTACTTTTGCATACGTTAGTTTTGCGTTTTCTCTTTCATAACTTTTGGCATCATAATTTTATTCTATCATCATAATGATGTTGTAGTTTTTCCTCTAATCTAAGTGTAGTAGCGTGTATTTGTTGTTAGATGATATTATTAGACACTCACTCGCAAGTGTAGTCTTTCTTGGTGGCTAGAACTTGCCTCTAGCGATCCTCGAAGCATTTGCATAAGTTTGTCATGGTTTTTAGAAATGATTTAGGCCATCTTTTGGATAGTTTGTGCCTTTTTGCCCACCTAAAACATTTACTTTGCTAAAACAATTTTGGGCCTTCTTCTTATTTTCTTTGTTAGCTCCACCTCTCATTTTTCACCAAAGCCAAATGTCCTTCATATTATCACACTAAATTGTTGAGTTTTATTTAAGTATCATGTTGTGATGGGTTGTTATCTTGGAAAATGAGAAGGAAATTATTTCAAGCCTATATTTGGAGCTCTTATGTGCGATGAGCAAAAAAAATGAAAAAATCATGCAAAAGTATTATCAAAAAATTTTAATTGAAAAGTTATTGTTGGCCAAGTATGAAAAAGAAAGAAAATATTCATGGCCTTATGTTTCTTATATTTAAGAAATTTGACGAACGTCTCTTGTCATTTCTCGTTCTCGTGTACTTTGTTTTGAAATTTATATAAAACTCTCCCCTTGGTTTAGTGTGATATTTTAGCCATCGTGTTTATCTTTGATTTGCAAATCCTTATTATTTACCTAAGCCAAGTCTTTATGCCTAATGCAAGTCCTATTGATCTTTAAGCCATGACATTGTACTCGTGTAGTGGAGAGGGTGTGACCGGGCAAGCCTATGGACAATCATTGACGGATTTCTTTGGAGGTTACCTTGGAGTGTTTTGTAGAATAATCGTAGTCTCAACAACATGTTGCTTGCTCAATGCATTTATTTTGGTTGAATTGCTACTCGTGTTATGTTTGTTAGCTTAAACTTTTTGATGCCTATTTGTTATGTTAGTAGAAAATTTGCAATCTAGGTTTATGCTCAAGTAATGTTTTTAAACTTTTCTTTATTCTCCTCTACACTGATTTCTCGCCGCACTCATTGGTAGCATATTAGTTTTGATAGCTTAATTTTCGTTTGGGTTTCACAACTAAAATATTGGGTAGTGTAGCCTCCTATATTTTAATTCCTATTTTGCTTGAGGGCAAGCAAACGTTTAAGCATAGGGGAGTTTGATAATTAGTTTTTATTCATCATATTTTAGGTTAGATTAGTAGAATATTTTCCTAAGTTTACGTTTAATTTCATGCACTTAATATATAATTTGCTTAGTTTTGATTTTCACATAACAAATTTATATTTTTCTTCTATTGTATTAATCTGACAGGCCTGGGGGGGATTATTAGTGCCCGCTGTCAAAGCGTCGTCGGGACATATTTTCGGAGTTAAAGTGATGCAGCCCGGCCACCAAGAGATGCACAAATTCAGCTCAAGACAAGTCAAATTATTTTAAAGAGAAGACATGGTGCAACCCTTGCATAACCCAAGCAAACCGAGCCCTTGTATGAAGCAAACCGAGCAGCCCCCTAGCTGTCTACATGCAGCCCGAGCCCCCACTACAAGTCAAAACCGCCAACCTCTCATGCATGAGCAGCCCGCCACCTTTGCATGGCTTCCCCCCTTTCAATGCTTGGTCGGCCCCCCTCCTCTCTCCTCCTTCTCTTAAATGAAATCTCATTCTCTCTCTCTCTCATTTACTCTCATTCCCTTCATTTTCATTTCTCATACATCCCCTTCTCTCTTTTTCTCTTAATAAAAAGAATACATTGGAGGTGGTCACTCTCTTTCCTCTCTTCTCTCCCCTCATTTATTTCATATAACTCCCCTCTCCACCATGCTTGGCCGGCCACCCCCTTGTCTCCCCTCTCCTCTTCCTATTTCTAGAACCTTCCCCTCCATCTATAAAAGGAGCCCATGCCTCATGCGTTTTGGAGGACTTTTTTTGGCAAGAGAGAGAGAGAGAGCAAGAGAGAGTTTTAGTTCTTATTGTCAAGTTTTATTTCCATGCTTTGTATTTCTTTTTCTTGAGAATATTATTGTCATTTTGCTTTTATTATTGTACTCTTTTTATTCACTAATGAAAATGCAAGTTTTATTTTTCATCCTTGTCTCAATTTCTATTATGCGTAACTAATTTTCGTTAGCATTTGATCATGAGGATCCATGATTTGAGATGAGATTTTATTTTTCTTAGTTTTATTCTTGTTAAACTCTGCTCGATCCTTCTTTGATTTTATTTATGTCGACTCCGTATTTCCGGTATACGGTAGTAGGTTATTTGATCCCATTTCATAGAAGTCGAGAGACTCGTTGGTTTGAAAGATCACTCAAAGAAGGAAGGATTTGCACACAATCCTAGAGATAGGACGACGTAAATCCTCCGGATTGGAGTCAAATCCAATAGTGCGGATCATTTCAATAATGCAACTTTAGACCTTTTTGATTTGCAAAGAGATTTCTGTCAATTCGTCTAGAAGTTATGAGTTTTAATGCTCTAGCGAGATTATTTCTTATTTTCGGATCCGTCACGGTCGAGTTTGGTTTGCAATTTTAAAGCTGTATTTTTATCCTTCTCATCTCTTTTCACGGTGAATCATTGATCGGATGCTATTTTCTTAATCTGTTTTATCATCTTAATATCAACTTAAATTTTGTCTTAAAAATTCTCAAAATCACCCAACCAATCGTACGGTAGGATAATAGTTAGAAGCGTGAGTAATAGTACTTGACAACTCCGAGTTTAAATACGACCTTGGTACTATAATTCGATAGGTGCACTTGTCTTTTCGGGTTGATAGTCAATTCCAATCACCAAGCTTTTGGCGCCGTTGCCGGGGAAAAGCCGCCGCTATTACTTCTGCAAAAAAAAAATTATTATATATTGTAATTAACCCACATCATCATTTTTCTACCCCACCTAAATTCCTGGAAAGGACGCTTTGGTCTTGAATTCCCATCACAGTCTCTAGTACCGCTGCAAACCCCTCACATGGTAGATCTCGGGAAGTCCAGGACTAACATAATCCGCCTAAAAAGAAAAAAAATCATTATCATTTTTAATTTTAGTTTTCCTTCACTTTCGGTTATATTCTCCCTCTTTCCCTTTTCTTCCTACTAGTGCATGACCCGTAGTAGCTCTTCGAGTAATCCTGATATTCATTGTGATCCAGAGATCGAGCGCACCCTTCGGCAGCGCCTCCGAACTCGTGATCAGGATTTACATATAGATCTCGAAGAATCGAGCGGAGACACAACCACGGAAATTTTGGGTGATCCCAATCCAGAAGTTGACCAGCAACGGACCATGTCCTATTATGCTCGACCTAACCTGAAGGGTACAAAATCAAGTATTGTCCGCCCTGCTGTAGCAAACAAAAATTTTGAACTTAAGCCTAGCATCATCCAAATGGTGCATCAACATGTGCAGTTCGACGGATTACAAGATGAAGATCCGAACTTGCATATTGCGAACTTTATCAAAATCTGCGATACTTTTAAGATAAATGGCGTGAGCGATGATGCGATTAGATTAAGACTTTTTCCGTTTCCCTTAAGGACTAAAGCTAAACAGTGGTTGAGTTATCTTCCTATAGGTTCCATCACCACATGGGCTCAATTGACTGAAAAGTTATTATCCAAATATTTTCCGCCCGGCAAAACTGCAAAATTAAGAACTGATATCTGTTCTTTTAGTCAAATCGATTCTGAGACCCTCTATGACACTTGGGAGAGGTACAAGGAACTTTTGAGACGTTGCCCTCATCATGCTCTGCATGTATGGTTACAGGTCCAGACATTTTATAATGGGCTAAATCAAGCAACCAAGCAAATGATAGACGCCGCATCCGGTGGTTCTTTGAACCGAAAAACTCCGGAGGGCGCTCTTGAGCTTATCGAGGATATGACGATGAACACCTATCAGTGGAATACGCCTAGGTCTCGCCCAAATAAACCTGCAGGTATGTACGAAGTGGACTCCGTGTCCCAACTGGCGCTTCAAGTAGAGATGCTGAACAAGAAAGTAACGGAGATGACTGCTGCCTCCGCTATTCAGGTACATGAACATGCAAATGTTGCTGCTGCCGAGCAGGTGGATTATCTGGGGAACATACCTAGGCCTGCTCAAAACAATTTTTCTAATTTTTCTTCTCCGCATGGTTTTAATTTACCTTCGAACTCGTATCACCCCGGATGGCGTAACCATCCTAATTTTTCGTGGAGTAATCCCGCAAACGTCGCACGTCCATCACACGATTTCACTCCACCACCACCACAAAATCAAAATCCAAATTTTCCAAAACCTCCATCTTTGGAGGAAATGTTTTCCAAATATATAAGTTCGAATGAGGCGACCATTAGAAACTTAACAGGGTCGATGAAAAATCTTGAAACCACGGTCGGTCAACTAGCTAAGGTTATCTACGAGAGACCACCTGGGACTCTTCCCTCAAATACTGTACCTAACCCAAGGGAGCAAGCGAAAGCAATTTCCCTTCAGAGCGGTAAGGTAATCCACGAGCCCACCACAAGGGAAGAGCCAGAGGTTATTGTCTCTCATGCTGATGATGAACAAATAATCGTTAAGGAAACTGATTTAGAAAATGACAAAGAAAAATTTATTTTTGAAAAAGAAAAAGACAATCTTCAAAGTAATGCTCTTGAGATTTTAAAAGAGTTTCCGCCTCCTCCCTACCCTGCTAAGCTTAGGAAGGACAAATTAGACGATCAGTATCAACGTTTTCTTGAAATCTTTAAACAAATCCACATAAATCTGCCGTTTCATGAAGCAATAAGTCAAATGCCGAAATATGCAAAGTATCTTAAGGATTTGTTAACAAACAAAAAGAAATTAGAAAATTTATCTCAAGTAACGTTAAACGAAGAGTGCTCGGCGATTATAAAAAATTCTAATATTCCGTAAAAAATTAAGGATCCGGGTAGCTTTTCTATCCATTGCATTTTTGGAAATCTTTTCATGAAACACGCGTTAACGGATTTAGGTGCGAGCATCAATTTGATGCCATTTTCTCTATTTAAGAAGCTAGAATTGGGCACTCTCAGCCCTACGCGTATGAGCATCCAATTAGCCGATAGATCAATTAAGTATCCATTAGGTATCGTTGAGGACGTGTTAGTGAAGGTCGACAAATTCATCTTCCCAGTGGATTTTGTCATTCTTGACATCGAAGAGGACGTCGATGTCCCTCTTATCCTTGGTCGTCCCTTCTTAGCCACCTCTCGAGCGGTCATCGATGTGAGTAATGGGAAACTTCTTCTTCGTGGGGGGGATGATGAGGTCGCTTTTTCCATAAACGAATCAATGAAAAATTCCTTAAAAAATGACGACTCTTGTTTTTTCTTAGACGAGATTCATGATGATTTTTCTCTTTACCTTTCAAATGTTTCTTCAAATGAATTTTCCGCATCCTCTTCTGAAAATTTTCCAAATGTTTTCAAAGACATGGTTATGTCCGTGCAAACAAATTTTGAAAATCCGCCAAACTTTTTGACAAAAAAATTTTGAAAATCTTATTTTCAAAAAAGAAAAAGTTTTAAAAAATTCTTACGATGAACCACCCAATCTTGAACTCAAAACACATCCCGATCATCTTAAGTACGTTTTTTTAGAAAAAATTCGAAATTGTCCGTTATAATCTCGGCCTCTCTTTCTCAATCCGAGAACGATCAACTGATCGAAGTGCTACAAAAGCATCGTCGAGCTATAGCGTGGCAAATTTCAGACATTTCTGGTATAAGCCCCTCCTTCTGCACCCATAAAATTTTTGTTGAAAGTAACTCTAAAACTGTAATCCAACCACAACGTAGTCTTAATCCAAACATGAAAGAGGTCGTGAAAGGAGAGGTTCTTAAGTTGTTAGATGCAGGGATAATTTATCCGATTTCTGATAGTAAGTGGGTTAGTCCAGTTCAGGTTGTGCCTAAGAAGGGTGGAATCACGGTTGTAGCAAATGAGAACAACAATTTAATTCCGACTAGGATGGTAACGGGATGAAGGATGTGCATCGATTACCGTAAACTAAACGATGCCACTCGTAAGGATCACTTCCCCCTCCCCTTTATCGATCAAATTTTAGAACGATTATCCGGGCATAGTTTTTATTGCTTTCTCGACGGTCTCTCGGGGTATTTCCAAATCCCTATCGCACCCGAGGACCAAGAGAAGACAACATTCACTTGCCCTTTCGGAACGTTTGCTTACCGTAGGATGCCTTTCGGCCTTTGCAACGCACCAGCTACCTTTCAGCGGTGTATGTTGGCAATCTTCGATAAATACGTTGAAAATATAATGGAAGTATTTATGGATGATTTTTCTGTTTTTGGTGATTCTTTTTCTTTGTGTTTAGCAAATCTAGCTAAGGTTTTAGAACGCTGTGAGGAAACGAACTTAGTGTTAAACTGGAAAAAGTGCCATTTTATGGTGAGAGAAGGTCTAGTTTTAGGACACAAAATTTCTGCTAGGGGAATCGAGGTCGATCGAGCGACGGTCGAGGTGATTGAGAAACTGCCGCCACCTACGAACGTTAAAGCGATTAGAAGTTTTCTAGGGCACGCAGGATTTTACATGCGCTTCATAAAAGATTTTTCAAAAATCACCAAGCCTCTGACCCAACTTTTAGAAAAAGATACCACTTTCATTTTCGATGATTCATGTTTAGCTGCATTTGAATTAATTAAATCAAAACTTATAAATGCCCATATTATGATCGCTCCGGTCTGGGATTTACCATTCGAAATCATGTGCGATGCGAGTAATTTTGCGGTCGGTGCGGTGCTAGGACAACGAATAACTAAGAATTTTCATCCTATCTATTACGCTAGCAAAACGCTTAATTCAGCGCAAGAAAACTACACCACAACTGAAAAGGAATTCTTAGCTGTTATTTTCGCTTTTGATAAATTCCGACCATATATTACTCTTTCTAAAGTTATCGTTTTCACGGATCATTCCGCATTAAAGTACCTCATTTCTAAACCGGACGCCAAGCCGCGTCTTCTTCGCTGGATCCTCTTACTTCAAGAATTCGACTTGGAGATCCGGGATAAGAAAGGAGCGGAAAACTTAGCGGCTGATCATCTTTCTCGACTTGAAAATCCTGAAATAGGAACTTTAAATGAAAATTTTCTTCATGCACATGCAGACATGTTTTACTATATCCCGAGGCATAAATTCCCCGGGCTAACCCGCCCGTCACTATAACCTTCCGAGCCACCGTCTCGCCGGACCAACCCGTCCGTACCAATAAGCATTACTGAGTCACAAGCTCACCGGACTAACTAGTCTGCTGCTTCAACCACGAGCCTACCGCTTGTAAAACCCAACTGATTAATATACCCGTAACAACGGGGTGTGGGTGTGTATATTATTAAATTAATCTTATACAACAACTTATCCTTACAGTTTATGGTTAACCTTGGACTTCCCGAGGATTACCCAGTTAGGGGCTCGCTACGGTACTAGGAACTATAATGGGATGATACCCCAAAGCTCCCTTTCTCAAGCCATTTAGTGTTATTGGTATCTACCCATAAGAATACCCTTCTTATCATTTCTCTTGAACTACCCCTAAGCATTTTATGACAGGCTAAGGGAAAGACGATCTTTCGTCAATCTCGAGCACAACTTTACCCTTAACTCACCGAGCACACCCTCATCACCTAAACTCCTTTTGGTGACCTTCAATCTCTTCAACCTGACCATGTACACCAACTACATGCCACTTCCACTTGGTAGGCCCCTAAATATCCAAGTTTCACATTTTTACTATACGCAGACCAAACTAACTATATGAAGTTAATAAGTAGAGGTACTCCAAATACTCACCCACATGACACAAGATTTTTACTGGAGGGCTACCATGGTATTTTAAGACTAAATCCAGAGAATTATATTTTTTCTCAACATTAGCATTTATTTAAATCTCTCCAACATTTGCCAAGTATGAATATGAGCATGAAGTGTAAGGGATTCTTATGACATGACTCTCATAAAATAAAGATAAATCTATCATGCCAAAATAACAGTAAATAATGAATATCACAATTTTACAGTAAGGAAATGTCCTCTATTTTTAATATTTATCATCTATCCAAATTTGAAGATTTATGAAGGAACTACCAAGAATACTTATGCCAAAATGATAGAAAAATTATCAGACCTCTATTATGTCCAGAAAAGCTTAATTACAGAGTTTCACATTTTATGGGAATCATTTCCTCACTGACATAATTAATCCAAATAATTCCTAATTTGCACATGTTGTGAAGTATCCTACTGATAACAACCTCCAAAAATTATATAAAAATTCATAGAGCTTCACAGTGCTCTGAAATGTCTTATCACCAAGTTGCACATTTTCCAGAGAGTTTTGGAACCTTATCTACATTTCTTAAAATTAAGACAAAATAGGTGCCTTGAGAATGAAATACTAGTTAAATCATTAAATAAATTATGCAAAAATTACCAGGGGTCTATAATATGATTATAAAGACACTACCAAGATTTCATCTTCATCCAGGATCATTTGTGCATGTAAATATCTCTTACAAGAAGTTTACCTAAAGGGGTTACGACCTAATTTAGGGGGAATAAATTCTCCTAAAATTCTCTCAAAATTTCCTAGGGCATAAATACATCCCATGAACATATCTACTAGGTTCCATGGCCATTCTATAGCTTTTGACCACATGTCCTTCACAAAGCTCTATCTGCACCCCAAGGGGTAAAACTAGGGTTCTAAGCTATATCCACCTCCACACCACCCCATCTTACTCATGAAGGTATTTTAGGTGATCCTAAACTAGTGGCCAAGGTTTCAACTCATGGTGATGAGTTCTGACCACCATACCCCAAGATAAACACCATGCCCTAATTTTGACCTAATAAGACTCAACTTGGGTTGATAAATTACCCAAACAAATCAGTCCCAATTGGGCTGAGATTTTTACCAGGGTCAGGTGATAACCCTAAAAAGTACCCACCAAAATTTGGAGGGCATTGGAGGTCATTTGACCCACTAAATAATTAATATTTGATTTATGAAATTATTTCAAAAATCTTAAAAAAGGTTCTCCTAAAATTTCCATCTTTGGTATGATGTGTGGGTAGGTGTAAGTAGCCTATGTTTCAATTTTCAAGTCAATCCCATAACCCAATCAAAAGTTATTCAAGAAATGGTGGTTGTCCTACACTAGGGATCAGTCCCACCAAAATGGACCTACAGGGAGCTACAGAACTCCTTTTGGAGTGAAATCAATGTTAAAATAAAGTAGACTCCAAGGGCTACAACTTTGGTGTTGACCACTTTTTCATTTGAGGGGTTCTAGTATTTTTAATAATTAAAATGAAATACTGCAGGAAGTATGACAAAATGGGTTGGAACAAGTCTCTGCGTTCAACGAAATCTATTCTGCTTTCGACGAACGTCGTGCTTCAGTGCGCTCGACGAAATCCATTCTTCGTTCGACGAAATCTGTTCTGCGTTCGACGAACGTCGTGCTTCAGTGTGTTCGACGAAATCCGAGTTCAGTTCGACGAACACAACAATCTGTTCGGTGAATCGATTTCGTTCGACAAACTCCGGGTTCAGTTCTTCGAACTCAACTGTCAGTTCGACGAATTCCAGAGTGTGTTTGACGAATGAATTCCGTTCGACGAACTCCGGGTTCAGTTCGACGAACTCAACCATCAGTTCGATGAACTCCGGCTACCGCTCGACGAATTCCTTCTACTCAGATTGACGAATAAATGAAATAATGATATAACATAATCATTTAAATCTGAAGATCTTGCACAGATCTTGAAGCAGAACGGACGACATCTGTTTGTCTTCTTCCTCTGGCCGACGGCCAGGATTAACCGCACCTGGAGCTCCTTCATCCTTGTTTTCCCGGCCACCTAAGCGCCGCCCCGGCCGGCCAATGCCACCACCACCTTCGTTGAGGTGGTGGCCGGCGATTTGCGGTGGTTGGCCGGCCGGAGGTGGCCGGAACAAGGGTATGGAGGCGGGATTAAAGCTCCAAAAACGGAGGTCTTTGCCTACCCGATTGGGGACCAAATGGCCCTAATCCTTGCAGGCAACCTGATGGGATCTATCCATAGAGAGAGAGGAGAAGAACCAGACCTTTAATCGGACTCGAGGGTGGTTGTTTCCCGGATTTGCCATGGCCGCCCCCTTCAAGTTGTGCTCCTTGACGATCTCTTGATTCTCCGCCAAATGCAACGATCTAGTACTAAATTTCAACTGATATCCCCCTTCTTAAGGTGATGGAAGGGCTAATTTGAGGAGAGAAAGGCTTAATGGTGGAGTGCCATTAATAACCATTTCGGTTTCACTTGAAACCTCTTGAATCCTCCACCGGATGACATGGGAAAGATTGTAAATCATCTTAGAATTCAATGGGGAGATGAATGGAGGGTGTGGGGAGATGAATGGGAGTCAATTTGCCTTGAATGCCATGAATCCACCTTGAATGTCCACTTTCTCTCTCTTCAAATTGGGGGAACTCCCAATTTCTCTCTCCTAGTCACCCCCTCCATAAATTGATGGCATTTCATGTAATTTCAGTGGTGACTAATCATTTGGGCCATTGAAATTGGGCTTAGCCCAAAGGGATTGAGCTTTGGGCTTAATTAACTCAAGTTGGGCAATATTGACCAAGTGTTGACTTTGGTCAAATTGGTCCAATTGAACCCTAATTGACCCTAAATATGGTGGTTTGACTTATTTGAGGCTAGGGTTGACTTTGATCAATTTGGGCTCTTTGGTTGACCCCAATGGGTCCTAAATGCTCTAAGTGACCCTCCAAAGGGTTAGGTGTGCCATGGTGGGGTCAAAGGGTCAAGGTGAGGCCCTTAAGTCCAACCCTATGCTTGTTAACTGGAAATTGGTATTTGCAGACCACTGTGGTTTCCTTCTTCTTGGCTAAGGCCAAGTGGTCTCTTCAAGCTTCCTAGGGTTTTGTCATGACCTAGTCATGACAAAACCACTCTAGGGGTCTAGTTGTTTGGGGGATGTTACACACACTCCCCTCCGCGCACGTTCCACCCTGCGAGCACTTCACCAAGAACGCAGTGCCTTCTGCGCACAGTGCGCACACCACTTAACAACAAGTCATCCGCTCCAAACTTCTCCGCGTACAACAGAAGACAAGCCACAGACGAGAAGACATGCAAAGCACACCCCTCTACCCTTCGAACAACAACCAAAGACTCCAGAGCGCGCAGAGCGCAACACTCCCCTATGCATAAAAGAAAATACTTAGCTCCACGAGCAATGACATGTCTCCCTCGGAGCCCTTCTCTCACTTCCCCAACGATTGCAATGAGAGGCGGCCTGTCGCCTTCAAATTCTCAAAAGATTTTTGTAACACATCACAAGAATATAGTGGACATTTGATCGACACAACATTGTAATTACTTAAATGAGCATAGTATTTTTTTTAAATAGATTATAATATTCGTTAAGGTAGTAAATAAAAGCAACATGACTATATATTTGACAATTTTGAATATTTCACCGAAAGCAAATTTTCGCTTTTAAAATTGTAAAGATATAGCAAATAATTGAGATAAGTTTATAATTAATTTTCTCATTTCTAATCCTAAATGATTAATATTATATATTTAGGTGAAACAAAGCCTTCTCTTGCAAAATCACAATATAGGGACGATGATGACAATACTATTACATATATATATGATGGGGTTCCCACCAAAAGCCTTCAAAGACAACCAGATCAAAGCGCTCCAACAAGGTAACCCGACCACGTGAGTAGCGCACACGAGCTGCGCTCGCTCAAAGAGCCAAAACTGCCCTGAAGGGGACGAGAGGAACAACACGCGTATATACCCTGAAAGGACAAACGCCCGTGCCCGCGCCCAGGCTGGGCATGCCGCCCCCGCGCCTAGGCTGGGCGCGCCGCACCCGCACCCGCACCGCGCGCCGAGACCATGCGCGCGTCGCGCCCGCACCTTGTGCGCACACGTGGTGACAGGGCGCGGTGCGCGCGCCCGCACCTTGCGAGCACCCGGGGCGCGCGCCCCTTGCACGCACGCGCGCATCAGCGACCCGAGCACCTGCGGGCCACCGCCGCTGGCCGCACGAGCACACGCAGGCTGGGAGCGCTGCGCCCTTGCCCGCGCCACGCCTGCGTCGTGTCGCGCCCGCAACCGCGTCGTGTCGCGCGCGCCCGCAACCGCGCCGCGACCTTGCGCGCGCCGCACCCGTGCGCGCCCGCAACCGCATAGCGACCTTGCGCGCGCCGCACCCGTAGCTTGCGCGCGCACACGTGGACACGCGCGCTCGCGGTGCACGCACCCGGGGTTTGCTCCCGCTAGCAGCTGCAAAAGCGAGCTCTGACGGCGTTTTCTCGCGCTAGCAGCTGCAAAACGCGTCTTTCGCTCCGTCTCCAACCTGGCCTCCCCACCTCTGATCGCAACCCGGGGTTCGTTCTCTACCTCACTGGAGCGCCACCTCCGCCCGAAACAGATTCTTAGTCATTTTTCCTCTTTTTCCTGCATTTAAAGCTTGTAAATGAAGAGGTGGAATGTCACTCTCTTCAGAGAACTCAAATACTTGTAAACTCAAGAAAAATAGTTGATTTCGTCCCGGTACCGTACCGGCCATGTGGTTTTTCACCATTTTCGAATTGTTGTCAGGATCGCGATCCGGATCGTAGGATCGCACGATCCTACGATCCAGATTACACAATTCGATCCGGATCTTAAGCCGGATCGAAATCTGGGCGCGTCCACGTGGGATCGCGATCCGGATCGTGGAATCGTTAGGATCGCGATTCCTATACGATTCCACGATCCCGTGCGTTTTATTTTAAAACACCTAAACTCGCTGGCTTAACAACTCAAACCATATTTCGATCCGCTCCCGTCGCTCCCTGGATCCCGTCTCCGTCGCTCCCTGGATCGCAGACTCACTGGTCTTCGCTCCCGTCGCTCCCTGGCTCACTGGTCTTCGCTCCCGTCGCTCCCTGGATCGTAGACTCACAGGTCTTCTTCTTCTTCTTCGGCCCAGAAATCATCCAGATTTCTGGATGATCTCTGGACAGAAATCATCCAGATTTCTGGATGATCTCTGGACAGAAATCATCCAGATTTCTGGATGATTTCTGTCCAGAGATCATCCAGATTTCAGCAAGAAGGCATTTTATATTTTTATATGAGGCATAGGACGGGATTTCATCCAGATTTCAGCAAGAAGACATTTTACATTTTATATTTCTGCAATCAGTCCAGAAATCATCCCATTTCACACTTTTGTTTTTGTTACATTTTTTGTGAAACTTTTGTAACTTCTAGATGTCTGCTTCGGGTTCGGGACCATCGGGTACAAATCCCATTGGAAAGAAGTCCCGAAAGAATTCTTCGGGTTCTAGAAGTGATTCGGGTTGGGAGCTTATTAAGCTTTCAAGGACATCCGAATCAAAATTCTTAACGGTAAGAATTAAACTCAAGTGATTAATTTTTATTTTTTTCGTGTTTGATCAAATTTCCACATTCAACATATGAAAATGATTAATTTTATAGTTTTTTGAATTGACTGTTTGTATAATTGAATTCAATTTCATATTTTAAGTCTTACTTTAGGAATGTAGTAGGATCTTACGATCCTTGATCAGATCCTACGATCCGATCCGATCCAACCCCCACAACGATCCCACCTAGGATCTCGATCCTGACAACCTTGGTCATCACTGCTTGGCGCCCGGTCCGACTTGCCGAGCGACCCGCAACAATAGCAGTTACCATCATTGAGTTGTGCGGTGGCAACAGAAAAAAAACAAATATTATACCAATTTTATCATCTTCCATCAGTTCTTATATTTGTTATTCCATCTTTGCTCGGTTTATGATATTTATACTATTCCAACTTTGCTCTGTTTTTATATTTGTTTTTTCTGTTGTCGTCGCGCCAATAGTAATTATGCTCAATGATGGTAACTGCTAGTCGTGAACATAAAATCCGATCGGGCCGGCCTGGACCGGGCCCGATCGGACTTTTTCCTACATCGGGCCGGGCCGGCCCGGTCCTCCCCTGGAATCGGGCCGGCCCGGGCCGGGCAGGCAGCACTTATGTGCTGCCTGCTCCGGCCCTTCAGGCCGGGCCGGGCAGGCCCGGGCCGGTCTCGGGCCCGATCCGGGCCGGCCCGGTTTTTTTACATTTTTAATTTAAATTTAAATTTTTTTAATTTTTATTTTTATAAATAATTAAATATTGAAATTATTGAACAAAAAATTTAAAAAAATTGAAAAAATTTAAGTTTAGAATTAGATTGTATTAATATTAAACAATTGGAACGAAAAATTTGGAACAAAAAATTTTATTAATATTGAAAATTTGTAACAAAAAATTTAAAATATTACAAAATTTAAGTCGTACAATTGTACAAAATACAAAATTGAAAATACAAACCTATGAATGCTATGATTCTTATAAAATTTAATTAAAAAAATTTACATATATTAAAAAAGTACATTTAGAGTGCTCGATTTAATCATCTTGTAGATTCAACGCGTCCATTTCGTCTTCTATCTCCTCCGAGCTATCCTCCAATGCTGTTAAGTGTTGCTTCCTCTTTAAACTGTCCAAGTAGTCCTTGTAGCATATGCAAATCTCCAGCGAATCTTCGTTAAGCCGGCTCCTCCGCTCGTTCAAAACCCTGCCACTAAGAGAAAAAGCGGACTCTGAAGCTACTGTACTAGCTTGGACAGTTAATAAATCACGGGCCATACATGCCAAAACATGATAGGTATTTGCTTTACCTTTCCACCAATTTAAGAGATCGAAGTTTTCGATCTCGTCCGAACTCATAAAATCGCTAAATTGAGTTTTTGTGTATAATCCTAATTCATCTAAACTACCAGATGTGCGCGCTTTTTTCCTAGAAGCTAAATCTAAAATTTTATTTTTAAGACTATCTTTCGTTTTGGGTTGCGTTATTTTTTCGCGGGGTCGTGACCCGTATAAGTTATTGTAATAATTATAACTTTGCGTAAAAATTAGTAAAACTTGTAGTACTAACGGGGTCATCCTCATCATAATTTATATTTAAGGTTAGATTAGTATTGATTTCGTCGATCAAATTTTCTATGCCTTCTACGTTAAGTAGCGGATTTAAAACGGCGGCGCACGAAAACATATGCGGTATTTCTCTATAATATTTTAAAAAAATTTCTTCCAAAATTTTAATTAAAGGAGCCCAACCTTGGTGTTGCGTATAATAACTAAATCTTTCTGTGATATGTACGAAATGTTCAATTACTAATGCGCTCGTTGGATAATACACTCCAGATAAAAAAACGGTGACCCTATAAAAATACTTTAGTAAATCTATATAATGTTCTATTATGGTCCAATCAGTTTCACCTAAACCGTGTTCAATATTAAGTAAACTATAATATTTCATTAGAAGATCTTTTTGTAGAACGGCTCTTTTTAATATTTTATAGGTTGAGTTCCATCTAATAGGCATATCTAATTGTGGTTTCAAATATTTCTGATTTTGTGCTTTAAAAAATTTTCTAAAATCTTGAGCTCGTTGTTTAGTACAATAAATTGCTTTTAACATGTCGCGAATTTTATTAATATATTGTGACATTGCTTTTAAACTATCCCGTACCACTAAATTTAGGACGTGACAAACAGATCTAGTATGAAAAAACGCGCCGTTGAGAAATGGTTTTAAATCTCGTTTTAACAATTCAATTGCGACGCAATTATTGGAGGCGTTATCAAGAGAAAAACTAAGTATTTTATCGTTAATTTTAAATTCCCGCGCACATTTCATAATAACTTTATATAAAGTTATAGTCGTGTGCGGGAATTCAAATCCTGTAAAACATATTACGCGTTTATTTTGCTCCCACGAAATGGGATCAATCCAATGACAAGTGATGCAAAGATAAGCTAATCCTAAATTTAAATTACTCGTCCAAACGTCGCTCGTTAGACTCACACGTCCTTCGAAATTTTCAAAGTACCTAATTAATTCTTGTTTTGCTTCTAAATATAACCTAATCGTGTCGCGTCTTAAAGTAATTATACTAACATTTTGGTATTTGGGCTGAAGCCCCCCATGTATGTACTCTGTGTCGTCGTCATTGTCGAAGACGCTGAATGGCAGCCCTCGTTTGATGACGAACTTCGCCTGCAGCTCTCGCTGTCGCATTTGATCGTACGTCCAAATCTGTCCGGCTCCAGAAATTTGGGCTTGACTTGACTCGGGAGGAGCTTGTTTCGACTCGCAAGACTTCTGGTGTCTAAAGAGCGTCGAGTTGCCGCTGATGGATAGCAACTTCGAGCACATCTTGCAGCGCGCTTTTCTTTCGGTCCCGACTTGTACCATCTCGAAATGCTCCCAAATAGTCGCTCTACGGTTGTGCTCCACCACTGAAGCCGTACTTTGGGAAGACGACGCTGGAGTTGTGGAGGACGACGCCATTGGGAGAGCTAAGAAAGAGAGAGAGAGAGGGATGGGGTGTGAGAAAAGAGAGAGGGGAGGGGGTATTTATAGGTTTTTTTTTATTAAAAATAATAATAAAAAATTAAAAAAAAAATTTAAAAAAAATAAAAAGAGCAGCCAACGGCTCTCTTGAGAGAGAGTCGTTGGCTGCTCTCTCATGGCAGCATGGCTGCCACGTGGCAGCCATGCTGCCATGAGCCTAACGGCTCTAATAAGAGCCGTTAGGCTCAATCGGGCCTAGCCCGAGACTGGATCGGGCTATGCCCGGCCCGATCTCGGGCTAGCCCGATTTTTGGGCTTTACCCGGCCCGGACCGGGCCGGGTATCTAGGCCAAACCGGGGCCCTTTCAGGGCCCCGGGTAAGGGCTCGGCCCGGTTCGGGCCTGAACCGGGTCGGGCTTGACCGGGCCTTGACCGGGCCGGGCTCGGGTCGGCCCGTCAGGCCCGGTTTTTATGTTCATGACTAGTAACTGCTAACGAGAACGGAGGAGCAGCAACCACCGGCGAGTGGCTACTGTTGGAATATTTTGTTTCGGATCCTAATTAGTCGTATATATATTATTTATATATATAGAAAGAGATATATATTAAGATATAATATATATATGGAATGAGTTTTTTAGGTTTTCGTGAGAATACATAAGGAGCCACATGCATTGGAGAGCCGTCCGCCTGGGAGAAATTAAGATCAGACGCCTTGGTGTTGCCGCCCACCCTCTTTCTCTCTCTCTCGTTCTCTCTCTCTCTCTCTCTCTCTCTCTCTCGTGCAACAAGGAGGCCGCCGGCCTCGTGATGTTTCGTCGTTGGAGAGGGTGGTGTCGCCGGTCTTGGAGGTGAGCCGCCGGCGTTGGAGAGGGAGTTGTCGTCGGGCTTGGTGGAGATCGTCGTTGACGTTGAAGGCTTACGTGTGTGCAGTTAGCCTTAACGGCGTTTGATCTCGATGGTGGCGTTTGTCTCCGGTGGTGGTTGCGGTTGAACGTCGGACCTCGACGTTGAAGGTTCTGGTCAACCTTGTACGTCCGCTAGGCGGATTGCAGTTCAGATCTTCTACTTTTCGGCGGATCATGCGCGTCCGGCGCATCTGCGGTGTTTCACCGGACGGTCATTTCTTCTCCTGTTATTTCTTGTAATTCATTTATATATTGTTTGATTTAATATAAATTTATGGTTGTGCGCCGGCGGGTTTTGTCGGACGCATTTTTGGTCTTATTTTGTGTTCTCGTTACCTGCATTATTTTATAGTTGTGCCTGTGTTTGTACCGGATTTTACGACAAGTGGTATCAGAGCGAGGTTCCGAGTCGGTTACTGATTGGACGTTCCGGTTTTAGGTTTGGGTCAACGGTAGGTGACGACATCGGTCCGCTCCCTATCTTCTCAGATCTGATCAGTGAATTAATCAGATTATCTAGAGGTACTACATGCAGCTATGACAACGAAGAATACTATTTTGGTCAGGTATTCTGTGGAGAAATTTGACGGTAGCGGGAACTTTCGCCTATGGCAGATTCGGTTCAAGGATATGCTGGTTGAGCAGGGGTTGATCCAAGTGCTGCGGGGGCGTGATTCTTTGCCCGCTCCGGACTCCGGTGAAGGATTCTGAGTGGACTGAGATGGATGAGCGCGCAACTAGCGCTATTCGGATGTGCGTCGACGACAAGGTGCTGTTCAACATCGGTATTGAAGAGTCTGCTGTCACATTGTGGGAGAAGCTTGAAGGACTCTACATGAGCAAGTCGTTGACCACGAGGCTGTTGTTGAAGCAACGACTGTACGACCTGAAGATGCATGAGGGTGGTAACCTGCAAGAACACTTCAACGTGTTCAATGGAATTCTTAGCCAGCTCCATATGGTTGGTCTGAAGGTGGAGGAAGAAGACAAGGCCTTATTGTTTCTTACCTCGCTCACGGCGTCGTATAAGCACATGCAGACCACTCTGTTATATGTGAAGGATACAGTAGACGTGGAGCAGATCACATCTGCGTTACTGTCCAGTCAGATGCTGTCGAACCCCGCTCCTGAGGGTGAGCATGCTTTTGCAGTTGGAGGACGACGAGGGAGGCAGTTCGAGAAGGGGTATGGGAGTGCACGGTCCAGATCCGTATCGAGGAAGGCAGTGATGTGCTACCATTGCAGGCAGAGTGGCCATATCATGAGACTTTGTCCGCAGCGTGCGCAAATTTCTGGGGATGTCCAGGATGCGGGCAAGGCGGTGGTAGCTGTAAGACCCCCCCCCCCCCCCCCCCCCCCCCCCTCCCCAGACTGAACTCGGTTCAGGGAGGGGGGATCTTACTGCCCAAAGAGGACAACCCAGCGCTTTCCGGGTGGCAACGTCCCACCCTCTCAAGCGATGAGCGGTCTCTTTGTCAGGCACAAGAATCATCACAACACATCAAAACGCACAGCGGAAGCAATCGAATATAGGAAAAGCTAAGCATGCGGATTATATTACATATTTAAATATGGTCGGGGCCTATCGTTTTACAAAACATTGCCTCGAGGTCTACATAATCTAGAAAAAGGGAGCTCTAGGCTAGTCCTTATACTCTCGAACTCACGTCTCTGAAGATAGGGGGCGAGGCTGGGGTAATCGAACGGGACATCTCCAAGGCTCGTAACTCATCCTGCGGTGCGGGGGCTCCTTGATGTCCCATCTCCTGTGATTGGTTATAAGAAATAACCGTTAGTCACAGAGCTAAGTAGAAAATACATCCCCTCCCTGGATCCATATCCAGGGGGCGGCTAAAGGACAGAAATGAAATAGCCGAAGCAAGGTAGAGGGTTAGCAGCAGGTAAACATATATCTCTCCGTATATATATATATAGGGCTTCCCGCCCTAAAGCTCGTAATCGCGTCGTATAGTAAGTACACCACACTATAACGCGCAGACACGCACACCCAGGTATTCAAACCTGTACGCACACTAAAGACCCTGTGTCGACACAGTTTAGACCGCTTTATTTCAAGCAGGGGAGCTAACCCCGCGGGCCTCACCGATGTGGCCGTCGGTGACAGTGGCCAGTCTTGCCACTTCTGAATGTAGTCGTACCGTATCATTCAGGCCCTCATGTACAACTTGGTGTACCAACTGGATGTGAGTGACATCCGACGAGCCGATCTGTAGGCCGACCAGGGGAGGTAAAACTGCAGGCCCGGAGGGTGATAACCCGTTGTGCACATCTCCCTGTCGCCATGAGTCGTCAACCCACCCGCACCGGTACAAACGGTCTGCGAGCGTGACCAACCCGCCACTCCCAAACAATCTTCACCCGCTTTATATAAAACAAGCACATAAGTGTCGTGGCAATTCTACTCGACCGGTCACACAACCTCTGCCCGGGAGGATTAGCGGTATGAGGGCTCCTTGCTTGGGACTAACCTGGGAGGAGGGACTCAACTCCGGGTTTTCCCCAACTAAGGCCTCGCAGAAGGGAGGATAAGCACCGCATGGTTGCCATGACAGTTCTGCATTAGCAAATAAATTAGGCCGAAAGCAGGGGCCATAACACTAAGCAGAAACATAGGCCGAAAGCAGAGGCCATAATAATAAACAGAAAGGTAGGCCGAAAGCAGAGGCCATGGTAATAAACAGAAAAGTAGGCCGAAAGCAGAGGCCATGGTAATAAACAAAAAAGTAGGCCGAAAGCAGAGGCCATGGTAATAAACAGAAAAGTAGGCCGAAAGCAGAGGCCATGGTAATAAACAGAAAAGTAGGCCGAAAGCAGAGGTCATGGTAATAAACAGAAAAGTAGGCCGAAAGCAGAGGCCATGATGACAGGACCAGTGCGAGACTGGATCTAAATGAAAGTACAGAAAGTAATGCGGGGGACCAGTGCGAGACTGGATTTAAAGGAAAGTACAGAAAGTAATGCGGGGGACCAGTGCGAGACTGGATTTAAAGGAAAGTATGAAAGCAGTAACAGCATAAGGAAAGGGTTAGTAGTCCAATCGCTCTTTTATTATTGTCGCGGCGGGGTTAAATTTCGGCGTCGCGCCGCGATTTCGTTCCGATTTCCGCGTCGATATTCCGAGCTTAGTCGATTCCTTGGATAAATACGCATAATTTTTAATAGGCATTTAAAAATATGCGTCGAGGGGACGCCGATTCATTTTGATGAATTTCGCTCTTTTGGGGCGTTTATTTTCGCTTGTAAAAGCTTTTGGAGGACCAAAATAAGAAACCACACCTCTCAATTATAATATTAGTTGTAAAACACCTTTAATTAGAGCCCTTAATTTTTGGTGATTTTTGCGAACTTATTTGGACGTTTATTTTCTCAAAATAAACTCTATAAAGGGTTTTAAAAATAGTAAAACTTCTCCTAAAAATCCCAAAAATTTACAGTAGGTGCCCCTTAGGGTGGGGCACATTTTTCATTTAGAAAACTTCTTCCCAATCTGCCCCATTTTTTCTCAAAAAAATGGGGAAGGGGAAAGGGAGATTGGGGTGCGGTTAGGAAAAAGGAGGGGGGTTTGGGGTGCGATTAGGGAAAGGGAGGGGGCGCAGGGGTCTTGCACCCTGCGCCTTGTTGGAGCATGCGTTTCGCACTCCTCCGGTTTGATAATAACAAAGTCCCGTTTGTATTTGATCCTATTTTTGTTAATGGTGTGCAGATAACAGGTATGCAATGTTCACAATTCTCATGGAGCAAAAATTGATTGTGGGAAATTTTCACTGTCGGAAAATTCCGACACCCACTGTCGCCCAGGCGACAGCTCAGCGGTTAGAACAGCAATCGACAGTATTGAGCTGTCGGAAATCCGACAGCGATGTCGCCCAGGCGACAGCTCAGCGGTTACATCAACTGCCCACGACTTCACCCACGACCAGCGGCAGTTTTGCGCTGTCGGAAATCCGACATCGATGTCGCCCCAGCGACAGCTCCACGATTCCAGCAACTGCCCACACGACGGCTCGACGGCACGACCGAGGCAGTTTGGCGCTGTCGGAAATTTCCGACAGTGACTGTCGCCCAGGCGACAGTGAAAATCTATAAAATGGTGCCTTTGGTTCGTGC
Source organism: Dactylorhiza incarnata (assembly GCA_033032865.1). Classification (NCBI taxonomy): domain Eukaryota; kingdom Viridiplantae; phylum Streptophyta; class Magnoliopsida; order Asparagales; family Orchidaceae; genus Dactylorhiza; species Dactylorhiza incarnata. Next base: position 89,008 of record JAWHQI010000610.1, on the reverse strand, counting down.
ATTCCAAGCTTTTGAGATTTCCAGTCCTTACCTGAGTGCATACGAACCAGAGAGCTCCAGAACCTCCTCAACTCCTAATTGTGCAAAGAAGGATTGAAGATTGAAGACGAGATCGGACGCGCTACTCCATCAACGATCATCTCGAGGCTTCAACAATCCATTCAGAGATCTGAATTTCTAGGGAGTTGACTTTTTCATATTGTATTTCATTTACTCATATTTCATTTTGTATTGGGGAAGAAATCGTCGTCTTGCGTGCGGCGTCTAAGTCCTTGCGCGGCTTAGGGGAAAAGCGCTTCCTTGTGCGGAGCGTCCAAGTCCTTGCGTGGCTTGGTGGGAAATCGTGGCCTTGTGTGCTACGTCTAGATCTTGGGAAGATCTAGAGGATAGGCTTGGGCTTTGTCTTGGGAAAGACAAGCGATAGCCTTCCGATCCTTGTGAGAAGGATTGGTAAATCAAAAATATTGTATTTACATATTATCATTGTGCCTTGATCTTAAGCATTGTTAAGATCATTTTTATTTGTATGCAAATTTCATGATAAATAAAATGATGATCTTCTCACTAATCGCAAATTGGTTTGCTTAAATTTTTATCTTAGAAATTTGTGCTTGGTGTTATACAAAAATTGCTTTGTTTTTAAAATTAATTTTTAAGAAACTTTTTTATTAAAGTAAAATTGTCTTAAAATTATTAAGTAAAAATTACAAATTTAAACACACCCTTATTCACCCCCCCCCCCCCTCTAAGGGCGCCACAGGATCCAACAAGTGGTATCAGAGGCAGGTTACTCCAAAACGGTTTTACCACCGGGAGTAATGGCGCACAACGATCACGCGTTCGTTGAGGGACAAGGAATTAGTAGGCCACCACTTTTCACGGGCACGGACTATAATTATTGGAAAACACGTATGCGTTGTTTTCTAATTGCTTTAGATATAGAAGTCTGGAATATGGTAGAAACTAGTTACACTTCTCCAACATTTGTTCTAGGAGATGTAACTATGGAAAAACCCAAAGACAAGTGGGATGATAATGATAAATCAAAATGCAAAAACAATGCAAAGGCCATGAATGCCTTATTTTGCGCACTAGATCGCACTGAGTTTAATAGAGTCTGTGCTTGTGATGCTGCTTTTGATATTTGGAATCTTTTAGAAATTACTCATGAAGGTACTTCGCAGGTAAAGGATTCAAAGCTATTTCAATTGGAGTCTGAGTTCGAAAGATTCAAAATGGAGGTGGATGAAGAAATTGACACAATGTACACACGATTCACTAAAATCGTGAACGATTCAAAGGTGTTGGGTAAGGTTTTTTCAAATGGAGATTTAGTTAGAAAAATCTTAAGATCACTTCCCCCGAAGTTCAATCCAAAAGTGACTGCAATTTCTGAGTCACATGATCTTAAGACCTTACAATTGGAAAGTCTCATTGGGAATCTAAAAACCCATGAAGTTGAGTTGAAGATTCAAAGCCAAGAGTATAATTTGGAGCCCAAAAAGAAAAGCTTGGCGTTGAAATCTAAAAAGGAAATTGAGAGTGAGACTGAAGAAAGTGATGAAGATGAAGAAGGATTGTTTGTGAGAAATTTTAAGAAGTTTATGAGAAATCCGGAGAGGAGAAACTCATTTAAAAAGTTTTTCAAAAAGAAGGATTTTGCCTACCAAAAAGGCAAAGGAAAAATGGAGAATGAAGAGGAGCGTCCGCCACCGGAGTGCTACCATTGCAAGAAGATTGGTCATATCAGAAGCAAGTGCCCAAAGTATCTGAAAGAGCAAAAAGCAAAGAGGCACGATAAAAGGAAGAAAGTGTTAAAGGCAGAGACTTGGGATGATTCTTCGTCTGGTGAAGAAAGTGATCCCTCAACACAGGAGGAAGAGGAGGCTAATTTATGCTTGATGGCAAAAGACAGCATTACATCTGAAGACGACTGCAGTGTCCAAAGCGACACTGAGGTAACGCCTCCATCTTATGATGAGTTATATTCTGAATTTATGAAAACATGCAAAGTTTTAGATAAAAGCTTAAAGAAAATTGATTTTCTAAAATCTGAAAATGAAAGTCTTTCAAAAGCAAATAAAAAACTATCAAATAAGTTGGAATCTATTGGGAAAGAGAAGATTTTTTGTCAAGAGTGTGATCATTCTTCGACAAGGATAAAAGAACTTGAAACTACTATTTCTAAGTCCGATCAAAAATTTGATCTACTTGTAAAAGAGAAAAGGGACTTAGAAAAAGTTGTTAAAACTTCTCATTCTCAATTAGATAATTATAAGAAAATTTTTGCAAATAGATGTGGCATGATAGTAAAAGAAAATTCAATTCTAAAATCCAAAGTAAATGAGTTGATCATGGCTATTAGAAAATTTGGTGTTGGGAAAAAATCACTGGATATGCTATTAGCCAACCAATGCCATGGTACAGCAAAATTTGGACTAGGATACATTTCTGGAAGCTCTGGAGGCTGTCGGAAATTTCCGACAGCTACTGTCGGAACCGGCGACAGCTCCAGGTTCAGAAATCTTATTTCTAAAAATACAAATTTTTCTAAGTCCACTCATAAAGATGCTTCCACCAGCAAGAGTCCAGAGAAACCATTGAAAAATGGTTCCTCACCATTCATTGTGTGTGCCAAATGTCATCGATTTGGTCACATCTCGGGCTCATGTTGGAAGAAAGGAAAAGCTACTGTTAAACAAATCTGGGTACCTAAGGCGTCCACCTATACAATGGGATCGACCACTTGGGTAACCAGATCTTTACTCTCATCATCTTTTTAGGTATGCGTGCAGGCTAGGAACAAGAAAGACGTGTGGTATTTGGACTCTGGATGTTCAAAACACATGACGGGCGATAAATCCAAGTTCCTTAGCCTGGAGATGAAGAAAAGTGGAACGGTGACATTTGGAGATAATGGAAAGGGTAAAGTCAAAGGCATTGGAGTAGTAGGTAACGAAGAATTTAAAATTTCAAATGTTTTATATGTTAAAGGTTTGAAACATAATTTAATTTCTATTAGTCAACTATGTGATAAAAATCTAAATGTTTTATTTGACTCTAGCTCAAACCTTTGCAAAATTATTAATTCTAAAACAAACGAAATCGTACTTACTGCACCAAGAATAAACAATGTCTATACGATCACTTTTCATGATTTATCTCATTCTACACTTAAATGTTTCATTTCAAAGAATGATGAACTTGAATTATGGCATAGGAGACTAGGACATTCTAGTGCTAAACGCATAGTAAAGCTTTCTAAAAATAAAATAATAAAAGGATTACCAAATTTGAATGGAAAGCTATCCTCATTATGTTCACCATGCCAAAAGGGAAAATTTACAAAATCATCTTTTAAAAGCAAAAATATCATATCTACCACTAGACCTTTGAATTTATTACATATGGACTTGTTTGGTCCAATTTCTACACAAAGTCTAGGAGGTAGAAAATATACGTTTGTTATTATTGATGATTATTCTAGATTTTGTTGGACTTTGTTTTTATATTCAAAATCTGATGCTTTTGATGAATTTGTAAAACTAATTTCACGTATTCAAAATGAAGTTGATCTAAAGGTAAAATGCATTAGATCAGATCATGGAGGAGAGTTCGATAATGAAAAATTTATTTCATATTGTAATGATTTTGGGATAAAACATGAATTTTCCGCTCCACGCACACCACAGCAAAATGGTGTAGTGGAGAGGAAAAATAGAACACTCCAAGAATTAGGACGTACTATGCTTTGTGAATTTAAATTGCCAAAATATTTTTGGGCCGAAGCAGTTAGTACGGCATGTTATATTATTAATCGTGTCATGATTCGTCCCACATTACAATTAACTCCTTATGAAATTTATTTTCAAAGAAAACCAAATGTATCTTACTTTAAAGTGTTTGGTTGTAAATGCTTTATTTTGAATACAAAAGATAACTTAGGCAAATTTGATGAAAAATGTGATGAAGGAATTTTCATTGGTTATTCTTCAACTAGCAAGGCCTATAGAGTTTATAATAAGAGAACAAAAATAGTTGAAGAATCTATTCATGTTAGGTTTGATGAGTTCGCTTCATGTGTAGAAAGGAAAATTACAGGAAAAGAAGATGAACTCCTTCCCACGGTGGAGAATGATGAAGAAGAACTTGGAGAAAATGAAGAAGAAAAAGGAGAAGAAAGAGAAGAAGAAAGAGGAGAAGAAGATAGAGAAGAAGAAGAAAGAGAAGGGTATGTACCTCCAACCGAACTACAATTCTCAAAAGATCATCCGCAAGAACTTGTTATTGGAGAACCATTATGTGGGGTACGTACGCGTTCTAGTTTACATGAAACCTTTTCAAATTTATGTTTTGTCTCAAATATCGAACCAAAAGATGTTGCCACCGCTTTAAATGATGAATCTTGGTTTCTAGCTATGAATGAAGAACTTAATCAATTTGAAAGAAATAAAGTTTGGATTCTTGTTGATAGACCTAGTGATCATCCAGTGGTAGGAGTCAAATGGATTTTCAAAAACAAATTAGATAGTGACTCTAGGGTCACTAGAAACAAAGCTAGGCTTGTAGCGAAAGGATATAATCAAATTGAAGGGGTAGATTTTGATGAAACTTTTGCACCCGTAGCACGATTGGAAGCAGTTAGAATTTTTGTTGCATTTGCTAGCCATAAAAGATTTAAATTATTGCAAATGGATATTAAAACTGCATTTTTAAACGGGTTGATTAAAGAAGAAGTTTATGTTGAACAACCCCCAGGATTTATAAATGAAAAATTTCCTAATCGCGTATATAGATTGCTAAAAGCTTTGTATGGTTTAAAACAAGCACCACGAGCATGGTATGATAGATTGACTATATATTTATTACAAAATGGTTTTAAAATGGGTGGTGTTGATTGTACACTCTTCATTAAGCAAGTAAATGATGATTTAATTGTTTTACAAGTTTATGTTGATGATATTATTTTTGGAGCCACTAATGAAGAGTTGTGTAACTATGTTGTAAAAATGATGGAAAGTGAATTTGAGATGAGTATGGTAGGGGAATTAAAATATTTCTTAGGATTTCAAATTGTTCAAAAACATGATGGAGTTTTTATTAACCAATCAAAATATATTCATGATGTCTTAAAACGATTTGGATTTGAAAATCTCAAACAAGCAAATACTCCTATGAGTGTATCTTTAAAATTAGGAAAAGATGAAACTGGAATATCAATAGATCAAACTTTATATAGAGGCATGATAGGTTCACTTTTATATTTAACTGCTTCTAGACCGGATATTATGTTTTCAGTTTGTTTATGTGCTAGATTTCAAGCCGATCCCAAAGAATCACATTTAAAAGCGGTAAAAAGAATTTTTAGATATTTAATTGGCACATCTAAACTTGGTTTGTGGTATCCTCATAGCGATGATTTTACACTTTTTGGTTATTCTGATTCTGATTACGCCGGTTGTTCACTAGATAGGAAAAGCACTAGTGGCACTTGTCACTTTTTAGGCCCTTCACTCATTTCATGGTCGAGTAGGAAACAGAATTCTGTTGCCCTCTCAACCACCGAAGCCGAATACATCGCACTAGGTAGTTGTTGTGCACAAGCCCTTTGGATGAAACAAACCTTAGAAGACTTTAATATTAAACAACAAACTATTGAATTATGGTGTGATAATAAAAGTGCAATTGATTTAACACACAACCCGGTCCATCATTCAAGGTCTAAGCATATTGATGTGAGACATCATTTTATTAGAGATCATATTAAAAATAACCACATAAAAATTTCATTTATAGGCACGGATAATCAACTAGCGGATATATTCACTAAACCTTTACCGGAATCCCGTTTTTCTATGCTTAGGCTAGAATTGGGAATTCTAGACATTTCACAATGAATATATCACTTTTTAAAGCCTATAACAAAAAATTCATTATCACAAAACATAAACAATGTAAATACAAAAATGCCAAAATTATATAACAAAAAAAAAAAACCAAAACATCAAATTTCAAAAACCTTAACAAAATTCAACATCACTAACATTACATCAATAGTGTTCACATCAAAACAGTAGCACAAACTTAAGGATCAAGTTCATTAAACAAAAAAATTAAAAACCACAGAAATTTAAAGAAGTTCACTGTCGCCCAGGCGACAGTGGATGTCGGAATTTTCCGACATCTCCCAGCAGCAGCAGCAACACAAACCTACTCTGAATCTTCATAACCAGCCCCGCTGCTCTCTGGACAATCTTCTGGAGGTCCTCGTCTCACGGCTTTGCCACGGCGAGTCTGCCTCACCGATTGGCGTGGCGGCTCCTCGTCCGGAACTTGCCATTCTGCCTCCTCCTCCGGCGTTGGCTTCAACTTCAAACCTTTGACAAGAAACTTCATAAATTTCTGCATTCGACTACGATCCTTTTTCACTTCCTTTTTGTGATCCTCTAACGAATCACGCAAATCATCAATGGATTCCCTTAGTGATCCTGCCCTAGAAATGCTCGGCTCTCTAATCTCAATTCCCGGTTGAGCTTTTCTAAGCGGCTTCTTCCCTTTCATTGAACCCGTGAAATAAATTTCCGGATAACAATCATCAAAATACGAGTCTTGCACAATCCATCCATACTTCTTATAAAGTACATGCTGAATTACCAACCCCATTGGCAGCGTATGCACCTTCACCCATCTTGGATGTTTCAATCTGTACGTATACCTAATCTGGGATAGTATGAAGTCTGCCATATCAAAAGGCTCCTCCTCCATAATATAGTACGTAAAGAGGGTCAACTGCGCAGTAATGCTTCTTGTGTCTCCACTCTTTAACATCACCGAATTTCTTAATATATCTTGGATTAAGTAAGCATCCGGTGTAAGTGAGGTAACTTCAGTGGTAAGAGTTTTCTTCTGATTCCCATGTAAACTCATGTTTACTAGGGTCCAATCTCTATCCTTCCGATAATTCTCCACTATATCAGGCATATTCTCACTCATCACTAGTCCAAATTCCTCTCGTAGATCAACATGTGTTATTTCCACATGTTGACCTTGGATCCTTGATCTCACACCTCCATCCAATTCCGTAACATTTGGGTCTTCCAAATGGTTATAAAATTCACGAATTAAAAAGGATGAAAACCCCTCTGGTGAGATTATTGAGAGAATACCTGCCTTCGCAAGACGATCATAAATATGATCATGTTTTGGCAAATCAAATTCGATGTATTTGGCCACCCCAACAATAGCCTTCTCCACTCCAGAATAAACTTGATATGAAGTATGTGCGTCCTCCGACGTACTCTTTCGGGCTTTAGAGCTGGAAGTCATTCTGCAAATAAAATACAAAAAATTTTGATTAAAACAGATTTTCTCATTGTGCACTGGAACACTGTCGCCCAGGCGACAGTGGCTGTCGGAAATTTCCGACAGCCCTCCAAGTGAATTTTTCTCGAAAATTTTTACTTTCACTTCCAGTTCTACTCAAAATAACTATTATTTCAACATCAAGTTTATACAAAAAAAATTTAACATATTTTTCAAATCACAAAATTCTCAAAATCCTTTCCTATTCATCATCTTCAACCCTCTTCCCTAACCTAAATCTACAAAAATATTTAAGAAAATGAACAAATGAAACCTTCATCACCAAATCACAAAGAAATTTAACAAAAACAATATATATATATTTTTGGCAAAGATCCACCAAGATCATCTTGTTTTCAAACTAGATCTACATTTTTTTTCAAATCAAAACTTTCAAAACCTACACCATTCATCTACAATCAACATGAAAACTTCATTTTCCTTCTTCTCTACTATCAAAATAACAAAGCCCTAAAAAATTTGGAGTTAAAAACATCAAAATCAAAAACCCATACCTTGGATCTAGGGTTGTCGCCGACTTCCGACAGCCTTCCTCTTGTTTTTCACTCCAGGAAATGATGCACAATATGTTTTGACTCGGTCCTGAGCCCTATTTAAATTTTTCACTGTCGCCCAGGCGACAGTGGCTGTCGGAAATTTCCGACAGCTACAATTTTCACAAAACTCCAATTTTAGGCCTCTTTTATGATCTACAATAGTTATATGTCATTATTAATGCTTCATCTCATGACTTGATGACAAACCATGTGATATTTATTTTAAATAAAATGACTTACATGTTTATATGATTTCATTTTCAAGCTATCATCGTATTGACATTTCTACTAAGTTGTTTAGACCATTGGAAATTGTTTTCGCATGCCTCTAAGTATGAGAAATTGTTTATCTATCATAATGAGCCATCACGTTCACCTCTTTTGATCAATACACTGATTTTATTTAATATATACATGGATCATATTTGCTTTAACATAATCAAATAGCACTTCTTAAAAACAACTTTCACCCTTGATTTGTTAGCACAACAAAATATACACCATCTTTTGCGATTCAAGTGAATTCGGAGATCCTCAAAAAAAAATATTATCAATATATCAAAATTACGATATCACATCTGTGATCTCAAAAAAATTATAAAATAAAGACAAGGATACTCCACCAAGCACTACTTACCCTCCTGATAAGTCTTAATGAGCATTGTGAGGTTAAGCACCTTGGAAAGAATTGTAAAGTGACTTGAGCAAAAGAAAATGGTTTTTCTATTCAGCTTGTGCTATATCTTCAAAGTCGAAGTTGCCTTTATAAGCTTTTATTATGTTCAACATTTTAATGATCATGTAAATTAAATGACTTCATATGTTTGATCTAAGTATCACATGTACACATCATTATGTTATATAAACATTCCTCTCATGAGAATTGGACCGAAAATATTCCATATATCTATACACTATTGTGTCTTTCTATGATACTTTCTAATGATCTTACTCATGTTCAAGTTATTTTCTTTCATTGCTTCATATGGCTATACCGTCCCTTCATGAGCTTGTTCATACTATGGCATATTCCTATTATTTAAAGGACTTCTATCCTTCCCAAAAATTGCTTCCGCTTACTCTATCTTTCTATAACCTATGTATCTTCCCTTTCGAACTATTATCTACTCTAATATTCACTTTTGCTAATACCAAAAGGGGGAGAATTCACAAGTATAAAAAGAAAAATCAACCATCTATTCCACCTACACAATACATCATATACTTAGGGGGAGCATATCTTTAGGGGGAGCATATATGTAGGGGGAGCATTCAATTAGAAGGAGCTTTCATCTCGAGATAGATTATTTATTTTTCAAGGAATATATATAATGTTAATTTTGTGTACACACCAAAGGTTAAAATCAACAATCTAAATAGACATGATTTACTTTTTATACGGATTTGTTATTATCAAAAGGGGGAGATTGTTGGAGCATGCGTTTCGCACTCCTCCGGTTTGATAATAACAAAGTCCCGTTTGTATTTGATCCTATTTTTGTTAATGGTGTGCAGATAACAGGTATGCAATGTTCACAATTCTCATGGAGCAAAAATTGATTGTGGGAAATTTTCACTGTCGGAAAATTCCGACACCCACTGTCGCCCAGGCGACAGCTCAGCGGTTAGAACAGCAATCGGCAGTATTGAGCTGTCGGAAATCCGACAGCGATGTCGCCCAGGCGACAGCTCAGCGGTTACATCAACTGCCCACGACTTCACCCACGACCAGCGGCAGTTTTGCGTTGTCGGAAATCTGACATCGATGTCGCCCCAGCGACAGCTCCACGATTCCAGCAACTGCCCACACGACGGCTCTACGGCACGACCGAGGCAGTTTGGCGCTGTCGGAAATTTCCGACAGTGACTGTCGCCCAGGCGACAGTGAAAATCTATAAAATGGTGCCTTTGGTTCGTGCATTCCAAGCTTTTGAGATTTCCAGTCCTTACCTGAGTGCATACGAACCAGAGAGCTCCAGAACCTCCTCAACTCCTAATTGTGCAAAGAAGGATTGAAGATTGAAGACGAGATCGGACGCGCTACTCCATCAACGATCATCTCGAGGCTTCAACAATCCATTCAGAGATCTGAATTTCTAGGGAGTTGACTTTTTCATATTGTATTTCATTTACTCATATTTCATTTTGTATTGGGGAAGAAATCGTCGTCTTGCGTGCGGCGTCTAAGTCCTTGCGCGGCTTAGGGGAAAAGCGCTTCCTTGTGCGGAGCGTCCAAGTCCTTGCGTGGCTTGGTGGGAAATCGTGGCCTTGTGTGCTACGTCTAGATCTTGGGAAGATCTAGAGGATAGGCTTGGGCTTTGTCTTGGGAAAGACAAGCGATAGCCTTCCGATTCTTGTGAGAAGGATTGGTAAATCAAAAATATTGTATTTACATATTATCATTGTGCCTTGATCTTAAGCATTGTTAAGATCATTTTTATTTGTATGCAAATTTCATGATAAATAAAATGATGATCTTCTCACTAATCGCAAATTGGTTTGCTTAAATTTTTATCTTAGAAATTTGTGCTTGGTGTTATACAAAAATTGCTTTGTTTTTAAAATTAATTTTTAAGAAACTTTTTTATTAAAGTAAAATTGTCTTAAAATTATTAAGTAAAAATTACAAATTTAAACACACCCTTATTCACCCCCCCCCCCCCTCTAAGGGCGCCACAGGATCCAACACGCCTTCCCGCGGCCCCCGTAGTGGATCTGCGACGGATCCGCTGTGGGGGGCACGTATGCTGAGGCAGAAGGCGGGAGTTAAGAAAACGGGGGCCGCTTGATCTCCTGGGGGAGATCGTGCGGCCCCCGATTGCTCTCGGGTGGCTGCCGCAGCCGCCGCCGGGCAGCGGTCGGAGGGGCCGGCGCTGCCCCCGGTCGGTGCGTCGGGGGTCGGCGACTCCTCCGGTGATGGTCCGGCGGCCTGGTGCCGCCGGCCACCGCCCGGGGAGGGCGAAGAAGCAGGCGGGAGACGGAGGCGCGACCTGCATGGGCCGTGCAGGCCCGCTGCGCCGCCGCCTCCGCTGAGAGGGCGCCGATGCCGCCCCCGGTCGGTGTGCCGGGGGTCGGCGCCCACTCCGGTGGTGGTCCGGCGGTCGGGCGCCGCCGGACCCCGCCGGAAGGGGGAGCAGAAGGGGGACGCGGAGGCGCGACGCAGCCGGCATGGGCCATGCCGGCTTGCTGTGCCGCCGCCTCCACGTGCAGGGCCCTCCCTACCGCCCCCGGTCGGGGCGCCGGGGAGGGGGCAAGCCTCCGGCGGCTTGGAGCCGCCGGCCGCCGGCCGCCGCCGGGGGAGGGGATTATTCCCTTACAGGAAAAAGAGAGCGGAGGAGGGGAGAGGCCACGGGTGCCGCCGGCTGCGTTCTCCGGCAGCTCGGCCGCCTCCCCTGTGCCGGCGCCGAGGTCCCTGAGAGGGGACCTACCTCCCCCGGCGCCACCACCGGCGCTGGGGGAGAAGGCTTCCACGGCCAGCTTCCTCCCCGAGCCTTGCAAGGCCTGGGGCGGCGCCGGCGACGCGCAGGCGACGGGGAGAGGGGTGGCCTCCTCCGGGAGGTAGGAAGGGGGAGGGGGAGAGTTCTACCTGGAGGTGAGGTGGGGCTCGAGAGGTGGAGGGGCGGTGGCCGGCCATGAGGATGGAGGAGGAGGTGGCGGCTTGGTGTTGGCTTGCTCCGGCAAGGTGGAGGAGGAGGAGGGCTGGGCTGGTCGGCAGGGTGAGGCTGAGAGGGAGTGGGGTGGGGGGTTTGAGATGGGTTGCCCCTTCCTTTTATAGGAAGGGGGAAGCTCTCCTCCTTATCCCCCACGTGGGGATAAGGGAGGGGGAGATATTTTCTCCCCCTCCCCTCCCTTCTCTCTCTCTTGCCCCCCCACCCCCCTTTGCCCAAATAGGGGCTGCCTATTCATGGGCAGCCCCTTTTCTGGGGGGGGGGGGGCTTTCTCTCTCCTCCCCCCCCCCCCCATTTCCTTTTCATTTCCCAATAAATTTCAAGACGGGGGGGGGGGGGGGGGGGTTGACCGAGTCAACTTAGGGCGGGGTCCTCCTTGGTCCCCGGGTTCCAACAAGAGTTGTCGGGGCCGATGCCGGGTTCGTATGCTTTATATCTCGTGCGTTGCACTGAGGCGATCTGCATAGTCGTAAAATGGCATACTCTCCATACGACCTTAAATCGAGGCCCAACTAATTCCGTTGCGCTCGTATTGTTCGTACGAGTTTACCAGAACTGACAGAAGTTAATCCGGGGCTCGTACGGTCACTATTTACAATAATGAGGTAGTGGCGTGCTACGATACCCGAAATGGTCGTTTTCTTCAAATGACCTCGGATCGAAGTGCAACGGATTCCGTTGTGCTCGTATCGTCCATACGAGTCTAACGGAACTGACGGAAGTTGATTCGGGGTTCGTATGGTCACTATTCATAATAATGAGGTAGTGGCGCGCTATGATACCCGAAATGGTCGTTTTCTCCAAACGACCTCGGATCGAAGTGCAACGGATTCCGTTGTGCTCGTATCGTCCATACGAGTCTAACGGAACTGACGGAAGTCAATTCGGGGTTCGTACGGTCACTATTCATAATAATGAGGTAGTGGCGCGCTACGATACCCGAAATGGTCGTTTTCTCCAAACGACCTCGGATCGAAGTGCAACGAATTCCGTTGCGCTCGTATTGTTCATACGAGTCTAACGGAACTGACGGAAGTCAATTCGGGGTTCGTACGGTCACTATACCCCGATAACTTAGTTGCGGCGCGCAACATTACTTAAAATGGTAATTTTCTACTGCTCTGGCCTACTTTTATTGGGCTCACTAGGGTCTAGTGGCCCAATAAAAGTTGGGATGTTACAATCCAATAAAAATAAAGAGATTTTCGTCCCTGAAAATTGGCTAAAGTAGGGGTTTAAAGGATATACCTGGGGGAAAGAGTGCCGGGTATTTTTCTCGAACGAGCGTTTCTGGTTCCCAAGTAAACTCTTCGCGTCCACAGTTTGACCACAAGATCTTGACCATCGTGATGGTTTTGTTCCGCAGTTCTTTGATCTTGGAGTCCACTATCTTCACTGGTTCGAGTTGGACGGATCGGTCTGAATTGTACTAATGTTGGTGACACGGGGAGATGTTGCTCGGGTTGGCGGAGTACGCGTCTCAGCGAGGAGACGTGAAACCCGTCGTGGAGGTTTCCCAGCTCGGCTGGCAAGGCTAACCTATAAGCCACAGGGCCAACTCTTTCGATGACTTTATATGGGCCTAAGTAGCGGGGGTCCAGCTTTTTCTGCTTCTTTATTCGGGATATCCCGTGCATCGGCATAATTTTCAAGAAAACCATATCTCCCACGTTGAATTCCACCATCCGATGACGCGCATCATAATATTTGGCTTGCCAGCTCTGCGCTTCTAGCATATGTCCCCGGATTAACCTTATTGCGGCAGTGGTATCGTCTATGTAGGTGACCCCTAAGGCTTCGGGGTCCTCATCCTGTGCCCAAGATAGTGGGGTCCGACAGCGTCTTCCGTAGAGGGCTTCGTAAGGTGCCATCTTGATGCTTGCCTGGAAGCTGTTGTTATATGAAAATTCCACCAGAGGTAGTAACTGCTCCCATGGCTCGTTGTGTTCCACTATGCATAATCGGAGAAGATCTTCCATCGTCCGGTTTGTTCTTTCCGTCTGCCCATCGGTCTGGGGGTGGAAGGCGGTGCTAAATGCCAATCTGGTTCCTAGATAAGCTTGCACTCTTCTCCATTCCTTCGATGTAAAGCGCCCGTCGCGGTCCGAGACGATTGATTTGGGTATTCCATGAAATCGGACTACCTGCTCAATAAATAGTCGGGCTAAAATGTCGACACCGTCGCCTTGCCGGTTCGGGATGAATCGGGCTACCTTGGTAAGGCGGTCTACTACGACCCATATGGAGTCGTTACCTGTACGAGATCGGGGTAAGCCATGGACAAAGTCCATGGAAATATCCTCGAACTTCCATTCTGGTATGGGCAGGGGTTGTAGTAGGCCCCCTGGGCTTCGACACTCTGCCTTGACCAGTTGACAGGTCTGGCAGTGTGCAACATAGTTGGTGACGTCCCTCTTCATTCCTGGCCAGTATAAAGTCCTTCGTAGGTCTGTATACATCTTCACCACCCCTGGGTGTATTGAATACCTTGTTTGATGTGCTTCACGGAGTATCTCCTCCCGGATCCCCTCTGCAGCGGGAATGAATATGCGGTGTCTGTATTGCAGGATGCCATCGTACAAGTTGTAGTCTTCTTGTGCACCGTGTTGCAAGGCCTGAATGATCGGTGCTGCTTCAACGTCGATCTTCTGTGCTTCTCTTATCCTGTCCCTGATGTCGCACTGAATCTCCATCCAGTAGAGTTGGGCCCGATATTCCATCGGATTCCTACGGGTGATGAGGATAATATCCAGTTCTGCCAAAGATTCGACTAATTCCTCCGGTACCATTTCTAACCAATTCCCGGTCCTTGGAGGCTGCCGACTCAGGGCGTCTGCAACCTTATTAGCCTTGCCGGGGTGGTACTGAAGGGCGAAGTCGTAATCGCAGAGAAATTCCAACCACCGGCGTTGTCGGAGGTTCAGCTCCTTCTGGGTGAAGACATACTTGAGGCTCTTATGATCGGAGAAAATCTCGCATCGTACCCCGTAGAGGTAGTGTCTCCAAACCTTTAATGCGAAAACTACCGCCCCCAATTCTAGATCGTGGGTGGCGTAGTTTAGTTCGTGCGGCTTGAGCTGACGTGAGGCGTAGGCAACTACCTTGCCATGTTGCATAAGCACGGCTCCCAATCCTTTCAGAGAGGCATCAGCATAGATATGGAAGCCCTCAGTTCCTGAGGGGAGAGTCAGGATCGGGGCCGATATCAGCCGGTTCTTCAGTTCGATGAACGCTGCTTTGCACTCGGGAGACCAATGGAATGTCACATCCTTTTTGGTGAGGGAGGTAAGCGGTAACGCAATCTTGGAGAATCCTTCGACGAACTTACGGTAGTAGCCGGCGAGGCCAAGGAAACTTCGGATGTCTGCCGCTGTCTTAAGTGGCGGCCAATCTCGTACTGCTTGTACTTTGGCTTGATCCACTGCTACCCCGTTCTTGTTAACCGTGTGTCCCAGAAAACCGACTTCTTCCATCCAGAACTTGCATTTGCTAAACTTGGTGAACAGCGAGTGCTCTCTTAGCTTAAGCAGAACCATTTGGAGGTGTCTGGAGTGATCGGTTTTGTTCCTCGAGTAGATGAGGATATCATCTATGAAGACTATTACAAAAAGATCCAGGAAGGGTTTAAATACGGTATTCATTAAAGCCATAAAGGCGGACGGGGCATTGGTTAACCCAAATGGCATTACCATGAACTCGTACAGTTCGTAGCGGGAGCTGAAGGCGGTCTTGGGAACGTCCTCTTCTCGCACTCTGAGTTGATAGTAGCCGGATCTTAAATCCTTCTTGGAAAAGACGGACGCGCCTTGCAGCTGATCGAACAATTCATCTATCCGGGGTAGGGGATAGGTATTCCGGATAGTGAGTTTATTCAATTCTCTGTAGTCAATGCAGAGACGCAGAGATCCATCCTTCTTCTTAACAAACAGTACTGGGGCTCCCCAGGGCGAAGTACTAGGACGTATGAATCCTGCGTCGACTAACTCTTGTAGTTGAATCTTGAGCTCGGCCAGTTCCCTCGGGGCCATCCGGTACGGTGCTCGGGATACTGGTCGGGCTCCTTGAGTAAGTTCGATTTGGAAGTCCACTTCCCGTTGCGGGGGCAACCCGGGAAGGGACTCTGGGAAGATATCTGGGAAGTCCCTGATTACAGGCACTTTAGCGAGTACTTGTGTCGTGTCTTTCATCTCAAAGTAGATTAGGTATACCTCGTCCTTCCGTCGAACTGCCTTGACGGTTTGTGCAGATGTTAAGATAATGCGGGTGACAGAGGGTATACCTGCTAGCGTGATAAATTGCCCATTCGGATTCTGGAGGCGGATTTCTCGAGTTGAACAATTGATTTGGGCGCTGTGCTCGGCCAACCAATCCATCCCCAGAATGATGTCGAATCCGGTTATTGCCAAAACGGTTGCGTTGACTTCGAATTCTATGCCTCTAGCATTGCCTGGAAGGAACACTTTTCGGTGGAAGTCATATCTGATCCATCCGGGAGTCGTATTCGGATTGACATCCCGGATGATCGCACCGTGTTCTCCTTGTCAGCGATGAAGTTTTGTGCAATGAAAGAATGTGTGGCGCCGGTATCGAACAGTGTTTTAGCGGGATGACCTTCTACCAAAAGTAAACCTGATAACATATATATATATCATGATCATAAGCTTTTCACAAATATACAGGAGTAGGGATGACATATACAAAAGTCCCAATATATGAAGCTATAACATCTCCTAGGATATCGTACTATCGGAAGTAGATACCTATCACTACGTCAGGAGCAGGACCGTGCTGAAGATCCAACGCATATGCCTCGAGCGGTGCTGCTCTGCCCTGCCTAGCCGGCTCCCTCCTGCTTGCGGGACGTCCTCTGCGTCCACCTCGTCCTCTCTCCGCCGCTCTCTGTACTGCTCCTAAACCGGGTCTCCCAGTAGCCTGTGGGCAGAAGGCTCGTATATGCCCAGGCTGCTGGCATAGGTAGCAGTTCCCTGCGAAGGGAACATCTCGTCGTGCGGCTGGGACGACCTGAGGTGCTGGGGCTGGGGGTGCTGGTCGGGGCTGGGGTGCTGGTCGGGGCTGGGGTGCCTGCCTATATGGCTGGTGACGCTGACGCTGTCTCCCGTCTCGGCCCTGCCTGCGAGGACCTACTCCTCTCTCTCGGCCCTGAGTACGGGGAACACCTACGTGTCCCCTCCGCTGCTGAGCTACCATCCGCTGGTCCATCTCTAGATCAGTGGCATGTGAGGCGATCGTGTGGAAGGATGCCTGGGAAATCATGATCAGGGCCTGACGGAGGTCGTCTCGTAATCCCCGGTAAAATCTGGCTGCCCTGTCCTTATCCGTACCTGCTAAGGTCCCGGCGAAGCGGGCCAGGTGGATAAACTCTCTCTGGTAGTCTGGAACCGTTCTATCTCCCTGCCTAATCTGCAGGAACCGCTCCTGGAGTGCCATCCGGTCTGCATCCGAAATGAAATGCTCTAAGAAGGCCTCTGAGAACTCCCCCCAGAAGATCGTGCTGAGTGGTCGTCCTCTGAAGGTAGAGCGGCTAGCGGCCCTCCACCAGTCCCGGGCATAGCCCTCCAGCATGGTCACCACCAGGGATACTGCGGCTACTGCGGGGCACATCATCCCTACTAGAAGCTCCTCTACCCTCTCCACCAACTCCTCGGCCTGGATGGCTGACTCGGTACCTCGGAAGGTGGGGGGCCTTAGCCCTCGGAATGTTGTCAGCAGATCGGTGGGTACGGTGGCCTGCTGTGGTGGCCGTAAGGTGGCTGTCTGGAAGGCGGCTAACAGGGCTACCAGGGTTTTTCCGAGCTCTGTCTCTCCGAACGGAACTGTGGCTGGAGCGGCCGGGGCTGGTGGTGGAGTGGTAGGGTGGTACTGGTCCCGAGAGGAGGACCTTCCGTTACTCGACTCCGGTATCTGGAGAAGTAACAAACGGGTATCAGAACTTGCAAAAATAAGGGAATTTTGCAGGACTGAAAGAAAAGGAAGCGGAAAGCGTGTGGGTGTACTACCGTGCAGTCTCGAATCCTTAACCTTAAACTTAAAGGGTCCACCAGGCTTCCGCTGCGTGGTTCGTCCCGAACCAAGAAACGGAACCGGGGGAAGGGAAGATCGAAAGACTGCCCCATGTGGTCGGATCGTGGTGGCTCTGATCCATTTGTAAGACCCCCCCCCCCCCCCTCCCCAGACTGAACCCGGTTCAGGGAGGGGGGATCTTACTGCCCAAAGAGGACAACCCAGCGCTTTCCGGGTGGCAACGTCCCACCCTTTCAAGCGCTGAGCAGTCTCTTTGTCAGGCACAAGAATCATCACAACATATCAGAACACACAGCGGAAGCAATCGAATATAGGAAAAGCTAAGCATGCGGATTATATTACATATTTAAATATGGTCGGGGCCTATCGTTTTACAAAACATTGCCTCGAGGGCTACATAATCTAGAAAAAGGGAGCTCTAGGCTAGTCCTTATACTCTCGAACTCACGTCTCTGAAGATAGGGGGCGAGGCTGGGGTAATCGAATGGGCCATCTCCAAGGCTCGTAACTCATCCTGCGGTGCGGGGGCTCCTTGCTGTCCCATCTCCTGTGATTGGTTATAAGAAATAACCGTTAGTCACAGAGCTAAGTAGAAAATACATCCCCTCCCTGGATCCATATCCAGGGGGCGGCTAAAGGACAGAAATGAAATAGCCGAAGCAAGGTAGAGGGTTAGCAGCAGGTAAACATATATCTCTCCGTATATATATATATAGGGCTTCCCGCCCTAAAGCTCGTAATCGCGCCGTATAGTAAGTACACCACACTATAACGCGCAGACACGCACACCCAGGTATTCAAACCTGTACGCACACTAAAGACCCTGTGTCGACACAGTTTAGACCGCTTTATTTCAAGCAGGGGAGCTAACCCCGCGGGCCTCACCGATGTGGCCGTCGGTGACAGTGGCCAGTCTTGCCACTTCTGAATGTAGTCGTACCGTATCATTCAGGCCCTCCTGTACAACTTGGTGTACCAACTGGATGTGAGCGACATCCGACGAGCCGATCTGTAGGCCGACCAGGGGAGGTAAAACTGCAGGCCCGGAGGGTGATAACCCGTTGTGCACATCTCCCTGTCGCCATGAGTCGTCAACCCACCCGCACCGGTACAAACGGTCTGCGAGCGTGACCAACCCGCCACTCCCAAACAATCTTCACCCGCTTTATATAAAACAAGCACATAAGTGTCGTGGCAATTCTACTCGACCGGTCACACAACCTCTGCCCGGGAGGATTAGCGGTATGAGGGCTCCTTGCTTGGGACTAACCTGGGAGGAGGGACTCAACTCCGGGTTTTCCCCAACTAAGGCCTCGCAGAAGGGAGGATAAGCACCGCATGGTTGCCATGACAGTTCTGCATTAGCAAATAAATTAGGCCGAAAGCAGGGGCCATAACACTAAGCAGAAACATAGGCCGAAAGCAGAGGCCATAATAATAAACAGAAAGGTAGGCCGAAAGCAGAGGCCATGGTAATAAACAGAAAAGTAGGCCGAAAGCAGAGGCCATGGTAATAAACAGAAAAGTAGGCCGAAAGCAGAGGCCATGGTAATAAACAGAAAAGTAGGCCGAAAGCAGAGGCCATGATGACAGGACCAGTGCGAGACTGGATCTAAATGAAAGTACAGAAAATAATGCGGGGGACCAGTGCGAGACTGGATTTAAAGGAAAGTACAGAAAGTAATGCGGGGGACCAGTGCGAGACTGGATTTAAAGGAAAGTACGAAAGCAGTAACAGCATAAGGAAAGGGTTAGTAGTCCAATCGCTCTTTTATTATTGTCGCGGCGGGGTTAAATTTCGGCGCCGCGCCGCGATTTCGTTCCGATTTCCGCGTCGATATTCCGAGCTTAGTTGATTCCTTGGATAGATACGCATAAATTTTAATAGGCATTTAAAAATATGCGTCGAGGGGACGCCGATTCATTTTAATGAATTTCGCTCTTTTTGGGCGTTTATTTTCGCTTGTAAAAGCTTTTGGAGGATCAAAATAAGAAACCACACCTCCCAATTTTAATATTAGTTGTAAAACACCTTTAATTAGAGCCCTTAATTTTTGGTGATTTTTGCGAACTTATTTGGACGTTTATTTTCTCAAAATAAACTCTATAAAGGGTTTTAAAAATAGTAAAACTTCTCCTAAAAATCCCAAAAATTTACAGTAGGTGCCCCTTAGGGTGGGGCACATTTTTCATTTAGAAAACTTCTTCCCAATCTGCCCCATTTTTTCTCAAAAAATGGGGAAGGGGAAAGGGAGATTGGGGTGCGGTTAGGAAAAAGGAGGGGGGGTTTGGGGTGCGATTAGGGAAAGGGAGGGGGCGCAGGGGTCTTGCACCATGCGCCTTCCCGCGGCCCCCACAGTGGAACTGGGACGGATCCGCTGTGGGGGGCACGTATGCTGAGGCGGAAGGCGGGAGTTAAGAAAACGGGGGCCGCTTGATCTCCTGGGGGGATCGTGCGGCCCCCGATTGCTCTCGGGTGGCTGCCGCAGCCGCCGCGAGGCAGCGGTCGGAGGGTCGGCGCCGCCCCCGGTCGGTGCGCCGGGGGCCGGCGGCTCCTCCGGTGATGGTCCGGCGGCCTGGAGCCGCCGGCCACCGCCGGGGGAGGGCGAGAAAGCAGGCGGGAGGCGGAGGGGCGGCCTGCATGGGCCATGCAGGCCCGCTGCGCCGCCGCCTCCGCTGAGAGGGCGCCGATGCTGCCCCCGGTCGGTGTGCCGGGGGTCGGCGCCCACTCCGGTGGTGGTCCGGCGGCCGGGCGCCGCCGGACCCCGCCGGAAGGGGGAGCAGAAGGGGGACGCGGAGGCGCGGCGCAGCCGACATGGGCCATGCCGGCTTGCTTTGCCGCCGCCTCCACATGCAGGGCCCTCCCTGCCGCCCCCGGTCGGGGCGCCGGGGAGGGGGCAAGCCTCCGGCGGTGGTCCGGCGGCTTGGAGCCGCCGGCCGCCGCCGGGGGAGGGGATTATTCCCTTACAGGAAAAAGAGAGCGGAGGAGGGGAGAGGCCACGGGTGCCGCCGGCTGCGTTCTCCGGCGGCCCGGCCGCCTCCCCTGTGCCGGCGCCGAGGTCCCTGAGAGGGGACCTACCTCCCCCGGCGCCACCACCGGCGCTGGGGGAGAAGGCTTCCACGGCCAGCTTCCTCCCCGAGCCTTGCAAGGCTCGGGGCGGCGGCCGGCGACGGGGAGAGGGGTGGCCTCCTCCGGGAGGTAGGAAGGGGGAGGGGGAGAGTTCTACCTGGAGGTGAGGTGGGGCTCGAGAGGTGGAGGGGCGGTGGCCGGCCATGAGAAAGGAGGAGGAGGTGGCGGCTTGGGGTTGGCTTGCTCCGGCAAGGTGGAGGAGGAGGGCTGGGCTGGTCGGCAGGGTGAGGCTGAGAGGGAGTGGGGTGGGGGGTTTGAGAGGGGTTGCCCCTTCCTTTTATAGGAAGGGGGAAGCTCTCCTCCTTATCCCCCACGTGGGTATAAGGGAGGGGGAGATATTTTCTCCCCCTCCCCTCCCTTCTCTCTCTCTGTTGCCCCCCCCCCCCCCCCCCCCTTTTGCCCAAATAGGGGCTGCCTATTCATGGGCAGCCCCTTTTCTTGGGGGGGGGGGGGGGGGGGGGGGGGCTTTCTCTCTCCTCCCCCCATTTCCTTTTCATTTCCCAATAAATTTCAAGCCGGGGGGGGGGGGGGGGGGGTTGACCGAGTCAACTTAGGGCGGGGTCCTCCTTGGTCCCCGGGGTCCAACAAGAGTTGCCGGGGCCGATGCCGGGTTCGCATGCTTTATATCTCGTGCGTTGCACTGAGGCGATCTGCATAGTCGTAAAATGGCATACTCTCCATACGACCTTAAATCGAGGCCCAACTAATTCCGTTGCGCTCGTATTGTTCGTACGAGTTTACCAGAACTGACAGAAGTTAATCCGGGGCTCGTACGGTCACTATTTACAATAATGAGGTAGTGGCGTGCTACGATACCCGAAATGGTCGTTTTCTTCAAATGACCTCGGATCGAAGTGCAACGGATTCCGTTGTGCTCGTATCGTCCATACGAGTCTAACGGAACTGACGGAAGTTGATTCGGGGTTCGTATGGTCACTATTCATAATAATGAGGTAGTGGCGCGCTACGATACCCGAAATGGTCGTTTTCTCCAAACGACCTCGGATCGAAGTGCAACAGATTCCGTTGTGCTCGTATCGTCCATACGAGTCTAACGGAACTGACGGAAGTCAATTCGGGGTTCGTACGGTCACTATTCATAATAATGAGGTAGTGGCGCGCTACGATACCCGAAATGGTCGTTTTCTCCAAACGACCTCGGATCGAAGTGCAACGAATTTCGTTGCGCTCGTATTGTTCATACGAGTCTAACGGAACTGACGGAAGTCAATTCGGGGTTCGTACGGTCACTATACCCCGATAACTTAGTTGCGGCGCGCAACATTACTTAAAATGGTAGTTTTCTACTGCTCCGGCCTACTTTTATTGGGCTCACTAGGGTCTAGTGGCCCAATAAAAGTTGGGATGTTACAGTAGCTACCACAGATGATAGTGATGTGTCTCTCCTCATCACTGAGAGTCCATGTTGTTGAAATCAGAGAACTAGTCTCGACGTTCGCAAGGGGGATGCAGCTAACCCTTACTTGACCTGAGCGAGACCCTTGACCAGTCACTAAGAGCTGAAGAACCTAACCCTTGAAGAGCATCTAAATCCACAAACGGACCCCTTAAGCTGCAGCGTGGAGGTCCCACCACATACCCGGAAGCTCACATGGAACTTTCCCTCTCAAGCCAATGCTGAGCCTGGGCACCCTGGAGGGCACTAAGGATCACCTCACCATCCACCTTCAATGATAATGGGAGGGGGGGGGAGGGGTAGTGCTTGTTCACACGCGAGGGAGGGGGTACCAACAACCCTTCTCAAGATGCCCATGGGGGCCTATTTATAGACTTCCCAAAAATTGGTCTGCGGATAGCCAAAATGGTCTGCCAATAGCCTAGTTCCGCCATTTGAAAATACTACCTGCACCCCAATTTGAACTTGACTTTGCTCTGGACGGACGACCCGAGGCCCCCTTGCCCCAACGAACCGAAGTCACCCTACCTGGGCGAGTGGACATCGGTCCACTTGCCCCCTTGGCGTCGGGAGGGCGGATCAAAATACACCCACACCCTCGCCTTTGAGGAAGTGGGAGGGCTCCTCCCGCTCGCCCAAAGGGGCCGGGCAAGTGGGAAGGCTCCTCCCACTCGCCCAAAGGGGTCGGGCGAGTGGGAGGGCTCCTCCCACTCGCCCAAAGGGGCCGGGCGAGTGGGAGGGCTCCTCCCACTCGCCCAAAGGGTCCGGGCAAGTGGGAGGGTTCCTCCCACTCGCCCAAAGTCCGGCAGCGAAATCATCCGGGGCAATCTAGCATAACTTTTTCCTTGCCAACCTCTCCGTGAGATCAACCTGACCCACCGGCTAATGAGAACCTGACAGCGGAATCATTCAGGGCAATCCAGCATAACCTTTTCCTTGCCAGTCTCTCAGTGAGATCAAACTGACCCACCGGCTAATGAGGGCCCAGTAGCGGAATCATCCGGGGCAATCCAACATCCATGCACATCATATGGACCTATAATAGAAGAGTCGTGAGTTACTATATCAATATGTTACAAAACAACAGTTCAGGGGTAGAAACATTTCAAATCGTCTCCGCTCCAAGATCGGCTGAGGGGTACCCCTTCCACATCCCGGAGGTGATACCCCCCGACTTGAGTGCTTCCTCTATAATGTAAGGGCCTTCCCAGTTGGGATTGAGCTTTCCAACTGCGGCTCCCCTCCCAGGCGCATCAACTTCTTTAGGACCAAATCCCCCTTCTCGAATTGTTTCACTCGGAAGTGCTTGACAAAGTACCGAGCCATTCGTCGCTTGACCACTTCTTGTCGGACGGTTGCCAGGTCCCGGAGCTATTCCACCAGATCCAACAATAGCATTTGCTCTTCCTCATTCCCCACTCGTCATTCCTCGTTTCCTTCACCTGATGCGACCATCCGGGGTGACTTTACCTCGAACTCGGTCGGGAGCTCGACCTCGGATCCGCGGGAGAGCTTGAATGGGGTTTCCTCTATGGCTGTATTCGGCGTGGTTTTCAAGGCCCAAAGGATTATATTGATGGGAGCTGCTCTACCTAGTTACCCCTTAGATTCTCGACTTTCTTTTTTAGCAAGTTTACAATTATTTTGTTTGCTGCCTCCACCAGTCCATTGCTCCTAGGGTGGTGGACCGACGCAAAGCGAAGATCTATACCCAGCTGGACACAGAAGTTGATGAACTCGTCGCTGGTAAACTGCGGTCCATTGTCTGTGACGATGACTAATGAGAGCCCATGTTGACAGATTATTTCCCCACATACAAAATATCTTACAAACCTGAGATGTTACCTTAGCCAACGCCTTCACCTCCAGCCACTTGGAGAAGTAATCGATCATTACCAGCAGGAACCTTCTTTGGCCACTAGCTTGAGGAAAAGGGCCCACCAAGTCTGTAACACCTCCCCTGTGATGACCATATAACATGGGTCCGGCCGGGACCCCACAGCATATAACCGCCACAGTTTCAGCATTAAAAGATGATATAAACTACCCAGCTCAAAACTCAGACAGCACAGCGGAAACAAAACTAAAAATCACAGAGATTGTCCATAATTAACATAGGGGCGAAACTGGCCTTAAGGCCTTACAAAACCAAAATCCAAGTCATCAAACATTCATCACAAATATAAAATCCCAAAAGAGGGGGAAACTAGCTTCCCTAGGCTACCTCGGCATGCAAGCCGGAACATCAAAAGATGAGTACGGGAAAACAGGAAAACAAGGTAAGCACTTCATGAGGCTTTAGACCTTTTTGGCATGCGAGCTCGTTCCAGCCTGCGATCCCTGGCCTGCATCCAAATCACAAAGAGCGGTAAACGAGGGTCAGCTATGGCTGACCACAAACGGTGTAACAATACCCCTCCTCCCGGCCGTCCTAGCGGACCCCGGGGAACTACATCACCCTGCAAGTCAGCACTTCGTATGCACATGAAAATACGGAAAGAAGCAACATAAAACAACATGCATGAGTGTCACAAACAACATCCACATTTCTATGTTGAGCAAGTAATAAAGGGGCCTACAAATGCGATATGAATGCAAACACGGGTTTCACCCAAGGCGCCCTAAAGCGTATGAGTCTAACACAACATCATCAGCACAATCACGGGGTACTCAACACTTCCCCCAAAGGGCATCGTAGCCCAAGGCCAAGAACTCACGCCGAGACCCACCTCGCCTGGCTCTCCATGCCATCAGGCTTGTCAAACACCTCACACGTTCTTGCCTCAAACCACACAACCGATGCTAAGAACCCTGGCTTAGACTCCGAGAAAACGTCCCAAGGCCCTGGTCTTACCGTCGAGACAACGTCCACCGACTGCCTCGCCTGGCGACCGTTCCGGGCTCGTCCGTTAGCACAGTCGTTCTCGTTAGTTAACCCCGAAGGGACTAATCTTGTCGGGACACTCTCCACACGTCAATATCAGTCTTCACGGGATAGCCAGCCGACCACAAAGACCAGTCGCACCTTCACACAACACTAGGCATCACAAGCCCCATAATCCGCACATTATTTCCTCGCCCAAAACCCAACATTCGTTACCACACGAAGCTACAAGGGCATCACGACGACGAATTCGCCGTATTCGGATTTCTAACAAAACCCCTAAAATGCGCGTCAATCAACATCACTGAATCGGACCGACGATCGCGAAACCGGCTTCACCCACAATGCCTAATCCACTAACGGGGCGGATTTCTAGTGCAAATCATGTCGGGGACGGACACAATCAACCTGATGGTTCCTCTTGAACCAAGGCGACCCAGATCCCTCTCACTCGACGGATCCGGTGCCAAAATGCAGAAAATAAAGGGATGCCAAGCACGCATCCTAAAGACCGGGAGGAGAAATGTCGTTACCTTTTGAGATCTCCTCCTAGCCATGGAAACTTGAAAAGAAACGCGGAAGAAGAAGCGTCTCGACGTTCCCTACGCGCTGCCGGTCTCGGATCGGCGAACGGAGCTTCGAAGCTCCAACAATGGCGGGATCTAGTTCTCTTCCTCCTCCCACCCTTCCTCTCTCTCAAACCCTCAAGACCCAACTTAAGAGAAAATGAGGAGGGAGAGCTTCTCAGCCCTACTTAGGGTTCTCCCACGAGCCCCTCACAGCCGTCCGATCGAAATTAAACCAAACGGACGCCCAGAAATTCGCTGATTATGGATCTATTTCCGTCAGTTTGCGAACACACGGTCGAACGCACGACCGTGCTTAAAAACGCACGAGTAAATTCAGAAATCCAAATCTTCCAGCCGAAGAGCACGCACGGGCGGATCGATCGTGCGTCAAGGAAACGCATGATCGTGCGTTTAAGAAAAATCTGCCATTACGGCAGTTTTCAGCGACGAAGACCTAATGCGCGGCGTTAATTCTCAGATCAGCAAAACTGGGGTGTTACAAAGTCCAGCCCCCATATCGCGAATGGCCTTGGAGCTGTGATGGTCCGGAGCCTCTGGATGGTAGGAGTTGGAAAGGAGCATATACCTGGCACTTGGAGCACTTCTTTGCGAATTCTGACGCATCCTTGCTGAGGGTAGGAGAAGGAAGTTCCTTCACCCTTCACGATCACTTCGACGTTGTGCATAAATGGTGGTATGCGATAAGATTCCCCGGTTGGACCTCCGATTCCAGAAGGGGGTCTTACATGCCGAACATCTCTACCTATATATTTAGTTATGCTTGTGTTTGACCTTCTATAGTTTTGTAAATGAATGAATTCTATAAAAAAATATTTTGTGAAGAAATATAAAATTTATAAAATATTTTATGGCTTTTCATTTTGCTAGGAGTTCCGATTTTTTTTTTTGGATATGCTTTTGTTAAACTTAAATTTTTTTGTATTAATTAAATAGTTTTGGCAACATTTATTAAATGTAACTCTACAGGTCATTATTTCAAAAATGTTGCAGTAGGTCCAGCAAAAAACTCTTACTTATTTGTAATAATTAAAGAGGGGAGTCCAATATAATAAAGTTGAATGTTTTAGTAAATGAAGTTTTCTCTTTTAATATATAATAATAATATAGATCATAGTATAAACTATAAATATAGCCGCGCTTCCCTTTCACGTTACCATCATTGAGCTGTGGGTAGAACCGTTCTGTGTTTCTTGCTTGGAGTAGAACCAATTAATTAAGGCTTTGTTTGGCTCGGCTTATTTGCTCCGGTGAGTTTGGACAAAATCGTCATTATCATAGAATGTATGTTTGGTATGACAAATGTTACTACCATTATCAAAAAAAGAAACTAGTTATAAGCATAAAAAGATTGGTATGACAATGACGTTTTTGTCCAAACTCACCGGAGCAAATAAGCCGAACCAAACGAAGCCTAAGTTGCGACGACGACGATGATCTTATGCGAAGCTGTCGGGGTTAACAGAAAGCGCCAGAGTGGGAGCAAATAATTAAGGAGCGAACGAGTTGGCAGTTGGCAACATGAGGCAAGGAGGCCGGACTACTATTTTGTTTCAATGCGAATATAAAATCAACTTTGACTCAGCCCAAGATATATCTATGGCTTTGAGGGAATGAGGAAAGAGGATAAATAAATATAAATATAGACAACAGTATAATATACATTACATTACTAATATAAATGCCGCATAGATCAAGTAGTAGATGCAACATTACTTATTATACATCTGAAGAAAAGATAAGCATTATTTATACACAGCAGCTAGGCAGCAGCCATGGCGTCTGTCATGTCTGCTTCTTCTTCTTCTTCTGCAACCTTTTTCCTCTCCTCCCAGTCTCTTCTACTCCCAGCCATCTTCAACTGTTTATAGAGGTATATATATATTATTACGTATAGCATCCACTTAATTTAATCCAATTAATAATTTAGATATCTAATATGAATTTGGATGCCTCAACGTGTGGTATATATTGTACCGCCTGGAACAAGCTAGATTTCTCATTTATTATATGTTTGATATGTCTGAGTTCTCATAATAGTAATAATATCAATCTAAATATATAGGAAAATTCCACTCAATTATATGTTTGATATGTCTATTTCTCATTTATTTCTCATGAAATGATGATAATAATAATAATTTGATTATTTTTAATCATAATAGTAATAATATCAATCTAAATTTATTTTCTTCTTGCCTAATCCTATTAGCATCCAAAACTTTTTTCTTATAAGTTCAACGGTGGAAAATGAAAGCACGGTAAGATATATATATGTATACATTTTTAAAGGTAATTTTTGGATTTTTATATATATAGGAAAAAAAGGAGCAAAGATATAAGGGAGAAGAGAGAAATCCAACACTCCCAGTACTACACCTATCTATCCCCCTCCCGACTAGTTAATGAAAATTCCGATGAAGGAATCTTGATCAGCTGAAGGTTCGAGAGGCATCCGTCTCAATAAGCCTCTGAATGTGAGAAGGCAAAAGACCATGAGTGAAGCGACAACTAATCTTACGAGTCAAAACAAATTTTTTTCATAGCGTCACCCCTCCCGACTAGTTAATGAAAATTCCGATGAAGGAATCTTGATCAGCTGAAGGTTCGAGAGGCATCCGTCTCAATAAGCCTCTGAATGTGAGAAGGCAAAAGACCATGAGTGAAGCGACAACTAATCTTACGAGTCAAAACAAATTTTTTTCATAGCGTCTGCTATAGTATTTCCCTCCCTGTAAATATGAGCTGATGAAATTTGCATAGAATTAATACCATCAAGAATGTCCTCACCAACCTCCCAAATTCTCCATGAAGTGAACCTTCTATTAAGCAAGCAATCCATCAACACTTTAGAATCCCCCTGAATAAGAGCCTGAATAATATTTAAATTATTGCAAAGGATCATGATCCCATCCCTAAGCGTCATTCCTTCGGCTTCTATAACGTTTTTCTCCCCATAGAAGTGAGCGAATCCAGCAATTAGAGAGCCAAATTTGTTACGGATGCATCCACCACCACCCGCTAAACCACAAGTAGGGTCAACCTCCCCATCAGTGTGCAAGAACCAATTAGCGTTGGAGCCTCCTTTCCAATTGAAGATTCGACCGGAAAAACGTAGTTGACAATTGGGAATACCAAACCATTCCAAAATGCCCTGCTCCTGAACATTCCTAACCGAGACTGTCGGAGAACCTTGAAACCTCAAACCGAAAATATTGTGAAACTCCCGAATAAGTTTGTCACTGAACTGTTTAGACCTTGAAAAGTACGATTGCACCGCTCGGCCCACAATAACCACGAGCAAACAACCGGAACACTTAGAATTATCTTTATGAGCCCCGGCGAGGATGACATGCTTTTACGCTTCCAAATTTTTAGTTTAGAAGTGAAAGCCCTGCCCACGTGCTTCACACCAAAGAAGAAAGATTCAAAATGACCCCAGACCGCCTCGGCCAGCTCGCTGCCAACTAGAAGATGGTCAATGGTTTCACAATTACTTGCGGAGTAACAACAACAACACTTTGAAGCCAAATGCACACCAGCTTTAGGAAGACACTGATAAATCGGGAGTATCCTCTCAATAGCTTCCAACAGACCATAGAGAATCGAATTGGGACCTTAGACATCCAGATCCAGTTAAATTCAAAAGGTTCTAACGCAATATATAGAAGCTTTTTATTAAAATATTTTATAGAGAAATTACCATCAGATTCAAGCCACCAAACCGGCCTGTCCAACTTATCAGTGATCTGAAAGCTCGCAATTAGGGGTTTGATTTCCCCATTACAGTGGTCCAGAGGATTTATCAGCCCGAGACCAGAGAAAATATCAGAAATAAGGATGGTGAGATCTCTATTAGGTAGCGGCTCGGCCAAATCAATTAGAGGCACATTACCAATCCACTTGTCAATCCAAAAATTGACTCTACCGCGACCTACCTTCCAGAAAAATTGATCCTTCAGAAGGTGATAGTAATTCAAATAGTCCTTCCACGAACGTTTGGCATTGGATCTTGCATCCATAATACCTTTGTTTCTCCGTTTATAATATTTCTGCCGAACATATTCATTCAAAGTAGAATCCACGTACTGTCATAAAGTTCCAAATTGCCTTGCATTTATTAGCCCTATAGATGTCCTGCACCTAAATATACCAAGCACACCTATGTTTATCGGCCTACTCAACTTTTTAAAAGAAGTCCAATGGAAAGAATTTCTACTATATCGTCTCCAGACCAGAAAAATTTTGCCATGCTTTTATCAATTGCTTGCAAAGTGTATTTAGGGACCCGACATCCAAACATGGAGTAAATAGCAAAGCTCGAGAGCATTGATTTAATTAGAACTAACCTTCCCGCTTGAGAAAGCAACTTGTTCCTCCGGTCACTAATTTTGAGATGAACTTTTGCAACCAAGTGATCAAAATATCTGATTCTAGTTTTACCGGAGAAGATGGACATACCCATGTATGTAAAGGGCATATTCTTATGATGCATCTGCAAAATCTCAGCAATGGAACACACCCGGGCAGCAGGAACTCTGCTGGAGAAAAAAATACTGCTCTTGGACTTGTTTAAGCGCTGCTCGGAAAAGCATTCATACCTACTAATAAAGTCGGCAATGGCCAAGGCAGTGC
Source organism: Dactylorhiza incarnata (assembly GCA_033032865.1). Classification (NCBI taxonomy): domain Eukaryota; kingdom Viridiplantae; phylum Streptophyta; class Magnoliopsida; order Asparagales; family Orchidaceae; genus Dactylorhiza; species Dactylorhiza incarnata. The sequence goes on along the minus strand of JAWHQI010000610.1, from coordinate 58,726 downwards.
GGGTATTCCCCTTGCCGAATACCACTATGTCATCCGCGTAGAGAATATGAGAGAATTTTGGCCCTTTGGCGAAAGCATTGAACCAGTTCGCCGCCCTACTCGAGAATAACCGGATTAATACTCTACTAAGCACCTCCTCCGCAAGAATAAAAAGAATTGGTGACAACGGGTCGCCTTGTCTGACTCCCCGAGAAGAGCCAAAGAAGCCAATTTTTTTACCATTAATCATTACACCGTGTTGTGTGCGACAAACCAGCATCTTGATGAGATTAATAAATCGCCCAGAGAATCCAAATTTATTGAGAACTTCAAAGAGAAATAACCATACCAAACGATCGAATGCTTTTTCCATGTCGAGTTTGATTATCATATTCCCTCCTCTCGTGTTGTTGTTGATTCCAAAGGCGGGCTCTTAGACAGTTCTAAGGTTATCAGATATGTTTCTACCCATCACATATGCACCTTGCTCCGGAGAAATCATCTTAGGCAACAGCAGCTTCAACCTGTTAGCCAACACTTTGGGAAAAGTTGGAAAGAGAAATTGGACGATATTGAGAAAATCGATTGGGTGATGCAACTTTGGGAATGAGCATAATAATTGTGGAAGTGTAGAAATTATTCAAGTAACCTCCGCATAAAAAATCATTGACAGTGTTAACCAAATCAGATTTAATGGTGTTCCAACAAAATTGAAAGAACCCCCCGCCAAACCCATCCGGGCCAGGAGCACTATCCTTATAATGAAAAAACCGCCTTAGCAAATCCTCCATGGTCCGGATGGTTCGCTCTGTTTGCCCGTCTGTCTGAGGGTAGAATGCGGTGCTGAACTTCAGTCGTGATCCCAGATATGCTTGAACCGCCTTCCATTCACTTGACGTAAATTGGTCATCCCGATCCGACACGATTGATCTGGGTACTCCGTGGTATCTGACAAACTATTCCACAAACAACCGTACCAGGACACTGACGGGAGCACCCTTTTTGATGGGAATGAGTATGGCCACCTTTGTCAATCTGTCCACAATGACCCAGACGGAGTCGTGCCCGGAGCGGGACCGAGGTAACACGTGTACGAAGTCCATGGAGATGTCCTCGAACTTCCACTCTGGCACCGACAATGGCTGCAATAACCCTCTCGATCTTTTGCACTCGGCCTTTATTAGTTGACACGACTCACAATGGGTCACGAAGCGGACAATATCACTCTTCATTCTTGGCCAATACATCATTCGTTTTACTTCTGCAGTCATCTTCATGATCCTGGGGTGTACTGAATATCTATTGTGATGAGCTTCTGTCAGAATATCTTCCCAGAGGTTACTCCCTACCGGTATATAAGTTCTACCCCAGAAATGCACGAAGTCATCCTTCAATGTATAATCCCCTGCGGTGCCTGATTCCAAGGCCTTGAAGACCGGATCTAGTTCCGCATCACCTCTCTGTGCAGCTTTGATCCATTCCCGGATGTCACAAACTATGCTCATCGCGGCTAGGTACACCTGATAGACCTCTGGAACGTCTTTGGTTACAAGTGTGATATGCATGTTGTCCAGCATCTGTGCTAGTTCCATGGCCATCAGCTGTAAGACCCCCCTCCCGGAACACAAAACACGGCCGAGGGGAGTCTTATGCCCAGGACAGCCGCCTTGCGGAAGCGCCAGCTCACGGGCTAGCCTCCTCCACAAGACGCCTATCCTGCCGGCTAACAAATATCATCAATGCCAACCCATCATATAAAATAAAACAAGAAGCCAATAGATATATATATCCGCATAAGTACAGTCCAAATACACACCAAACGAGTGTATAATATCAGAGTAACAAAAGAAAAGGCCCCAAGGGCTACAACAAAACTCGCTCACATCTGTCACTGACGGCTGCGATGGTATCGTGGTATCCTGCCCTGTCGCCCTGACCTGACTGTCCTCCTCCTGCGCCGTGCGCTGCGGCTCCAGGGCGCACTCCTAAAAAGAGGGACGTAGCAACCGTTAGTCATAAAGACTAAGTGGCTTCACATCCGCTCCCCCGGCGACTCCAAGGCACCGGGCGATAGAATTGAAAGAAAGCTGCAATATTAGCAATAGTATACAAAACAGGTGACAGGAAGGGTTGTTCATATGTGTCGGTTGTATAAGTACCCAAGTACTTGCAATGTTCCTACTAGCATGTTCATAGTTATATATAAATAGCAGCAGTGATAAATGCAAGTACTGGAAACAAAAAGCATAAGCAGAGTATCAATATCGTACTAGTAACAGGACATAGATAAAGTATCACAGAGCTGAATTGAACTTAACTTATAAGGATGCCCATACAAGCTTATAAGTTAAGGGTCTGCATATAAAGGTAACTCATCATATAAAGATGCCCATACAAGTTTATATGATGAGTATCCATTGCTGTGCAATGCAATGATTATGATATGAATGCGGTGCAATGATTATGATATGAATGCGGTGCAATGATTATGATATGATGACTTCTCCAAGTGCATTTGCTATGTCGACACAGACCTTTAGTTCCCACTTTTCGAGGGTAGCTAACCACTCAGGCACCCCCCGTCGTGGCCAGACGGTGGTAGTGGCACGGGATTCGCCACTACTAGGAGGGTATGAACACTACCGGTCCTAGGCCTCTGTACGCCTCAACGCTCTTTGTTCATAGCGGAGCCCTGCGTACTGCTCGCATTTCTGCAGAGTCTTCAAGACGCGGAGGGGATCTATTGGGTAGATGGACACCAAGACATTCCAACCCAACCGGTCTGAGTCTAACTGCCGGCTCCTGTCGGTGTCACGACTAGCGAGCCCGTAGACCCGCCACCAACTATCCTCTACCGAGGATCACTACACCACCATGTGTGAAAACCTGCACATTCATACTATCACGTCCTGCCCGTAGGCCCATTCACAACCGGTGCTCACAAGCACTCATCATATTAGCACGTTCTGCCTGTAGGCTCCGTTCACAACCGGTGCTCACTAGCACTCATCATATTAGCACGTTCTGCCCGTAGGCTCCGTTCACAACCGGTGCTCACTAGCACTCATCATATTAGCACGTTCTGCCCGTAGGCTCCGTTCACAACCGGTGCTCACAAGCACTCATCATATTAGCACGTTCTGCCCGTAGGCTCCGTTCACCACAAGTTCAACCTAGTTGAACTATTCACATTCTTGAGAGTTTACTACCAATACGCATCATCCCGTTGTTTATCTAGCGAGGCGGTCATTCATAGAAGCACGTCTTCCAAACATGCGCCAAGAGTCCCCAAGATAACGTTCGGGAGTTCCAAGCATATCTCACATGTCATCGACATTCACCTCTCGCACTCAATTTACGGCTCACTCTATCACAATGAGATGTTATCGCATTTGAGGGGTTTCCACCAAACCACATTCTTCGCTGGGTGATCGATCGATGTGCGCATTATTATAAACATGTCATCAAGGTCTTTATTCGATTATTCATCGCAATGCCTCATTCCATACATCATGCCATTCACCCATGCTCCGCCCAATTGACACGTAAATCTAGGCACTCATTTCCTCATTAAATTGGAGAATATAGATTTTTCTCCAAACAATAGCCACGTCGGCATTCCTAGTTATTATTCCCAGAGCGAAGCAAGAACGAACTACGGTTGGCGAAATCACAACAAGTACCCTCCCACAACTCATGAAATTCAACAAGGGTCAGCACAATATCATCAATTCGATTTCTACCACTATTAAGAGCGTCGGACAAGTATTATAAAAGATATCCCAAGTTTATCGCAATTCAAACTACAACGACGCTGATTTACAAAACTGAGATTCTGGGAGTTCTACTCCACCCCAAATTATGTGCCACCCCATTTTGGAAAGCTCTCTCCAAGGGCTACAACACTCATGTTGAGTCCTAAACCCAGATCCAAGTGGATCCTACCTAAAATCTGCTCCAAAGTCAACTGCAGAAATCTGGACAGCAAAAACAGCACGCACTTAAACAATTTCCCGCTTTCTGGACAGTCCACTCGACTGGACTTTTAGGCAGCTACAGGTCACTTCAGAAAACGGATAACCTATCGTTGGAAAGCTCTTTCCGAGGGCTACAACTTTCATGTTGAGCCTGGAACCTAGTTCCAGTGGGAAGAAGCCCAAAAATTGGCTTGAATACAGCTGCACACAATTTCACCCCTTATTTACCAAGTGCAATGTTATGAATTAAACTTTCTTTAGCAAGGGGCTATTATCCTCTTTATCACATAATATACATGATCAAAAACCCTAATAAACAGAGGGTTAATTATCATCTTCCCCAAACAAAATTAGGTCATTACACTTTTAAAATCCTACACAATCAATTCCCCTCATTCTCCCTCGACGACCATGGGTTTGCCCCAAATCAAATCCCATCTCTTCCTCTTGGAGAGAAGAAATGATTCTGAAAACCTCGCGGCGAACGATGCCCTAAATTTTGAGGTTTCGACTTGGTCTTCCTAAGGGAACTCCATTAAAGCTCACACGAGAAGCTCTCTTGAGCCTTCATCTCTCCTATTGTGATCTAAGAGGCTAGCACCAAGGGAGAGGGGAGGAAGTCACCTTAATTTCTCGGCCACGGTTCAAGCTCATCTTCATGGCATCCGGGTGGCGGTCGGCCAAGCTCCAAATCTCCTCCAAGCTTTGCTCCTTCACAGCTCCATGACCAAAAGAAACAAAAACCCCTAAGGGTGGCAGGAAGAAGATGAAAAGAAGAAGAAGCAGAAGATGAAGAAGATGAAAAGAGACAGCAAATTAATGGCTCGACCCTTCTTCTGGCTTAAGAGAGAAGAGAGCAAAGCCTTGGAACTCCAAATATAGGTGTCGGCTTCTTATTGGATATTAATCCCACTGTAGGCTAAAATAATCATAAAGAAAATAAGCACCCAAGCTTTATCTGGTGACGGGAAGAAAGATGCCCAGATTTCGTCGAGCGTTGCTATTATAATATATAGTCGAACGGCGGCAAACTTTCTGCGGCTATATTTCTGCGATCGACGAATTCAAAGGATTTCGTCGAACGGGAAGATTTCGTCGACCGCTGAATTTAATACATTTCGTCGATCTGCTGCTAAATCAATTTGTCGAGCGCCGTTCGACGAATTTCGTCGAACGCCGTTCGACGAATTTCGTCGAACGCCGTTCGACGAATTTCGTCGAACGCAGGCAGACTTCTGCGGCTATATTTCTGCGATCGACGAATTCAGAGGATTTCGTCGAACGGTGGCTAAAAACAGATTTCGTCGAGCGTTGCTATTATAATATATAGTCGAACGGCGGCAAACTTTCTGCGGCTATATTTCTGCGATCGACGAATTCAAAGGATTTCGTCGAACGGGAAGATTTCGTCGACCGCTGAATTTAATACATTTCGTCGATCTGCTGCTAAATCAATTTGTCGAGCGCCGTTCGACGAATTTCGTCGAACGCCGTTCGACGAATTTCGTCGAACGCCGTTCGACGAATTTCGTCGAACGCAGGCAGACTTCTGCGGCTATATTTCTGCGATCGACGAATTCAGAGGATTTCGTCGAACGGTGGCTAAAAACTGAGATCGACGAAATTTAGAATTTCGTCGAACGGCTTCAGCTCATTCGAACGGAAGGAGATTTCTAAAAATGCAGAAATTAACATACCTATTATATCCATACAGGAATTTGCTAATGGAATGCACAGAATAATCATACATATATTTATTCTTATATATATTTTATCCCTCCAGATCTCTGCTCATAAATTTCCGCTATCCGCACACCAATGTGCACAACCTCAATGCACTGGTATATTTATAAGTCTCCCAGCAACATAAACGCAACCCAACCAAAACGTAAGCTATATTTTCATCATAGGGGCCTAGCGCGCACTGGGATGTTACATCAGCTGGGGTTCCTTGTCTAAGGTACTAGCCCTCCTACTGCGTGCATCTGCTACCGTATTCGCTTTTCCGGGATGATAGTGAATTGTGTACTGATAGTCACACAAACTCTACCGATCTCCTCTGTCAGATGTTTAGATCCTTCTAAGTGTCTACATATTTCAAGTTCTTGTGATCTGAAAAGATGTCGCAATGAACTCCATATAGGTAGCGTCTCCAGATTTTCAGTGCAAAGATCACGGCTCTCATTTCTAGGTCGTGCATCGGGTAGTTCTGCTCGTGCTTCTTCAATTGTCGTGAAGCGTAAGCAATGACATGTTTGTGCTGCATTAGGACTGCTCCCATTCCCGGGTACGATGCATCGGTATACACTTGGAATCCTTCCTTCCCAGATGGAAGTGCAAGAATTGGGGCGAAGATTAGTCTACTCTTTAGCTCCTGGAAAGCTGCAACACATTTCAGCATCCATACGAACGATGCATCTTTCTTAGTCAGTGACATGAGAGGGAGGGCAATCTGAGAGAATCCTTCCACGAACTTCCGGTAGTATCCGATAAGTCCTATTTAACTCCGCACGTCTGACGACGTTCTCAATTGAGGCCAATCGCGCACTGCCTGAATCTTCGCCGGATATTCTGCCAAACCGGCCCCCTGATGATGTGCCCTAACAAGGCTACCTCCTTAAGCCAGAATTGGCACTTGCTAAATTTAGCATATAATTTGTGCTCTCTAAGCCTTTCCAAAACGAGCGCCAAATGTTGAGCGTGCTCCTCTTTTGTCCTTGAGTAGATCAATATATCATCTATGAAAACGATGACGAAGACATCCAGGTATGCTTCGAACACATGGTTCATTAGACTCATAAATGCGGAGGGAGAATTTGTGAGTCCAAAGGGCATTACCGTGAATTCGTAGAGGCCATACCGACTGCTAAAACTCGTCTTCGGGATATCCTCTTCTTGGATCCGGAGTTGATAGCAGCCTAATCTCAGGTCGAGTTTCGAGAACCAATGCGCTCCTTCTAACTGATCAAACAATTCGTCGATCCGGGGTAAAGGATAAGTTTTCTGCACTGTTAGCCTGTTGAGTTCTCTGTAGTCGATACACAATCGGAGAGTCTCGTCCTTCTTCTTTAGGAACAGCACCGGATCTCCCCATGGTGACGAGCTCGGCCTGACGAACCCTGAGTCTACTAACTCTTGCAGTTGGGTGCGGAACTCCGCCAATTCCCTTGGGGCCATCCGGTAGGGTGCCCTAGATCGATACGGGACTGCTCCTGGCACTAATTGAATCTGAAAATTCTTTTTCCTGTGCGGCGGTAACCCGGGTAGTTTTTCCAGAAATACGTCAGGAAAGTTTTGAAAAATGGGGATATCGATTAGGGAACTCTCTGTCGCCTTCGTCTCGAACCAAACCATGCAGACTTCGTCTCCATGGAAATGGGACTTTACAGCCTGAGTAGGTGAAATTAAAAGACGGGAGGCGGGTCTAATACCTTCGATGGTTACTTCGGAGTCCTCGTGCCTTAGGACGATTTTCTTCGTCGGGCAGTCGAACTTGGCGAGGTTCCAATGTAGCCAGTTCATGCCCAAGATCAGGTCGTAATCTTTTATCTTCAATAGCGTCGTCGGTGCTTCAAACAACTTCCCTCTGATCTCTATGTTCATGTTGCATTTGGCGCACGTTACTATCTCTGATCCGTCTGGAAGTCGCTTCCTTTGGATGCCCTCGAAGTAATGCACTTGATCCAGGTCATCTACGGATTCCTCTGAGACGAACGAGTGCGAGCGAGGCACCCGTATCGAACGGGATATATGTGAGCTTGTCGTAAACTAGTACTGTACCTGAGTGATTTTGTTGGTTGGTTCATAATTAAAGTAAACTAAGGACTTGCGAGGTACTAAGTAAACTTAAGGGAAAACAAAACATTAAAGTATCTGTAATCACTTCTTCAGGGTTTCTGGGTTCTGCCAGATCCAATGCATACATCTGTTCTGGATGCCGACCTCTACCATGAGGTCCTCGGCCCCGACCTCGTCCTCGGCCTCGGCCCTGCTGTGTTGGAGGGGCTGCTGGAGGTGTAGGTGGAGGTGAAACCCTTTGAGGACAGTGGATGCATATGTGGACCGGTTGGTGACATTGGAAGCACACTTGTGGGGGTGCTCCTCCACCTTGCCTAGGTGGCTCCCTGATCTGCAGCGGCTGGGGAGCCAGCACTGCCGGAGGCCTCTACTCCTTCCTGAAGTCGGGACGGGGTCGTCCCTCACCCCTCCTATGTTGCACAAATCTACCCCATTGCTGTTTTTCCATGCTGCCCGACCTTGCGTCTTCTGCTGGCCTTTTTCCTCTGCCTTTCACCATCAGTTGATCCGCTTCCAACCTCCTCGTTGCCTCGATGATCTGGGATAATCCAGAATCTGCCACATACTGCAAGGCATGCCTGAGATCATCTCGGAGGCCCTTGAAAAATCTCTTGGCATACCCAGAGTCATTCAACTGATGGGCCATGGTGAAGCGGGCTAAGTGCGAGAACTCCCGCTGATATTCCAGAACTGATAGATTTCCTTGCTTCAGATGCAGGAATCATTCTTCCAACTCGTCTCTGGTTGTTTGCGGCACAAAGTGCTCCAGCAATGCCTCTCTGAACTCTTCCCATGTGATGCATATTCTAGGCCGGCAAATGTGGTGTCTAGAGCCGACTTCCACCATCTCTTGGCATGAGATTTCAAAGAGAAACGGCCAAGGACACCGCCACGTCCACCGAACAACGAATCCCGGCCAGCATCTCCTGGATCGCGTCCAACCATTCCTCTGTCTTCACTACCGACTCAATCCCTGCATATGACGGTGGGGAGAGGCCTTGGAAGACACTCAACCAATTTGCCCCTAGGTTGGGGCCTGGACCGGGGCCTGCTATTGAGAAAAGGCCTGCAGGATAGCGGCCAAAGTCTGCCCTAGCTCAGTTTGTTGGAATGGGGTGGGAGCCGGTGGAGGAGGGACTGCATCCTGTACGGGAGGAACTATGTTCTGTACGGGGAGAATCGTCGCCCTGGTGGGACGTTCACCGGAGGGTACATAAGGAAAAGGTTTGATTAGAAGGGTTGGCCTAACGTCTCATTTTGATGGACAATTAACGTGATTTTTCCCTATGGGCACACCATTGCTTCCGCTGGTAGTTTATCCTCAAACTAAGCTCGAGCGAGGTTGCCCAGGGCTGTGGACTCCTTTGGATCGAAGTTGGCTGAGTTGATACCAGTTTGTAAGACCCTCTTTTTTGCATTCTTTCCTGGGTCTTACCGCCCAGAACCGCCGTCTTGCGGTGGCACCATTACTCCAAGTGGTCTCCTCCACAATACGTCGATCCTGCCGGCTAATCATCTTATCAGGCTAAAAACATATCAAAGATTATAAGATATTTAAGAAAATACCAGTCAACAACGATTATCACATGATAAAATTAAATACTTGTCCACAATAAGATAAACTAAGACATGAAAAATAGAGTACTAATCAGAGTGCGGAAAGATAATAGAAACTAAGGTACAACAAGGGCTTAAGCCCAGTTTATCTGATTCTTCTTTGCCTCTCTCCTGGCAAAAATGTAGCACTGCAGACACTGACACGAACTAACGCCTTCGCGGATGTATAACTCCTCGCTCTACCAGGATAAATGTGAAGAATGGGAAGCGGACGAGGTTTGCTCACCGGTGCTCTCCCAGCAGCAGCAGAAAGTCTGAGTCCTGGTCTATCCACCGTGTCACCTACCTCCCTCTGGTTGAGGGCCTGCTCTTCTTGGTGCTCCTGTAATAATGTGGTCCACCGACCGTCGGTCTATAAGACTCAGCATGTTCCTCACCGCCTCCACCCACGACTCCTAGGCACCGCGCGGGAGGAAGAAGCGGAGGACAATAAAGGGTAAATCAAACAAGCAGGTGACAGTGGAGCTAGCTAGTATGAGTATAGTCAAAAGAAACTATTCTAGCAGTTCTACTATATAGACTATATAAAGAGTGCAATAGACAAGAAAAGCTATAATAGTAACAAAGAGCGATGAGCAATTGAAATGTAAACTAAGCAAGTAAAGTAGCAACTCGAGGGCGACAGAGCAGGAAATCTCAAATATTACTTAAATTTATACTAAAAACTATACTATAAATAGGTATATTTTATTACTCATCACATTTATGTGATAAAACAGAGCAGGGAATCTCAAATATATGTTCATAACTCTAATATCTAAGAGCATTGTTGCGGACCACTCATGGCTCCGGTAGATCGGACTAAATTGAACCGTCTTAGCTCGGGGGCGTTCGAGAGTGCAAACAATCACAGAAAAAGGAAAAGCTGACAAGACAATTTTTTTAACGTGGAAAACCCGTCAACTGGGTGAAAAACTACGCGGTCGAGTCTGTGCGGGCCAAAATTTCCACTATTTATTGGTTGTTGTAAAGAGTTGTTATGAAGAACTCGAGGGCGACAGACCGCCTCTCGTTACAATTGTTAAGAGAGAGGTGTTCGGTGGGTGACAAGCCACCGCTCACGGAGATAGGCCTTTTGCTGCTGCAGAGGGGAATTATGCGCTCTGAGCGCTCTCGAGATTTTGACTGCTGCTTGAAGGTTGGATCGATGTGCTCTGTGCGTCTTTGTCTCTGCGGCTTGTATCCTGCTGTGCGAGAGGAGTTTGGAGTACTGGTCTTGCTGGTGGCTGACACGCTTGTTGCTGCGTATGCATGAGGGGGGAGGTGCTCGGAGCGCACGGAGGTGTGCTTGGAGCGTAGCGCACAGAGGCGCGCTTGGAGCGAAGCGCACAGAGGCGCGCTTGTAGCGGAGCGCACGAAGGCGCGCTTGGAGAGGAGCGCACAGAGGCGCACTTGGAGCAGAGCGCACGGAGGCGCGCTTGGAGCAGTCTTAAGAGCGGAAGTAGGCCTTCGAAGGATCTTCAAGGCACTCGAAGATCTTCGAATGAGATCTTCGAAGATGAAGGATCGGAGATCTTCGAAGATGAAGGAGATATTCGAAGATGTAGGAGATCTTCGAAGATGAAGGAGATCTTCGAAGGAGGATGAAGATCTTCGTCTGTCTTCAAAGTGCTTGAAGGTTTCTTCAAGGGCGGCTTCGAAGAGGAGAGAGATCTTCAAGAGGAAGAGGAAGGAGGAGTAAAGGATCCAAAAAAGTGAAGCCTTGGAGTTCTATTTGTAGACCCCAATGGTGGTTACGGTAGTTATGCATGCGGTTATTCGCTGGCCGTAACCACCATAATTGTTATTTGCAGCCCGGATTCATATAAATTAATACACATATTTCATAATAATTTACTATGCGCGGGCCGATATGATTTCAGATATTTACACCCACCCATAATGGGTGGTTACGGTGGTTATGATGTTTATGGTGGTTATGCGATTACCCGCACAACATAACCAATTTATGTGTTATACGCACACCCCTTTGTATAGTTTTGTGGTGATATGCATTCATATGATGGATATGGTTATGCGCACACCATAACCATATTATTTGCTATACGCAGACCGTGTTGAAGGATTTTACTATATACATCATACGATATGGGATTTTACTATCTGCACCCCATGTTAGAGAATTTTACTATTTACACCCCATGTTAGAGGATTTTACTATTTGCACCCCATGATGGGGGGATTATACTATTTGCACCCCCATGATGGGGGATTTTACTATCTGCATCCCATGATGAGGGATTTCACTATTTGCACCTCAATGTTTGAGGATTTTACTATCTGCACCGCATGTGAAACAATTGAAGCCAGAGCAAAAAATTGAGGAGGACTCTACGTCGACAGGGTGCAGTTAAGGGGTTGGTCGACAAAGGACATGATCATGGATTCCTCGTCGGTAGTGGGGGCGATGTGGTGGAGCTTCTCGATTGGATGGGCGGCGAGAGGCCATTGCCATCTTGAAGACCGCCGAGGATTTCCTAGCGGTTGACAACCAAAGTGTCGAGGATGATGGTGACGTTCCGAGCCTTGCGGGACGAAATGGAGGGGATCCATTTCACGGTCCTGATTGAATGTCACTTGATCCGATGGGTTCACTTTTTTCCAACCTTTTATAATTTTTTTAATCCCAAAAAAACTCCACCATTGGATATGTGTTATAGTACTTTTGGCCATTAGATGAGGAAATGGATCCCCTCCATTTCGTCAGAAATGGATCCTCAGAAATGGAGAGGATCCGGATCCCTTGCGGGATTGGTCATAGGGTGATAAGACCTGGCGGAGAAATTTAATTTCTATACAGCTAAAAAACTTACAAATAAGAAAGTTTAGAGACTTAAATTTTGAAGTTAAAACCTTTAGAATTGTAATCTTTAAAGTGTCCCAATATTAAAAGAAAAATTAATTATATAAAAGAAAGGTATTATATTTTTTTATGTATATGTACACGTTCACATCAAAATAAACTTAAATTATAAATTAAATCAAAAAATTTAAATTTAAATGTAATCCCAAAGTCAACAACTTAAATTTTAAAATTACCCTAAACCCCGACATAATAATTTATCTGGATCTTCATTTTGTTTGTTTGTTTGTTTGTTATAAATTAAAAAAACTTTTGGTTGCTTCGGAAGTTTAATAATAATTATTTATGGAATTTCAGGCCTTCCTAATTGAGCTGTAATTAATGGCCCAAATCTTCTTGAGTTGTTGTGATTATAAATACCGTAGCAGCTGCTAGAATTAATTAATTAAGCTTTGGCGGTCATGTCTGGTATAGTCTTTTTAATTCTTCAACTATTAACACATTTAGCTAGCTTTTCTCTTAAATCCATTTTAGATATTATTAATATGTTTTTGAAGCATTTATGTGATAATTAAAACAGAGCAGGGAATCTCAAACACATATGTTCATAACTCTAATATCTAAGAGCATTAAAAGATATGGTTATGCGCACACCGTAACCATATTATTTGCTATACGCAGATCGTGTTGAAGGATTTTACTATATACATCCTACGATATGGGATTTTACTATCTGCACCCCATGTTAGAGGATTTTACTATTTACGCCACATGTTGGAGGATTTTACTATTTGCACCCCATGATAGGGGGATTTTACTATTTGCACCCCAGGATAGGGGATTTTACTATTTGCACCCCAATATTTGAGAATTTTACTATATGCACCGCATGATTAAGGAATTCATTATTTGCACCCCCATGTTGGGTGGTTACAGGGCTAGTGGGGTTTACTTTGGTTAACCTCATTTTCTCCACCAAATGAGGCGGGTGCTTTGGCTATTCGCAGCCCAGATTAGGGGTACCTATGATCAAGCATGAGTTCATGAAATAATAATATTTTCTTTTTTATTAATCATGGTAGCAACACTTATTATTAATCTCAAATAATTACTCTCTTAATTAATTAATGAGATGCATAATGTCGTCGCAGGTCAAAGTATCCATTCCTCATATGAGAAAGAGATCGGTGTGGAAGAGAAAGTGGTGATGAAGATATATAATTATTTGATGAACGCAACAATAATATTGAAGGCACTGATTTCTTCTCTAAGGGTTTTCTATACATTTACACGCCCATATGCTTTTCTAGGAACAGTTAAGTTCGCCACCTTCCCCAGTCTACTTATTTAATTAATTGCATTTATTTATATATTGTTTTAAAAAGAAAAAAAATTCAAACAACTCGTACTGTACGTGTTTAATTTCTGACGATCCAATGATGCATGTGTACAAATATATATATACGCGCATGCGCTCGCACACGCACCCAGGTATGTGGAGTCGTCTCAGCCTCTCTGATAGTCATTGAGAACTTGTCAGATATTTCTCCAACTTTTCTCATTGGTTTATTTAAGGTAAGTACGTATACAGAGCTGTTTGTTGCATTATATATGTCTCCAATATATTAATCAATATTAATTAATTATGTACATACTTTAAAAACGTGTATATATATACTTTATATTAAATGTGCAGGCATTAGCTGCTTTTGGTATTCTAATGATTTATAGCTGTGGAATTAATCAACTATTTGACGTTGACATTGATAAGGTATATATATATACGAGCATCTTCGCACGGGCTACCGCCCGTGCTCGATGCTCTTCGCATCGACAGTACCCCAGCAACGACAGTACCTCCGCCCAAGCTCGCCCTCTCTCAGACGCTCGGTCAATTGACAGTGCACAGGGAGCCCTCTTTCGGACTCGCACGGGCTACGCCCGTTCTCGATGCTCTTCGCTTCGACAGTACCCTAGCCGCGACGGTACCTCCGCCCAAACTCGCCCGCTCTACGACACACGGCCAATTGACAGTGCGTGGGTGGCCCCGGTGCCCCGCACGACAGTACCCCCGCCTCCACAGAGTTTCAGCGCGACGACACTCCCGCCGCTCGCGAACCCCGGTGCGCAGGACAACCTTACCGCCAAAAGGTCGATTTATCGAAAGAACGTCGCGCAGAGACCGATCAACAGCCTCAAATACGTGTTTGTGAGACATTGGCGCCTCATCCCACAAAATAGCAGAACTATGCTGTATGAGTTTTGGTATCTCAAATTGTTTCCCAAATTTGCAAAATGAGCTTGGCCCCAAGGGAATTGGAATCTTGAATTTCAAATGCGCGGTGCTTCCACCAGGAAGAAGAGTCGCAGCAATCCCTGACGATGCTGTCGCAAGCACAATGTGGCCATGTTGTCGTAAATGCGCAAGCAGAGCTTTGTACAAAAATGTTTTTCCAGTGCCGCCAGGACCATCTATGAAGAAAACAACACTTTGACGCTGTCTAATAGCTTCAATAATAGTATGAAAGGCATAACTCTGGCTGATATTTAAAGCTGAAACTGAGTTCAGATCCGTATATGAGATCGGTATCGAGAGTTCATCCTCAATTAAGCTCGAGAAGTCGCTCATATTTTCAAAGAGCGCAGATATCTGCGGGATATCAAACTGTGTAATGCTTTTGTTATGTTGCTGAAGAGTGTAATCAATTTCATGAAGAAGTTTGTTAAGAACATATAAACCACTGATAGAAGCAGAGGAAACATAATCTTCAGTCATTGCAGTGTAATTGTCGTCCCACAACTGTCTAACATCCGTAGGGTTGCAGTACAGTAAAATTGTAGTAAATAAAGTTCGTAATGCTAATGGCATTTGATACTGCCTGGCCTCACGCATACAGTTGTGCAGGCTGTTGTCCTGCTCAAGCAGGCCACAATGCTCGGCAGCTTCTTTGAATGTTGAGTGGACAGCATCGCCGACCGTCATCAAGTGTGTGTAAGATCTTGGGCCACGAACATGGTTCAGAAGCATGCGCAAATAAAACCGCTCACCTTCAGAAGGATGTACCGAGTAAATTCGGCCAATAACTTTTTGTCGACGCCTGCGTCTATGCCAAGTTCTGGAAGACAAATCCCAGGTATAGTGCTTAGGAAATTCGTTGTACAGAAAAGTGCGACTCTCCTGATGGTTGTCATTAATCCAGAAAAATTCAGTTAACATTGTCCTGGAATTACGCTCATTTGCAAGAACGTTGTTGACCAGATCAGTGGTGCGAAACTGGACCTGGTGCTTATTCGGCAAATGGATCTGTAAACGGATAACTGAGGGGTATGTCTGGTACATACCAAATTTGAATATCTTCCAAAACGCTTCATGTGGGCATATCCATCGGCCATCAACGTACTGAGACACTTCATTTCTATCTGGTAGAGGCTGGATTTGAAATGCAATGGAATCTGGGCTCTTGTGAATGTATTTATATAAATATTTTATACTTTTAATGCTGCTGCATATCTCAACATTAATATGACAATCATATTTTAGCAAAAGTCATGGGTTATAAGGAACAACCCATCGATTGTCAACAACAAACCCCTGAGCATGACGCAGTGTAAATGAGCGCCCATTATCGCGGTGCCGATAGATTGGGTAGGAATCTGTCCCCTGTAAGGTATGATCTGAAAAGTTTTTCGGGTAACCTTTTTTGCAGCTACCATGTTTCATGCAACGGGCACGACGGTTAACATGCGCGCACGGGTCATGAATCATATGACGCACAACAGCGTTGTATAAATCAGGGTCATGCTCAATATGAGGAAGCTCGGCCCTAACAATCTTGTCATATTCATCTGGAGTGCTCATCTTATCGCGAGCATCAAAAATAATCAACATATGAACGTGCGGTAAGCCTCTTTTTTGGAACTCTATCACATGAACATGACTAATTGTTTTGCCAAGAACATGTTTATGAAAAATATCCTGCTTCAACTTCTGATATTTAGCATGAAATATACGGGAAACTAAATCAGGACGATCCTGCGGCGTCTGCCCTGGATAAAGGGATTCAGTGATTTCTTGCCAAGATGAGTTGCATGTCATTGTCAAAAATATATCTGGCCTGCCATAATGCTGAACAACAGCCATTGCATCCTGGTAGCGCTGATACATGTCGCGAGGGCTTCCAATAAAAGAAGACGGCAATATGACCCGATGCCCGATATTTGCTGAAGGAAAATAATGGTATGAAATAGGTTGGATCATCAAATAGGCTTAGAATCAAAATCAAACGACATGGATTGAAATATGCGAACCTCCGCTATTTTCTCCAGCATTGAGGCAATCCTGCAAGCCACTGTACAATTCAGCACGAATATTCTTTTGGTTTTTTTTAATCCAGCGCAGTTTCTGAGTCTCTATCTTAATATAATTGTCAACAACATACTGCTGGAGTAAGCGGCATCTGTGTAACGGCATTGACAAAGGCGGTCGACGATCCTAAAATAAAACGAATACGAAGTCAAATACGGATAAAAAAACAGCAGTAAATTGGTATAGAGTGAAAAGGCCCTCATAAACCTGAAGTATATATGAGTAATAGTCACAACAACTAACGTGACGATTATTCAGGTCTTTATATTCAGCAAGCCAACCGTACGTTCCATATGGGAGGAGCAATGGATACTGCAGCGGATCATAGTAACCAGCAAATTCTTGGATAGTAACAAAATCACCATCAACTGTTTTGACAATTATATTTCGTTCATCTGATTCAAGATACTCATCAGCACCAACAACTATCGCTGCGACCTGTGATGCAGTCGGCAACGTATATTGACGCTGAGAAGCTGACATCTCTTTAATAACCAAACTACAACGACGGATATCCTGATGCTGAGACAATTGCTGAAACATTGTCACAAACGGGCTACATACGTCCAAAAGTGCTTTTATTTTTTCCAGCAACGCGCGGTTCAGCTCAAGGTTTTCTTGCAAGCGATGATCCGTCTCATGTTCAGTATCATATATGTATAGTTGCAGGTATCTAGGCCTTGCACCTGAAGCAGGTAATAGAGTTCTGATCCGGTGATATATTGCCCCATGAGCTCGGACTGTATAAACGACATGTTGATCAGCCGCCAACGTCTCATCAATTTTAACACCCATAGAAGTAAAAGAGAAAACATGATTATACGAACGGATATATCTCTTAAAATGTCTGCTTTCAGCAGAATCGCCAACAAATAAATTATATAGGTCATCTGGAACAGGTATAGCTGGAATATCCACCCTCCCATTGTTGCAGCACATCGTCGATGTCTCGCCATCAAATAATTTAGCTCGGCAATAACGACAGCAATGGGGTTGTTGCAGGCGCAAGTAAATAATTGGCTGTCTTATATCAGATATGTGAGCAATGTTGTGGTTCATGGGACGTCGGCTCCGAAAAACAACACCACCAGTGGAGCTTTCGGCCTCCGTGCTTTCATGCTGCTGAGCAGGGTTTATCGAATATTCTATGTAGACGGAAATAAACATATGAATTCAATCAATAGCCGTAAATATCCGTACGAACAATTCTTGCGAGAACAAACCTTGCGGATGCGCACGATGAGGTATGGTTTGTTGCGGCAGCTGCACAGCAATCTGATGCATGTTCGACGATGGAGGTGGCACGGTGTCTGAATGTAATGAGGCGGTAGCAGGAGCGGGACTGGCAACACGATTACGTGAGTCGGAACACATTGGGGGCAGACCACAGCAAGACAGCGGTGCAATAAGTGGATGTCGCGTAGACGGTTCTCCAATTTGAGGGGTAAGAACACCACGACGACACGATGAGGGTTGAACGGCCGTCAATGTATATCTATGCACAATACCGTTGTCGGCGTACGTAACTTTTGGCATGCGATGAGGTTACGATGTTGATTTATCTAGTAGTATTTGAAAACAAAAAACAATGAAAAAAAAATTTTAGGATTACCCCACGCCATGCCCTGGCGGCGGCATTCATCGCTGGGTAGCGGCGCAGGCGCAGACGGGGCCGCAGGTGCAGAAGTTTGGTGTGCAGGCACAGCAGTGGGCTGCGGCGTAAAATTCCTAACGTCTAAGTGCAAAAGAAAAAAAAATGAATTTTGAACGGTCAGCTGCTAAAAAAAACAATATGCAGAAAAAAAAATCATGCTCACCCGATGTCATGTTTGAGTGGCGGATTTCATTGTTGGATGGCGCTGCGAGCGAAGCAGTCTGGGGCGCAGGCGAAGCAGCGGACTGCAATGCAGAGCCATGAATTTCCAATTGATCATTCTGAGGACGTAATTGATGGCGGCGTCTTTGAGCAGCAACACGCCAACTTTCTCTTTGGTGTTGTACCTGCGCCTCTGTCATATTAGCTCGCCTGGCCCTCTGACTGGATTGATTGTAAGCTCGTTGTGCCTCACGCTGCTCTTCAGTCATATGCGCCCTCCTTGCTCGTGCGCGGTCCCGATTAGAAGCTCGCTGAGTAGCACGCTGCGATTCTGTCATGCGCGCATTCCTTCTTAGCACGTAAGATCGATTATGGGCACGGTGCGCTGCGCGCTGCTCCTCAGTCATAGATGCTCCTCTGATTCTTGATCGAGAACGTCTACCCAAAAAATAAAAGCCTCGGCGCTGTGTGGAGGGAGCGCGTGTCGTGTCGATGGAGGCTTACCGGCCACAGAGAGTCCCCCTTAGATCTTCAAACGTTATTAAAAATGCGCGATTATTTTTCAAAGAATCTCGTAACTAATATCATGTTAGAAATAACGGAACATAAATTTTCAACTTGCAACCCCAATTTTCTCTGAAATTCCCACAGCAGAGAAAATTCCAAAATTTTGATTAACTTTCCAAATTTAAGTAGCAACGACCACAAAGATTAGGTAAAGCAGTATAAATAAATTGCAACATTGAGAAACAATTACCTGGCAGCAGTCGGTAGATGAAGAGGATCCAAGAGCTTGGCAAATTGAAGGTGGTGCGGCAATATCCAGCAGAAACAACAGATCTGGCGAGAAACCAAAAAGAAAATGAGAAAAATCTGGAGGATAGACGAAATAATAAGATAATAGTCATATCATCGCAACATTTCTCTTATCCCATCATGCTAAATAGCAAATAGCATAAACCAAAGAACCAATTAACCAAATTAAAAATAATAAAAACAACACCTAACATTTCTAACATTAATAGTGCTTTGCTCATATCAGTAAGTCAAAGCCCTTGCCAACCATTATAGAATTCAAATAACATAACCAAATCTTTGTTATAAATTATTCATAAAAATGATTCATGAAAATTTGTACA
Organism: Dactylorhiza incarnata; assembly: GCA_033032865.1. Classification (NCBI taxonomy): domain Eukaryota; kingdom Viridiplantae; phylum Streptophyta; class Magnoliopsida; order Asparagales; family Orchidaceae; genus Dactylorhiza; species Dactylorhiza incarnata. Next base: position 39,231 of record JAWHQI010000610.1, on the reverse strand, counting down.
TGAAAAGTTCCCTAAAACTTAGTTATAAATTATAAAGTTCACGTGCAAGCAAAACATGAAGGAATTAAGATTTTGCATTGTAAACATAACTTGAATGCTTTGGTAGCAGAAGTAAGTTGTTTTTGCCTTACTACTGAACCAGAGTTCTAATTCAATTCATGCTTAACATTGATCAAGTTATAACTTGTGCTCCTGAAGTGATAGGAGTCCAATTTAGCCTAAAAAATTCCACCTCAGTTGAATTTTTTTTATAAATGGAATGAGGTGCCAATGAAATCCATGCATGGTAACTTACCAAAAAGATAATTGTTCCATTAAACATATAGTGGAAATTATTTCCGTAGAAATCACTTTAATCGCTTTTTATTAGTGCATCACATCCAAATATCCATACAGAATATAAGATATGGAAAGCTATATCGGCAAGCTATTCCTAATCGCTTTTAATAAGTGCGGCAATTTATTATATAATCCCAAATGTATACATCCAAAGCAGTTAATGACTAAAAACAAACACATATATAAAATCAAAGTAGTTAAATGAGCAAACAAAAAAATACAACAGAACTTATAATAGGATAGCAGTCCTCAATGTTACCTTTTGGTAAAAGCTCGTGAAGAGGAGGATCAAATAGTGAATTTGTCACGGGGAGACCTACAATTTCATGAAATGTATGCAATTTTTTAACAATATTTACAGGAGAAAAAGTGATGACTTTAGATTACAATAAGATATTTTTCAACACAAAATTCGTACAAAAGTATCACATGCTGCGGCTGAATAGCTAACCTGATAATTTGGGGATTTTTGCGCGCTGAACAGTTAAACGCAAGGCCTTCAACATCAATAATTTTGGATGACACTTCTCGGTCGCTGATATTTCTAACACGATGCACTTGGTGAATTAACTGAGAAGAAACGACCATGAATATTTTGCAGAAATTCAATAATACATTGCAAATAAAATCGGAAAGAGTAAAGGAAAAAAAAATTTTATGTGCAATCTGAAATAGAACGGGAAGGGAGCTACATTAATATCAAACAAATATTGAAGCAATATGTAGAAGTTTAAAGTCATTATTAAATTTACAACAACAATGTAATTCTACGCATGACCCTACAGTAGATAGCTGATAAGAACCAAACACAGAAATAATCAACATAAGAAAGATATATATCCAGATAAAACATTATTTTCTGAATGTAGAAATGGAAAATAAGACATCTTTTTTCAACATTTTGCATCAAAGTTCAATGTAAGTAAATTTTTCTTAGCACATTCCATATTTGCAGCCTTGAAGGGGAAGCTCTTGAAGAAGCCCACACTTGATGCCTCCTGATATTTTGAGCTCCAAGTAGTTTCATCCTCAAGTGACTGGGAGAAAAAACACCTAGCTGTACATACCTATATAAACTTAAAGTATGATTTTATTCCAAATTTTCAACGGTTACATTGGGATTGAGCAGAATCCTATGCAGGAGAACATGAAATAATTTAAGAAAATTTAGAGAATCAAAGAAATGCTTGCATCAGATGATGAGAACGGTTGATAAAGTAATGTGGAAATTCATCGGCGAAATGCTTGCAGCACACTCAGTAAATCTTTGAAGTTAACCTTCACAGTGCTCTCCAAATCATAAACCTTAAACATAACTGTTGAAGAAATCACAATTAATTCAATACGCAGGTATTAACATTAAGTGTAACATGGACAAAAATGAAATTATTTCAGGCATAAAATAGAGGATGCAGTCACCTTACTCGAAGCTGTGGGGAGAAGTAAATGATTTTTGGTAAAGAAGATTTCTAAAATGATTCCTAAATGATTTCTGTTGAAAATGATTGTTAAAAATGGAGAGAAGTAATAGAACTTGCACAAACAAAGTAACTCGATCCAACAAAATCTTACTTGCACAATACATCAAACAGTTTCAATGCATGAAAATACAGTTAAGTCTCTGCATATGGGGAGCATGAATTAATAAAATTGTTGATCCAAGAAAACAGAGAATGAGAACAGAAAGCGTGGATTTATAAATTTTCTCATTATGACAAACTAACTCAATACAACAAAATCTTACTTGACAATACATCAAACAATTTCAATGCCTGAAAATACAGTTAAAGGTCTGCATATGGGGAGCAAAATTTTTGATTCAAGAAAACAGAGAATGAGAACAGAAAGTGTGGATTTATAAATTTTCTCATTCTGAACATCGAGAGATCAAAATAAAATCAAAAACAAAAAAGAAAGCAGCATCTGAAGATGTGAGTTCAACAAAGTGCACTTACCGTTAAGATGTATGAGAGGGGAGGCGGTGGTGAGGAGCAAAGCAAAGTGCAATGACCGTCGGGAGGTTGGAGGAGAGCTGTTGGAGGAGACGTTATAATAGCAGAGTAATATGAAGTAAATAATTTAGACGGAAGAGATAATGGAAAGGTTGAACAGGCGTTCTTACGTAAGATCGCCGGCGAGGCACGAAGCAAGGTGATGAGTGAGGCGCGAAGCAAGGCGAAGAGTAGCGACAACGAATGTGGCGGTTTCTACAACAGTCTGAAGAGGCGGCGAAGGTCGGAGAGAATTTATCCCGCTGAAACGTCGGCTCCATTATTAAGCGGCCAGCGGCGAGAGATATTTCGCGGCGGTGGAAAGACACGCGGCGAGGCACGCACTGTCGGCCTGTGTCGCTGCCAGCGCATAGCGGCGTGACGGAGGCGGAGCGGTACGAAGAAGCGGAAGAGCGGCGGAAGGGCGATTTCGGGAGATCACGATTGCGACGGACAGTCTCCCTCTGTCCCGCCTCTCTCTCTCTCTTATATATAAATTATTATTATATAAATCCCGATCCGCCTCTCCCTCTCTCTCTCTCTCTCCCGTCTTTCTCTCTTTCTCTCTCTGCATCACGCGACGGACGGAGATCACTGTAGATAGGCATAAAGAACTTTATATATGTATAGATATATGTATAGATATATATATATATATATATATATATATATATATATATATATATATATATATATATACGAGCATCTTCGCACGGGCTTCGCCCGTGCTCGATGCTCTTGGGCGGCCTTCGGCCGCATCAAGGCGGGCTTCGCCCGCCTTCGCACAGCCTTCGCCTTGCCCGTGCTCGATGCTCTTGGGCGGCCTTTGGACGCATGAAGGCGGGCTTTGCCCGCCTGCACACGGGCTTCGCCCGTGCTTGATGCTCGACGCGGCTTTCAGACGCATAGAAGTGGGCGTCACACATTTTTACACAATCGACCAACCTGAGGCCGCACACGGCATTGCAAATGCAACGGAGATTCGGTAGCTCGCAGACGCCGCGCATGAAATGAAGATTTGTGAACTAAAGAACTCATAAAATATATATGATGAAAAATAAGCAAATGTATGAAACGAAATCTATATTTCAGTTGATACTGCATCAAATAATGGATATTTAACTTTGTTTTACAGGTAAGGTTGTAAGCCTAACGATGATATAAACATTAGTTGAAATGGTTAAGCAAATGTCAAATTATTTAATGATGATTAGAGGGGGAAAGTAAAATGTTGTTGAACTGCAGACGTCTCATTTCCAGCTCATGCTCTCCAAATTACATTACGGAAAATGACAATTTCATAGGTGCATGACAGATCATATAAAAAACAGTATTTATATGACCAACACATTTAATGTCACAAAAATGTTAGATGAAATTTTTTTCTCCATGAAATATAATAGAGAGAATCATATTTACTCAAAATTTTATGCTTAAAGTTAAATCAAAATGAGAAGATGTGTTTTCTTTCACTATTTTCCTTTCATCATACAAATATGAATACATTATCATTTATGAATTATCATGTTGACCAACAGAAGCTGGATGGCATTCGACGGAGCAGTTTGTGACAATAGGCAAATAGACAATTTAATAACTGAATTTGTGTTATATAATTCATTGTGAACAGAGAAGTTCACGGTATTTTCAGCACATTTCATATAACAGTGAGTTTCCGTAAATATAAAGTATAATGAGCAGAAATAACGAAGTTATATTTATTTATTTACCTACCATATACGGTTACAAAACAGTCACTCATGAGCTATGTAAAATACAGAATTTGCATTCGCAGTTTGGGTATTGAGTTCTGTGGTGCTCGCAAGATTCTTCAATTCCAATGAAAATCTTTAACCATAAGTTGGCGAGATTCATTGCAGGAGACAGTTGCGTTGTAGCTGGCGTTGGTTGCGATGTCTAACAGAAAACGTATGCACTACAAATTAGTTATATGAAAATGACTATATAAGGTAGTGATACAGCAAATGACGTAAAATTCATATATGAAATAAGTTTTATTTTGCGAATAAAAGTAAGAAAACCCGCCAGAAGAAATTACAAAATTTTATGAAATCATTACCTGTGACCTGTTTGTTGCCGGGACAGTTTTGGTAGTTATGCCGTGGTAGTCATGGGAGGGCGAAATTAGAAGTCTAGCTGTTTGAGAACACTGCAATCATACATGAATTTATATTTTTTGCATGGTTATGTAATATTTGGATACTGTGTAAATGATAAAAAGCTTTCTTTGAGTACTTACGAATGCGTCGGAGTTCGCGGTAATCACACGGTCAGTTTGGGGCTTTGTTTTAACATTTCGAGGCCTTGGAAACCACTGAAAAAAGTTCGATATTATTTTTAATGTTTATACATCCATGGTAACAGTTGCATATGGTATATGTGAATTTTCATAGGTTTAAATCATTTACAATGAGAACGCAAAGTATTAATTTTTTGGAGTTGTAACAGTGTCATAATGATTTTTGTCGTTGTTTGTACACATAATATTTCGTAGACACATTTGAGCATACCTTGGCAAGATCTTCTGGAGTTATCTTTTGTGGTGCCTTATGTTGTGTTGCCTAAAACAAATATCCAATATGAAGTAGTCATTACAATAGTGTCATGCGTGACGAAATTATGGTGAAACACCTCAGATAGTACATAAATATAAAGCGGTAATGAAGTAGAGTACTCACCAATGCTTTGCCTTTAGTTGAGTTTTGTTTGCGGTAGTGGCGCGATTGTCATGACATGACATATTGAAATTGGTAGAGGCCTGTAACAACTGATGTAATAGCAAGTGTTAGTGGGATAATTTGTTTTTGGTAGTATGAATAGAAGTCTGCAAAGTGTTGTTCTCATGACAAAAATCATTATATGTTTTTAAAGTGAAAATATGATATAAATATTACGTGTAGAAACGAACAAAATCAAATCAGTAGAGGCAGAGAAGAGAAATTCTTATGTCACTAAAAATTTTGTTTCATCAAAGGAGAAGCTCAGATGTGGAAGCAGGAAGTCTTGAACATTTTGAAAATACATAGTTGCAACAATAAAGACGTTGATTTAATAGTGTTACGCATTTAATGACACGACAGCTTGGTTGACAGGTATGTAATAATGTTATAATAAATGCATCGGTGAGATGTTGTAAATTTTGTTTGTATGTGGAATATGTAAGTTTATATGTATGTGTAAGTGTACAGTGTTGTGTGTGTGTGAATGTGTATATTTGAGTGTTTGTTTTTCTGCATGTATTTGTTTATGTTTGAATTTATATGTATTTGTGTGTGTGTGTGTATAAATAAGTGTTGACATAGCTGCTATTTGTGGGTGTCTTTGTGTTTCCGTGTGAGTGTGCATATGTGTTTGTGTGTGTTTGTGTGTATGCACGTGTTAGTTTGTGTGAGTATCTTTTTCGAGTCTGGATGTTTGTGATGGTGTGCTTGTATACGGCTATAAAAAAACTGCATTTTATTTGATGTGGTACTATGTACCTGTAGATCTGTTTTTCGTGGACGTGTTGTAAACACAGTTGTTTGCTGTATATTCTGTGCTGATCACGGTTCGTGGGACTGTCATGTACGTAGAGAAAATAAGTAGGACGACGTTGTATTGTTAGGCAGTACGCAAATGAGAATACATAGAGAGCGGAAGTAAAGTGTGTACCTGGACGATGACTTTCGCAAGTAGGTCCTTGAAGACAACATTTTTTGTGAATGTGCCTTTATGTCCAGCAACAATACCATTTTGTATTAGAAGTTTTGTAGTTACTGAAGATACTCCTCTTGACAAAGCTACATAGAGTTGACCATGTGTAAAGACAGGTGAAGGCAGGTATATGCCAACCTGAGTAATTGTTTGTCCTTGAGCCTTGTTTATTGTAAGCGCAAAGCTTAAACAAACTGGGAATTGTTTGCGAGTCAGTTCAAAAGGCACTTTTGCATCTCCTGCATTTTTGAGTGGTATGCGAGGGAGAAAAACCGATTTGCCTTTATGTTGGCCTGTAAGAATTTCCGCCTCGATAACATTTTGTTGGAAATGACGGCACAGAAGGCGTGAACCGTTGCACAGTCCTATCCGGGGATTTAGATTTCGAAGCAGCATGACAGGGGAACCTTTTTTCAGACATAGTTTGTGTGGCGGAAGATTGCCCGGGGACAGACTATTAAGGAATTCTTGTGGGTATAAGTTATGCGGGTCATCGTCCACTGAGTCAAAAGAATAGTATGTCATTTCATCACCAGGGAGTATTTTTAAACAATTTTCGTTTAATTGGGTGACAGTTTCATTTAATGGAGTCAGCAACGCTCTGCTTTCCCAATAATCAGGTGCGGTAAAACTTGATGAGATATCTGCAAATATGATGTTAATAAGTGTAGTAATTGACTGTTCGCCTTCCCATGGAACAATCATTGATTCTGGAATATGTATCATATCATCGTCATATGTACGCTCATCACCGTTTCCAACTCGAAGTACGAAATCTGAGAAAGCTTGATCATGGAGAGCGCGCATATTTTGAGACAGTGACAGTAACTGTACAGATGACCACAAAGGTGAAGTAACTATGCTGGCGTTCATGATCTGAGACGTTGTTCCGTTAATCACGACAGGCGGAACCTGCCGAAAATCCCCTCCTAGGATTAATACTTTTCCACCAAAAGGTCGGTGTGTGTCAAGAACATCCTGTAACGATCGATCAACAGCTTCGAATACATGTTTATGCGACATTGGAGCCTCATCCCAAAGAATTGCAGAACAATGTTGTAAAAGTTTGTGTATCTCTGATTGCTTATCAAACTTGCAGAAGGAGCCCGCCTCTATAGGGATTGGAATCTTGAACTTTTGATGTGCTGTAGTTCCACCTGGAAGAAGTGTTGCAGCAATTCCTGATGATGCAGTAGCAAGTACAATGTGGCCTTCATGGCGTAAATGTGCAAGTATTGCTTTGTACAGAAATGTTTTTCCAGTGCCTCCAGGTCCGTCTACGAAGAAAATAGCACTCTCGTGCTGTCTAATACTGTCCATAATAGTATCGAAAGCAGAATGCTGATCAGAGTTGAAAGCTGAAACAGAATTCAGATCTGTGTATGACAGTGGTAGTGAAAGTTCATCTTCAATTACACTCGAGAAGCGAGATATATCTGAAAATACTGGAGATATTTCAGGAAGATCAAATTGTTTAATACTCTTGCTGTGTTGTTGAAGAGTATGGTCGATTTCATGAAGGAGTTTATTGAGGATGTATATATCAGTGGCAGAAATGGAGCAGCTGTAATCTTCACTCATTGCAGTATAGTTGTCATTCCACAGTTGTCGAACTTCTGTAGGGTTGCAGTAAAGTAAAATGGTTGTAAATAAAGTTCGGAGTGCAGAAGGCATTTGGAATTCTCGGGCCTCGCGCATACAACTATGTAGGCTGTTGTCGCGCTCAAGTAAACCATAGTGTTCAGCAGCTTCCTTAAATGTTGGGTAGACGGTGTCACGAACTGTCATCAGGTGCTCGAAAGATGTCGGGCCTTGAATATGGTTTAAAAGTAAACGCAAGTAAAATCTTTCGCCCTCAGAAGGGTGTACAGAGTACATTCGACCGATAACCTTTTGATGGCGCCTTCGCTTGTTCCATGTTCTAGAAGTTGAATTCCATGTATAGTGCTTTGGGAAATCAGTGTATAGATAACAGTGACTTTCTACCTGGGCACTGTAAATATTGAAAAATTCTGTCAACATTGTGCGAGAGTTACGCACGTCAGCAAGAACATTGCTTATGGAATCGGTTGTGCGAAACTGCACTTGATGTTTGTTAGGTAAATGAATTTGCAGCCGAATAACTGATGGATATGTTTGATACATATTGAATTTGAATATCTTCCAACAGGCTTCTTGAGGACATATCCATCGACCATCTACGTACTGCGATATTTCTGTATAATCTGGATGAGGATGAATTTGCATCGCGACAGAGTCGGGACCCTTGTGAATGTATTTATATAGATATTTTATACTTTTTATACTGCTGCATATTTCAACGTTAATATGACAATCATATTTTAAAAGGAGATATGGATTATACGGAACAACCCACCGGTTATCAACAGTGAAATCATCTCTCCGCTGGAGTGTAAATGAGCGACCATTATTTTGACGTCGATATATTGGGTAAGAATCTGATCCCTGCAATGTTTGAGTGGCAAAGTTTTTTGGGTAACCTTTTTTACAGGAACGTTGTTTCATACACGACGCATGAGGGTTTATGTGGCCGCACGGACCATGAATCATATGTTTTACAACAGCATTGTACAGTTCGGGTTCACATTCGATATGAGGAAGCTCAGCTTTAACTATCTTATCATAGTCATCCGGAGTATTCATTTTATCTGACACATCAAACATAAACAGCATATGAGCATGCGGCAAACCCCGTTTTTGGAATTCAATAACATGCACATGAGCAACAGTTCGTCCCAGTATGTGCCTGTGGAATATATCTTTTCTGTAATTGCCGGAATTTTGCATGAAATATCCGGGAGACTAAATCGGGACGGTCTTGTGACGTCTGTCCGGGATAAAGTGCGTCGGTTATTTCTTTCCAAGATGCGTTGCATGTCATTGTTAGAAATATATCTGGTCGGCCGTAGTGTTGCACAACAGTCATTGCATCCTGATAGCGTTGGTACATATCGCGAGGACTTCCAACGAAGGATGATGGAAGGATGAGACGATGACCAATATTTGCTGTAGTTAATGAACATATATATTAATTTCTTATACTGTGAAACTCTATAATCACATTGCGAAAGAACATGCACATACCTCCAATATTTTCTCCACCAGTTAGACAATCTTGTAAGCCGCTGTACAAATCTGCACGGATAGTCTTCTGATTATTTTTAATCCAGCGCAGTTTCTGCGTTTCTATCTTAATGTAGTTATCAACAACATATTGTTGTAGCAGACGACACCCATGTAAAGGAAATGATGATGTTGGCTGACGATCCTGCAGTAATATGAGTATGACATATTATTATCGTAAGCGTAGCAGGACATGGATGCATTCAACGAAATGGCTGTTAAACCTGAAGTATGTATGAGTAGTAGTCGCAGCAGCCAATGTGGCGATTATTCAGGCCTTTGCATTCGGCCAACCACCCATATGTACCATATGGCAGGAGTAGTGGATATTGGAGTGGATCGTAGAAGCCAGCATATTCTTGAATAGTGAGCAAAGGACCTTCAGTTGTCTGTACAATTATGTTTCTGTCATTTGATTCAGCATATTCCTCAGCACCAACAATTATACCAGCAACCTGCGATGCAGTTGGTAATGTATATGGATGACCCAGTGCATGTTGTTCTTTTAGAACCAATCTGCACCTAGGTAATATCCTCATGTTGGGCTACTTGCCGGAACATGAATACAAAAGGATTATATTGATTCAGAATGGCGCGGAGTTTTTCTAATAATGCAAAGTTAAGCTCGTTGTTTTCTTGCAGACGATAATCTGTCTCATGCTCAGTATCATAAATATATAGTTGTAGATATCTAGGTCTACAGTTTGTAGCAGGCAGAAGTGAGCCAATTCTGTGATAAATTGATCCATGAGCACGGAATGTGTAAACGGTGTGTTGATCGACCGTCAAAGTTTCATCTAACTTAACACCCATAGAAGTAAAAGAGAAAACGTGGTTATATGAACGAATGTATCGCCTGAAGTGATGACCTTCAGCAGTATCAGTAATGAATAAAGTGTATAGCTCAGGCGGCACTGGTATAGGCGGAAGCTGAACTATTCCGTTGCTGCAACACATTGTTGGTGTTTCTCCATCAAAAAGTTTAGCATTACAATGATGACAGAAATGCGGACGTTGTAACTGTAAATGCACAATTTGTTGGGTTGTGTTACAGATGCGTGCAATGTTGTGGTTTCCAGCACGGCGGCGCCGAGCACGGATAGCAACAGCAGAGTCACTGATATCTGTATGTTAATGTTGCCGAAATAAAGTTACGGTTGTGTTTGTCAGATATAGAGGAATAGGTAGGTGTGGTAGAGAAGAAGAGAGCATACTGTTTGAGTGACTATGGTTGATGAGATGTTCTTGTAGTAGAGGAGATGCGTTCTGGTGAATGCGGGAGGTTGATGCTGGCGCAGCATATGTCGTCAGTAATGTTTGAGCAGAAGTGGGTGCAGTCATATGGTCAACTGAGCCGACAGGGAGTAGTGGCAAGGTGCACTCAGGCAAGGCCATAGAATGTGAATGTGTCGTTGAGGATTCTCCAATTTCATGCAGGGTGCCGGAGTGGAAGCACGACATATATGGTACAGTTGTTAGTGAGTATCTGTGCACAGCAGCAGTAGCTGTGTTTGGGAACTTATAATTTACTGATGTGTAAGAGTTATCGTATGTAAACATATGGTAGTGTATAAAGAGATGTTGTACTTACCCAATGTAGTGCATGCGTCTGAAGCGGCGGAGGACAGCGTTGATGTGACTGCAGTAGTGCATTGGATGTCAGGCACATGAAACTTGTAGGTCGGTAGTTTTGTTGGAGTGATTGCGTGTGCCGCATTGCACTTGCAGCACGCATCATTGTGTGGTTCTTGCATTGACTCGCGGAGTCGACGTTGATTTGTAGTACGCATAAGCTCTTGGTCGTTAGATTGTTGTGGCTCAACCATCCGAGAACGCCTTATTCTTTGGTATGATCGATGGTATGCCCGTCGACTTCACGTTCCCTGGTCGACAGTAGCGCAGTTCTTCTTCGAGCAGATTGTCGAGTAGATGTGCGGTGTGCCGCGATGTGATGCCTCATTTAAATGTGCATATTCTGTTACAGGGGACGAATGAGTACGCATTTGCTGGGAATGAGCTGGTTGGAATGCTGGCGATTCCCCAGTTGGAGATAGGGGAGCAGTACGAACAGGCACTGAATACGGTGCAATTGGTAATGAATGTCCATGGACAACAGCAGTAGTGCGGTCATCTTCCACTGTCAAATGTATGTGTGTATGTTACGTGTCGGTAGATGTGAACATATAAATATGAGCACACATTAAGCACACGACAATATATGAGAATGTGCAGCAAGAGATGTTATAGTTACCCAAAGTGATTGCTTGCGTCCTCAGAGACATTGTGTGGCGTTCTTGCGAGTGCAGTTTGTTGAGGTAGAGTTGCAACGGGGCAGTGGATGGCGGCAGCATCAGTTTGGATGTCATAACGTTGTTGGGGTACATCTCGCCGGTTGTCAGTTTGGTGTGATTCAAGTAGACGCGAACGTCTTAATCTCTGGTAGTTTCGATTGTATGCTCGTTGAGCTTCACGTTGGTCATCGGACATTAGGGCTCTTCTTCTCTGCGAACGCTCTCTCGCAGAGGCTCGTTGAAGTTCATCTGGTGCATGTGGTTCTGATGTAGATTGGCATCGTGGACGTTTTCCCAGAACGAACATGACTATCATCCATCGTACATACACCGATGCTCCAGTAATTGGAAGTACTGTATAGTAGGGTAACGAATATGGGAGCATATGTGAGATATAGGCGAGACATGCATGTGGATTGAGAAATACGCAGCAGAGGTATTTATAAAGTACGTACGTGACATTAAATATGGTGTGTACTATGTCAACTCCTAATCAGCCGCAATTGGCAAGTAAGAGTAGGCACAGATTTTGTGCCGTCAATTATTTGAAGTAGTAACGGTTGAAGTTGAAAGAAATGCAGATGTATAATTTGAAGTAGCTGAAAAATTCAGAAAGGGTACGTAGAAAAGAGAAATAAATTACGTAGAGAGCACAACATTGACGACAAACATGAACGTGTTGGCAGTTGAGAATATGTAGGTGAACAAAACCATATGAGGTAAAGGCAGGCACAGGTTTTTGTCAATCAATGTACGAAATTCAGAGAACACAGAACACAGAAATGAAAGTGATTTAAGTTCTATCTTCGAAATTCACTGCATCGACGATTGCATGCAGCAGTTAACTTGATGACCTACAACGTGAAATACGATATATCTTATGCAGCTTCTGCAACAGCATCGTACAGGTGCGCAGGATACGTGGGGTCGCTGTCCTGCCAATTGACATATGGATGAGCGTATGAGAGCAGGTGCATATGGATGGAGGTACGATCCCAGTTGCTCGTATACATATATATATATATATATATCTGAATATATATAAATGTATGCAAAAGAATATATACTCGGTTTCAAGTGGAGTGTAAGTGAAATGGAAGTCGTTATTTCGGTAATCGCTTGTTTGTATATCAGCTCGTACAAAGAGAACATGTTTTTTGGATTTTACTACCTCAGTTTCAGCATACAATTAAGAAAGCGAATACAATTTTCGCAATTGGAAAGTAAGAATAGAGATGTGACATTAATATGGTGTAGAGATGTGACATTAAATATGGTCTGTACTATATGAACTCTTAATTATCCGCAATTGGAAAGTAAGAATAGACACAGACTTTCTGTCATCAATTCTTTGAAATAGTAATGGTTGAAGTTGAAGAAATGTAGATGTATATTTGGAGTAGTTGCAAAATTCACAGAGGCTAAGTAGAACACAGAAATAAATTACGTAGAGAGCACAACAGTAACGGCAAACAGAACGTGGTGGCAGTTGAGAATATGTATGTGAAGAAAACCATATGAGGTACAGGCAGGCATAGGTTTTTGCCAGTAAATGTAAGCAGTTCAGAGAACAGACAACAGAGGAATGATAATGATTTACGTGTTATATTCCAAATTCATTGCAGCGACGACTGCATGAAGCAGTTAACTTGCTGACATCCCACGTGAAATACGATATATCTTATGTAGCTTCTGCAACATCATCGTGATGGTGCGTAGGGTATGTGGGGTCGCTGTGTCCTGTCAATTGACACATGGATGAGCGTATGAGAGCAGGTGCATATGGGTGAAGTTACGATCCATGTTGCTCGTATACATATATATATATATATATCAAAAAATATATATAAAATGTATGCATATGAATATATAGTCGGTTTCAAGTGGAGTGTAAGTGAAATCGTAGTCGTTATTTCGGTAAAAGCTTGTTTGTATATCAGGTAATACAAAGAGAACATGGTGTTTTCTTTACTAACTCAGTTTCAGCATACAATTAAGAAAGTGAATGCAATTTTCATAATGACAATTTTTATTGACAGCTTTGGTCGTGTATTATCACGTAGAACAGAGAAAAACATGAATAATCAATTATATGTTGTCGCAGCAGATCTGAAACAGGGGGAAATTCAGAAAGAGTAGCTCTATTTTTGTTAAACACTGCATGAAATCATGCAAATTTGTATTTGATTTAGAGGTATGATTTTAAGATTCAAGATGATATAACAGTTAGCTAAACTGGTACAGTAGATCTGAAATTATATGAACAACGGACGTCACATTTGCAGCACAGTGTATCCTGAGCTCAGAATTCCGACATCGTAATTGGTTTTTTTTTATTTCCAGCATGTTCATTCTTCAAAGGGGGGAGCAATTTACATGCAGAAATGATTTTGTACAGATGGTAAAGGGGAGAGCAATTGAAACCTAAACCTGTGAGTGATTGAAATGTGTATCTACATTTCTTTAGAAAGATAGAAGGTTCGATTACCGCAAATTTAAGATTTCTCTTAGTAGCAACAATTGCTACAAATATTTATAAAATATGAGTATTAAATGACGCGGGAGATCTGAAGATGCAGGAAATTCCCGAGAACACTGCGGCGAACTGTTGGCAGTGGGTGTGGAGACGCATACGAATAAATTGAGTTATGGTCCAAATGGTTGTTTGCAATATGGAAATAGTAGAAAAAAAATACCGCTATGTTATGGTACCGGCAGCAACAACAGCTGTGAGTGGGGAGCAATGGGGGTGTCAAAATTTGAAGAACTGCTACGGACGCAAGTGAGCTGGGGAGTGAGAAATGAGCGGATGTGAAACATATTTATTTAACTGCAAAACGCGGGGACGCGGGACGCGCAAGCAGCAGCTGAAACGGGAGGACTCGCAGAAGAGCAGTCTATTTACATACGTAGCGGTGGCGTGCACCTTGAGGTACTGCATTATGGAGAATCCTCATGTGAACGACAGAAACAAAAGTAGTACAACTAAAAATTCACAGATATACAGAAGAACAGCGACTCATGACGTGCCTAACCTAGCAGTGGTCTTTAACATGGTCTCGTTTCACATCAAACAACACCATCTCACGGGGGCAGATCTTTGTGCCGTCAATGATGTGGCCATTCATCTTATTTCTGGCAATCCCCTCATCGTCGCCCTCATTCGGTAAAGACAACCTCCCCGATGCCCATTGGTTGACCCTCTGTGTCTACATCAACCTGCCTCGATAATGGTAAATATAACTTTGTTAGACATGCAGAAGAGTGAGATAATGTGTTTGATGAACAAATAAGCAGCCGTACAGTGGTGTGAAGCACTCCTGGGAGCGATCCAAATATAGATTTCAACGTCTCAGTATTGGTAGAACGGTTAAGATTGTCAAGTAAGAGGGCGAAGTAGTAGTTCTCGCGTAGCTCCACCGGAACATTACCAGTGCACTGAAGAGAGGCATCCAGAACTGAGTGCTCAATGTGACGCGCCATGTTCGATGATGACGTGGAGGTAAGTGTATGTATTTTCTGGTATAACCTAGAGAAGCATTATTTATATAACGAAGACACAGTCAATGACATCGAAGTTCCAAAAATCGCAATCTCATGTAGAAATGAACATCATCAGTAGAAGATGGTGTTTTCTTTCACTACTTTAGTGTCATCATACAACTATCAATTCCAATATAATATTCATAATTTCGCATTATATTGACTGCCTTGCTAGTGTACAGTAAGAATAGGGAATAATACGAATCATCAAATGAGAGTTGCTACAGGAGAGATGAAACTCGAGCGAAGTGAAAAGAAAGCATGTGAACGAACAATTTTACTAAGAAGATGTATTGATTTACAGGTAAGACTGAAAGTTTGCAAAAATAAAATCTCATCTTAAAATTAAAATCACCATCATCAAATGGCGTTCACTTTCAGTACTTTATGAATTCAAACTTAGCTTCATAATTTGAAGTTCTATTGACTGGTTTGCTAATCTATCATAAGAGTACGTAAAAGTAGGAATCGTCAATCAAAAGTAGGAAACAGGAAGCAGCAGTGTAGCAAAGTTCATGAAGAGGAGTTGGGAATAGCTCGAGCAGAAATCTTTGTGATATTATCAACGTATTCTTGAGTGACCTGTGCAGCCAAAGGCTCTGAAGCTGGAAGAACCAAATACTGATGAGAACTACTGAACCATTCAAGGTAATCTATGTACCTGAAGGAGCAATGTAGAAGCCCCATTTACAGCATGACAAATAACTACCATTACTACGATGGCTTCGTACACGATAGGTACTTGCGAGAAACAAAATGTAAAACTAACAGACCATTTCACGCAGTTCAGAAACCTAATTTCTGAGTGCTTTAGATATTCGAAAATTAGTAATGTTTTTTGCTGTGCAAGTCGAACCTGCGTAAAGCAGTAAAAAACTAAGCAACTCAAAAGTTTGTGAATATTTTATTCGTTGGGGCATGTATTTGTAGAAACCATTGGAAAGTTGCAGCGTAATGCAATTTAAGAGAGAGGTAGATATGGTGATTGGATGGATCTTGTTGTTGAAGAGATGTTGTGCAGTAGAGAAGAGTGTGAAGGCCAAAGTCAAAGCAGATCAACAGTGAAATTGGAGAGAGCAATAAATACCATTACATAAATACATGATGCAATAAATACATGCAACTTGGATTTTGTGAGTGATCTGAGGGGATTTACTTTAGGGGAGTCCATTTCCAAAAACATGTCAACCTTATGTCCAAGTAAATGTCATGTTGCCCGTAAGGTTTAACCTTCTTTGAGATTTCAAATATTTAGTAGGATTGATCTTCAAGTAAGTTATGTAACGTATTTCCTCCTTGAGAACATGAGCTTATTGTAGATTGCCCATATGAGTTTTGGAGTTGTGGATTTAGGCTTTAGGTTATTTATTTGATTTCTGCTTAAACCATATTACAGATATGTTCTCTTTGTAATCATGTTTGTTTTGTCCTGGATGGTGTGTTAGCTTTGTTTCATTGATATGAAATGTGAGCTGGTTGATCCGGAAGGCCTAATAAAACAGCTCAGAATTTTGAACAAAATGATGTGGTCATACACCTACCACGTTCAAGCAACTTTTTGGTTTTATAACTCAAGAATTCTATCATACATGTTGTGAGCATGTGGAGAAAAAATTGCTTAGTAAACTAACTAATTTGCATGCTGTGATTGATGACATGAACAAAGGCAGCGCTTGTGAAAGGGGTGGAAATGAACTACAGAACGAAATCCAAACAAAAATCGTAATGGATAAGCAAAGCTAAGTACTGAGCTCTTACCTGAGATGTTAACTCTGGAACTCCGATCAAATCATTTCTGGTGAGAGATGCGGCGATGGATTTCGGGGAAGAAGAGGGATGACGATAACCTGCTGCGACGAAATCGAATGAGGAAGAGGAGGAGGAAAGCGAGAACAGCGGCGGAGGTGGAGAAACCTAGAAGGAAATCGAAAAACAAAATCGAATAGGCGATGGAGAAAGTAAATCGAAACGTGGAAGAAGAAAGCTGTGAAAGACGATAACCTGTTGCTGGCGAGGCTGAGGTTTGCCGGAAATGACGGAGCAGCAGAGGGAGCGGTTGCGGAAATGAGGCAGCGAAGCAAGGCAGTGGTCCATTAGAGTGGAGAGAACGGCGGTGGGAGCACACGCGTGAAGGACATACGCCCAGCGCAGAGACTGCCGCGCGTCGCCGTGCCTCGTCGCCACCGCGTGGAGGAGTGACGGAGGGATTGCCGAAGAGCGGCGGAACGGCGGAAGCGCTGCCAATGAGTTTTGTCGTGGAGATTTCAGAAGAAATTGGAATGCTACTCGATGTTATGACAGCATGGATGGCATCAAAATCAAATCCGAGAACCCTAAGACCATGATGTTTGTTTTAGAATTGAGGGCCAAAAAAAAAGCGGTAACAGTATTACTGAAAGAACGCTTGTACAATGGGTTTAATGGATATAACGAATAGGAGGAAAACTGTAGCTGTAGCAAAACTTTCATTCACAAATAAGGCCACCATAAGAAGAGATAGGAGAAAATTCGGAGGTGGAAGAACTGAAGGGAGTAATTAATTTACAACATGAACCGGGTGTAGTAGATGTAATGAGCTGGGGTGTATTTGGTCTGCTTAGCATATCCACAGGAAGGTGGTACTATATAATCTTGGAAATGAGGAACAAATACTGCCACTCACATAACGCAACATTTTTTATATTTTACAGTTGACTGTAACTTATAGGAATAAGAGGACAATTTGTTATGATGTATTTAATTTTTATAATGAAACAGCTTGGAAGTTCCATTTTCTGGGACACTGCCCAACTATCTGTATAATTAGCTCTAATTCAAATAAGAGTAACGTTTTAAAAATTGGAGCGGAATGAACAGGCGAAAGGAAAGGGTTGAGCAAAAACATTTACTGAAGATGGCCCAAATCGACAACCCTGAGAAAAACATCTACGGAGAGCGAAGTAAAGAGATTGTGAATGATATAAGCAGTTTGGTAGCATTTGTGATATCAACTATTTGAGTACATATATGATTAAATATTTCAGTTCATGTTCGATATGAGCTTCTACATTTCAAATAGGATATATGTTAGTCATATCAGTATTGATTTACCTGCTATTTACAGAAGTTTGCAATATGTTAATGTGGAACAAACAGTGGGATGCCAATCACGAAGCAGTAATGTAAACGCAGCTGAGTGAGCCCTTATGATGCTAGGTGGTAGCGAAAGAACAACTAAATGACATATGTTTGGTAAAGGTGAGCAGAGAAGCAAAAATACGGGGAAAACACAGTAAATGACTGTAGTATGGAAAACGTGAGGAAAGAACTTTTTTTTTTTTAATTGATGTGTGAGAGATCGCAGGAGAAGGGAGTGACAATGTTCTGCTAATCTACACGCAGCTGAGTGAGGTCTTATGATTGTAGGTGGTAGCGGAATTGGAAGTTTTTTTGGTTTTTAACTGAAAACCTACATTTAACTGCGAGAAATTTAGACCATAATAATAATAATATTACATCTTAATTGAACAACATGGGTTCCAAAATCATGCCTCTTCTTACTGAAGTTTCACAGTTAGCCTATTTTCCGCAAATGCAACAATATATAAACAGCACAAATATATTTTCCCATAGAGTAGATGTGCCATAGGAGCCACATCAGCATCGATATTGCAACTAATAACCAATCAATATGTCCCAACTCAAGCTTGAACTTCTGAATCGAGAGAAAGTAGAACGATCATGAAATGATGTGAAAGCATAAAAATTCACCTGCAACATATATTTCATCAAGCAAATTTATGAAGTAGGATATACACGTCATGCATGAAGCATGTATGAAAAAACTTTAACATTTGCACAGCCTGTAAGCCATGAGAAATCAGAAAGTTGCTGTAATCATATAGAAGGTGCTCTTAGTTGTAGCAGCGGGTATGTAAGATAGATTTGCGAAGACATGCATTATTGCAGAACCTGGCAAGATCTTATTTGTATGACAGAACGTTAAGCCTAAATCTGATGCAAACACTGATGCAGGATTACAGAGCAAAGTAGAGAAAAATAGCAGCAGTAAAAACCGATGTCAGCTAAGCAGATATTCGGTGAGCAAAGCAGAGAATTTTAAAGAAATTCAAGTGAGCAAATCAGATAATTTTAGGAACAATAACAATTCACATAAATATAGAGAGCATGTACATGAGAAGAGAAAAGAGGAACAAATGCACATGTGCAGTAAATTAGAGAGACAGAGAAAATCAGCAGAAAATAGGAAAACAGAGAGTACGCAAAGAAGAGGAAGAGAACGGAGAGGGGTTGAGCGTGGAGAAGGAAGCAGAGGCGTACCTGTAGCCGAGGTGCGTAGAGGCTGCGGGCGACAGGAAGGTTGGGGGAAACTGACAGAGCAGCAGAGGGAGAAAGCGCGAAGATGAGGCAGAGAGGCGGCGGAGGCGGTCCATTTGTAGGCGGCTAGCGGCGGAAGCGGCGGTGCGATCACACGCGGCAAGGGCAGAGGGCGACGCGAGTTGAAGTTGTCGGAATGCCGAAGTGGAGAGGGAGAGGGCGACACGGAGGCGGGATGGCGAATCGGGGAGAAAAGAGGCGTGACCCAATAAATTTTTAACCTAATTATTTTAAAATAATATCTGGGAGATTTAGTCCCACATCGCGGAGAGGGGATTGCTTCCGCTGTATATAAGGAGCGACGCTTGTATGATGCTGAACTGCCAGCCTCACATGTTTTTATGCAGGCGGGGCCCACCTCCGCCCGCGTAATTTTTTATTTAATTTTTTTAAAATAAAATGTGGGAGTTTTAGTCCCACATCGCGGAGAAGTGGATACTTCCGCTGTATATAAGGCGTAAAGGTTGCAGGCTGTTGAACTGGCTGGTTGCCCCCGCCGGCTGTCCATCCGTGGCCCGCGTGAGCCGGCCTGACGACGCCCGTCCTGACCTGACCCGCGTGAACCCGCCGGCCACCTCGTGAGCGCTCACGCCGCCTCCCCCGGAACTGGGCACAAATTTTTCGTGCCGACAGGGGCAAAAAGGTCATTTACTGTGACCTACAATGTTGACAATCCTTAGCAGCGAACCATCCTTATTAATATAGATATAGTACTTTATCATCAATCGTATCGTATATATGAGACTAGCTAGCTACACTTAATTATTAAAATATTGAGTTTTAAATTTATATTCTGATCATTTAATTAATAATATTGTTGCAGATTAACAAGCCATATCTTCCCCTTGCTTCCGGGGCGATGAATCGTGGAACGGGAATTATAATTGTTACTACTTGTGCTCTTCTGGTATTTCTGATCGACAATTGTATATAATTCTGTACAACTAATTGTTAATTCAAATGTTTATTGTCCTAATATAGGACAGTGTTGGTAGGATAAATAGGGTTATCCACATGTTTTATTCCAAGATATCTAGTTTTTGCAAAAAAAAAAACATAAAAAAAATTTATATTTTATTTGAGAAATAGACATATGTTCACCATAAATAATCAATAGAAATATGTTCACCAACAGATTTAGCTACCTCAATCCCAAAAAAAATATCTCAGTGATCGTAGATCCATGATTTCAAAAGTGGGGGTCATATCTCTTTTAACGACATTAGTAATATGTTCACCATTTCTCGTGATGATAATGTCATCAACATAAATAATCAAAATAATATTACGATTTGCATTTTTGTGGACAAACATTAAATTTTCATTCCTCCTAAATAATTGTGTATTTCAAGAACTTTGGAGCACAACTTATTGATCCTAACTCTAAAAGACTATTTTAGACCATATATAGTCTTATTTAACCGACATGCATGCCCTTGAGGAGCGAATAATCAAGGAGGAGGAGCCATACAAATCTGTTCTTGAAGATACCGTTGAAGAAAACACATTATTCACACAAAGTTGATGGAGAAACAAGATGCGTGAGCAACACACATAACCAAGCTTAGAACTATGAGCAAATTTCTCATGAAAATCCACTCCATCAATTTGAGCAAACCCCATAGATACAAGCTAGGTCTTATATTGATCAAGAGTACCATCTTATTGATACTTGACTGTGAACACGCACTTATATCCATAAACATATTTCTCCTTTGGAATACACGAGTGACGGTCAAACGACGCATCGATTGGGGCAAAAACCCGCGGCACATGCCTGTGTCAAGGGCGTGTCGATGCATGTACAAATCCATGACATCCACGACTCTTTCTCAATTATGTATGACAAATTTAGAAGAGGAAAAACCGCAAATGTGAAGAGAGCTTTCGACTTCAGTATCGTCGAAGACGTCTCCAAGGGAGAGGAGGGTGAGGGTGACACTGCATGATGAAGGTTGGAGAGAGCTTCAACATGCGGGAGAGGCTCCAGTGTGAGGTGACAAAAGAAGGAGGCCAGGAAGGCTGATGGCGCATGCGCTTATGATGGTGTAAAGAGCTCGTTTGAATTCCGAAATATATATAGCCGCAACTTGTGCACTAAGAGACACTATGAAAATATGTGAAATAGTAAGACGTGCTATTCACTACATACTAGCCTCTAAATACAAAGTACTAGCTTCCTATGATGAATAATTGTGGATCATTAATTGATACTATAGTAATAGTTTTAAAAGTAAGGTTTCTAATCTATATACTACATTATAGGGCCGGGGAAACCTCCTATTTGTTGAAACATTAGAACATCTGTAACATCCCCCCAAACAACCAGACCCCTAAGTTGGTTTTGTCATGACTAGGTCATGACAAAACCATAGGAAGCACTTAAGACCATGTGAGCTTAGGCAAGAAGGAGGAAAATCATAGTGGTCTGCAAATAACAATTTCTAGTCAACAAGCCTAGGGTTGGACTTTATGGCCTCAAATTGATCCCTTGACCTCACCATAACATCCCTAACCCATTATGGGTCCCCTTAGAGCACCAGGGACCCATTGGGGCCAACCAAAGAGGTCAAATTGACCAAAGTCAACCCTAACCCTAAATTGGTCAAAGTAGCTTAATTAGGGTCAATTGGCCTCCACCATGCCAAATTGACCTTGCCCCTACCCTTATAGGGATACTAAGGACCTAATGGACTAAAAAGCCCCATCATGGGGCCTCCAATTTGGCCAATTTGACATAGGTCAACCCTAGCCCTAATTTGGTCAAAAGTGCCCTATTAATGGTCAATTCACCCTCACATTGACAAATTGACCCTACATAGACCTTCCTAACCCCGAAGGGAGGCCAATGGGTCATAAGCCACTCATTGGGGTCAACCCAAATGGTCAAATTGATCAAAGTCAACTCTACCTCAAATTTAGGTCAAAATGACCTATGTTGACCTAATCAAGCCCAATCCTCTTAGGCTAGACTCAATTAAGGTGGTCCACCACCTAATGGGCTTGGGAATTACTGAAATTTCCAGGCAATTTTAGAGAAGTCGGCCAGGAGAGAGAAAGCCCCAAAATGGTGGAGAGAGAGAAAAGGGGTTAATGGCATTCATGGCCAAGGGTGGACAATTAAGCCCCCAATTGATGGGGATTCATCTCCCCTGGCAGTTACAAGAAAATTGGGAGGTTTTCCAGCCCACAAGGGCCTGAATTCAGGGGAATTTGAAAGTGTCTGAAAATCACCATTAATGGTGTTAATGGCAATTGATGTCATGGCCCTCCCTCTCCCCCAATTGAACCCTTTAACATCTTCAGAGGTCGGAGAGGAGTAAACCCCCCCCCCCCCCCAATCACCAGAATAAATCAGGCTCTCCAAGTGCAAAAGAGGCATGGCACCAAAAGCTCAAGCTCCGGCCATGGCAACCCGCCGGAACTCGCGACCTCAGGCCACCACTCAGGTCTGATCCTCCCCTCCTCCCATACTGCTAGATCTTCATCTGGATTGGGGCTTGATTCGAGCCAAATCGGGCTCGAATCATGCTCCCTAAAGGGCTCGTTTAGAGCCCTCTTTCCCCCGCTAGAACTCCTCGTTCCGGCCACCTCTGGCCGACCAACCACCCCTAATCGCCGGCCACCACCTCAATGGAAGTGGTGGTGGCATTGGCTGGCCGGGGCGGCGCTCAGGTGGCCGGGAAAACGAGGTGCAAGGCAGCCCAGGACGGGTCTATCCCAGTCGTTGGCTGGAGGAAGAAGATGAGCAGGAGCCGCTCATCTTGCTACAAGATTCGTGCAGGAATCATTTATATGAATGAAATGATTTATTTCATTCTGCCGCATTTCATGCAGTGAATTGTTTTAATTATTAAAAATACTTAGGCCTCTCTGATGAAAATGTGGCCAACACCAAAGTTGTAGCCCTTGGTGTGTAATTTAATTTAAAATTTGTTTCAGCCCAAAAGGAGCAATGTAGCTCCTTGTAGGGCCATTTTGGTGGGACTGGTCCCTAGGGTAGGACAGCCACTATTTCTTGAATAACTTTTGATAGGAAAATGATATTGATATAAAAATTGAAACATAGGCTATTTGTACCAACACCTTTATTATATCCAAAGATGGGAATTTTTGGAAAATATTTTTCTAAAGTTTTTGTTAAAATTTAATAATTCATATATTATTTAATTATAGGGTCTAATGACCTTCAATCCCATCCAAATTTTGGTGGGTGCTCTTTAGGATTATTATATGACCCTGGTAAAAATTTCAGCCCAATTGAGACTGGTTTGGTTGGGTAATTAGTTAACCCAAGTTTGGTCAAACTAGGTCAAAAGTGCACATGGTAAATTTAGGTGGTCAAATATCATCAAAGTGATGTGAAACTTTGTCCACTTGTTTAGGATCACATAAGACACCCCCATGAGTGATTTGGGGGTGATGTGGGGTGGATAAGCCTTAGGACCCTAGTTCTAACCCTAGGGTTGAACTTTGGGCCTTGTGAAGGACATAAGGGCATATGTTCTTTTATGATCATGAAACTTGGTAGATAAGTTCATAGAGTGTAAATATGCCTTAGAAAATTTTATAAGAATTTTAGGAAAACTTATCCCTTCTGATTTAGGTCATAACCTTTTTGGGGAACCATATTATAAAAGAAATTTACATGCTCAAATTATCTTGGATGTTGTTTAAAGTTTGGTAGATTACATAAAATCGTGATATAGACCTCTGGTAATTTTTGTGTAATTACTGAATTGATTTAGTTAGCACTTCATTCACAAGTCATGATCTATTTGTCATGGGAATATGTTAAATAAATGAGGGCCAAATATCCTCTGTAAAATTATGAAACTTGGTGATAGGACATTTTAGGGCATTAGGGAGCCCTGTGAATTTTTGTATAATTTTTGGAATTATTTATCAGTAGGTTACTTCACAATTTTCCCTAGTATGAGTTTACTTGGAATATTTATTTATGTGACTAATTAGTTCTGATAAATTCTGAAATTTTGTTAGTAAACTTTTCTTATTAAAATAAAGGTCTGTTAATTTTCCCATAATTTTTGGACAAGTATTTTTGGTGGTTCCTTCTTTAATTTCTAATTTGGGGTAATTATTCAATATTATAATTAGAGGTCAACCTCTTACTGCAAAATTGTGATATTCTGTATTTACTGTTATTTCGACTTCATAGATTTTTCATAATTTTATACACTTCATGTTCAATTTCATACTTGTCCAATTTCATACTTGTCAATTTCATACTTGTCAATATCATAAGAAGACCTTACACTTCATGTTCTAATTTGGGGGTCATATCATAAGAAGACCTTACACTTCATGTTCAATTTCATACTTATCCAATGTTGGAGAAATTATAATAATTGTCAAATAATTAAGGAAAAATATGATCCTCTGGATTTAGTCTTATAATGTCATGATAGACTCCAGTAGTAATCTTGAGCTATGTGGATGAATATTTGGAACACCTCCTCTCATGTTACAACTCATATAACTCATTTGGTCTGCATATAGTAAAACTGTAAACTTGAGTAATTTATGGATCATTAGGTGAGAGTGGATGGTAGATGGTGTACCTAGTGTGGTAGAGAAGGTGTGAGGTCACCATTATGGGTCTATGTGTTGAGTGTTCCCGACAAGCTAAGGGGTAAGGTTGTGTTCGGGACCGACGAAAGATTGTCTTTCCTCTTATAGGGTCATAAAATACTTAGGGTAATCCAAGTGTAATGACAAAAAGGGTACTCTTATGGGAAGATTGCCAAAAACATTAAATGCCTTGGAAAGGGAGCTTTGGGGTGTCATCTCATTATAGTTCCTAGTACCGTAGCCAACACCTCACGGGGTAGACCTCGGGAAGTCCAAGATTAACCATAAATTGTAGGAATAAGATGTTGTACAAGATTAACTTAATAATACACACACCCACACTCCATGGTTAAGGAGGCTAGTTAGGTTTGGACTTAAGAGTGGCAGGCTCGGTGGTCGTTGGCACGAACGGGATAGCCCGGCGAGCCGGTGGCTCGGAAGGTTTTGGTGACGGGGAGGTTAGCCCGGGGAGCTTAGGGCTCGGAGATAGATGGTAACATATTGTATGTGCATAAAGGTGGTGGGTCATTAGTATTGACGGTCGTGCACCGACGTCGATACTTTGGCTCGGTAAGTGTGGTTAACACTTTACCAGAAAAAAGTCTGGTGGACTAGCCAGTAAGAGTACGCAGGAGCTCCGTTGTTGTGTTCTTAGCGTTGAGGCGTACGATAAGTCTAGGTTAGGTAGTGCGGATATCAACCTAGAGGTGGGCGAGGCCCAACCCACCGCTTTCGTTTGCCTCTACGGGAGTATCCTGGGAGTTTTGCTAGCTCCAAAAAGGGGGAACTAAAGGTCTGTGTGCATAGAGTCGAAGTGTGTGAGTTGCACTTGTATGAACATAACATTAAACTACATAACCTTGCATGACATGGCATAAACATTGCTTCCGCGAGTGAAACTGTAGTGAGGAATTGATGTATCGGGCACGAGCCCTTTTATTATTGTAACATTTGTTATTTCAGTTATATCATGTGGACATTTTTATATATAGCATGTGATTTGTGGACTTGAACTTCTATTTGTTCGTTTATACTTTTCTTCTTCTGTGATCGATATGGCCGGCAGGATCGGCGTTTTGTAGTGGCGACCTTCCCGAGAGTTGGTGTCACCGCAAAGCGGCGATTCTGGGCATAAGACCCGGTTTTGTAGCGAAAAAAATGGGGTCTTACAACATCTCATCAACCCTTCATTTTGTTTATATATATTTTTGTTAGGAGATAAAGAAGGGAGGAAAGAGAGATTTGAGGCGAGAGAGAAAAAGAGATAGTAAACGCAGTTGGCGCTCACCATCTTGCTACTATATATAGAACGATTATTACATGTAGAGCTATTAGTTTTGTGCTCTTGTGGGCTATAATTTACTAGTCGAAAAATGAAGCCTTTTTTAATACTTCAATGCATAAATGCCTATACAAAAAATGAGTTGAATTGAATATTTTCATATTGTTCAGATGAAAGTTTACAAACTAAATTTCGCTTTTTTGTATTCACTCCCTTCACTGTGTATATTAGATTGAGATGTTAAAAAAATCATAACCTATTTCAGGTTTTTGTGCTCATCTATCTTGTGGGATCAACACCATTACAATATGGTATTTTGGTCTGTTTTCTCTTTGTTTCCTGCTATTCTGTGAATGTAAGCACCATTCATTTTAGGCAAAGAATTCTTTTATTTAGTTTGATTCAAAATTATATTGATTAATTGGCTACCATTAAAGTATATTAATTAAAATAGTACTCTAATGGGATACTGGTATTTATATTCATTGGCTACCATTAAAGTATTAATTGAATGTATCAATTAATTTTATTGTTATAGAATTATTTATAACCAACTAATAAATTATTGCCACAACTTTCATTTGTAACAGCTGCCTCTTTTAAGATGGAAAATGCATGAAGTCACTGCAGCATTTTCCATAGTTGCAAGTCGAGGAGTAGTTCTTCAACTCTCTGTTTTTTTCACATGCAGGTCCTATACAACTCTAACTTATTTCGAGGGCAATTCAAACTTTTGTAGAAATAATTTTGGTTCTATTTTTAAAAAATGAAAATAAATATTGCTATTCTTTTCGGTGGCCGTCACTTTATACAAATCTATATATATATATATATTTGGCACTCCTATATTGTAGAGAAAAGATATTTGTCCTCCTGTAAGTTTCAAATAAAAAACTGTTGTAACGCCTAATTTTTCATAACCGGGATATTGACCCCCAACAAATTCTTTCAAGAGGGGTTCAAATGTTTCAGTTATGAAAAATTAGGGGTTACAATAGTCCTTTTAAATCTTATAGGGGATCAAATGTCTTTCCTCTGCAATATATGGATCTCAACAATACAGTGGGTCAAATGTCATTTAGGTGACTCATAGTAGGATTCAACATTAAGGGTGCTTTTGTGGCACCTATTGGCATGGGCTCCCATTAATTCCGGTGGCTAATAAAGTAGCCTAGCCGCGAATGAAAGTTCTCCTCTCCAATGGGCAATGGAGCAAAATCAGAGATTTTCTCCAATTTCCCGTCGAAGGCGGAATGCCACTGAAGCCTCACGCGTTGTTTGGGGCCCCACTATCTAATTCCATCGCTTCAGTGGCAAATAAAACCGCACCTGCCCTAAGTACCGCATAAAAGAACATTAATATTAGTGTATTCAGAGCGAATGCTCATCTTAAGTCTGTCTTTGCCATTCAATTCTTTACGGAATATTTTAAACTGATTACTGAATTCTGTCGTACGTATAAAGATTCACGAAATGAATGTTGCACTAATTTAATTATGGGTTTTCATCATGAACTAACTATGCAGACCTTTGTTTGGGAAGACAAGCTAACTTCTCACGATCATTAGCATTTGGAACCATTGTTGTGAGCATAATTTCACTAGTGATCGCACTATCCAAGGTAAATAATATGCAATATATTAGTTAGTAGTATTTTATAAGGTAAAATTAATTGCATTCTTTAATATATTTTAGATGTTTTCCAAATGCAAGTGAGAAAATGAAGCCAGCATGATTAATTTGATTATAGTTTGATTATCATAATTAAAGAGTGGATTTTGGGGAGATGTGTAGTGTGAATTTTTATAATAATAAGATTAATGATTTCATTTTTACCAATATTTTCACTTGTAAATAAGAAGTATATGATTAACTAAGCATTTGCCCCACTTTTTTTTTTTACTTCACACTATATATATATATTTATATATATATAGTTTGATCTGATGAAGTTATATTCTCTTTTTAATTTGGTCATAATCATTCTTGGTTTGAAGGATATATCAGACATAAAAGGTGACAAGAAATTTGGCATTAATTCATTTGCTGCAAGAGTAGGCAAAAAACAGGTACTCAACATTAACAGTGAAATTAATTAATTATAGTTTTATCTGATGAAAGAAAAATAGAATTGTTTGGGTTAAGTAGTTCATGTGCTAATTAATCCCTTTATTTACATACTTTTGATCCTAGCAGGTGTTTTGGATATCTGTCTATCTCTTAGAGATGGTTTATGCTTTTGCGATAGCTTTTGGAGCTACATCTTCTCATCTATGGAGCAACCTCATAACTGTATGTCAAGCAATTAATGCATTTTCTCAAGTGTTTTTCCCTTAAATGTAACATTGTGAATATGATAATTGAAGAGAGGGCTAGAATAATAAGCATAAAAGTGTCACTATAATTTTAGGTTTTTCTTCTTCTCTGTTTATACATAAAAGTATCACTAGAATTTCAGCAATTTATTAAAAATAATAGGTTCTACTTAATTATTTTAGATTGCATATCATGGTGACATGAGGATATATATATATAATAACTTGTAGAATTAATCATGGAACTTAGTGACATGTTTAGAAAACTAGTATGAATACTATGGTTAGAGATAAAATTTGTTTGTAAGGTTAATTTCCAATATGTATATATGGACTTGATTATAAATCATAAGGATGAAAATAACATCGAGATATTAAGTACAAATCCATTATATTTTTTTAACATGTATAATTTCATATACTAAGCTGTTTTTTTTTTAAATTTAAATGAACTATATATATATATGTTTCTTCTTTAATGCAGATATTAGCCATGCAATTCTTGCTTCAATTTTGTGGAAGCGAGCCAAGTCTGTAGATCTAAAGAATAAATCCGCGATAGACTCTTTTTACATGTTAGTGTGGAAGGTAATAAGAAAATTTATAATGAATATTTTGTTATATTTTCACTTCTCGTGTCGACCCAATATATAACTCATTTTTGTGTGTTATTTTGCAGATGTTATACGTCGAGTACTTTCTCATTCCATTTGTGAGATAAAATCGAGGGCCGTATATCGAGATCTTAATTAATGTTAAAATCGTTAATGTCGATTGTTGCTATTAATTGTGTTATTTGCAAGTCTTCTGAAATATTGTTAATGTCGATTGTTGCTTCTAGGTTTCTAAAACTATTATTAATTTGAGAATTAATACATAGCTTTTATAAACATAATAATAATAATAATAATAATAATTTGTTAATATATATTTGCTCAGCAGTTTATGATCAGATAAGTCATGCATGTTTTAATATATGAATTCTTATATATAGTCAAACTATGTATGTCTTAAGTTTGCAAATTGTTTATGTTCAACTTGTTAATTAGGTAGCTAGCATAATAATATTTATGTGCATGAATATTATTTTATTTGTGTATTCACTTTTGATTAGATAATAAATTTTAAAACAATATTTCTTTGATTCGAGATGTTTAAAAATAAATAACCAGCGATCATATATATGCATGTGAGGTTCCTCCATGCAGTGAGTATGATGGTGATATTTAGGCTTCATTTGGCGTGGCGTTTTCGCCGCCCGTTTGAAGCAAACGTTGCCGGACAGCGGAAAAATAAACGGCCTCCGACGGCGTTTGCTCCGTCTGCTCCCGCCGCGCCCTGAGGAACGGAGTAAAAAGCTCCGTCTGGAACCCCTCCTCGATCCCCACCTCCAGTTCGAATTCTCCGGCTCCACCCGCCGCTCGCTCCCGCCACCGCCGATTCAAACGAAGCCTTAGGCTCCGTTCGATGCAAAAATAATCGAAGAACTGAGAACCGGACCGGAACTGAACCGAACATAACGGCCTAGCTCGGTTCCAAATAGGTCTGGTTCAGGTCTGATTACCATAATGCTAGAACCGATAATTTGGTTCGGTTCCCGGCTCCACAAGTCGGGTACCCGAGAACCGGATATCACTATAGAAATTATTTTGAGACAACGTTTATAGTCATATTGCTTCATACATGAAAATGATTGATCAGAACATACTCGTATGACTAAATAAAATAAATTTTTAACTTGTGTAGTTGCATGACTTTAATGTTATAGAGAGTCATGATTCAATAATTTTGAGATATTAGTTGTTGTTTGACAAAGAATTATGAGTTTGAAGAGTAATTTTTTTAATTATTTTGAGGCATGCGTAGAACCGAGAACCGAACCGAAGCGGACGATTCAGATCCGGTTCTATACCTTAGGACCGTGGGTCGGTTCCAGTTCCAAAAATTTAGAACCGAACCTATATGAGTTGATTCTTGATTTTGGATGGAACCAACCGAACTGATCCGAATTGCACCCCTAGTCAAGATTATTTCCTCTTTTATCTGATGAGTCAAGTAATCACTTTTTTTCCATGAAGACAATTTTTTGCACCCTCACATAAATAAGATTCAATTCGGACAGTGAAATAAATCTCTCAATTTGCTCCCAAATGGAGAGGATCTTCACCGCTCTTCACCCAAATTGAGAGGTTCTATACTTTAGCGAAATTTTTGGTTATGGGCCCAGTTTCCAATTCTACATCTGGGATTATCGTGATGTTAACATGCTGCGGAAAAAAGAAAACACGAGAGGCTTAATTAACTGCATATAAAATCACTAGTGATCTCCATGGAGAGCATGCATGATCTCCACGAAGATCAAGAGTGAACTTCACGCAGATCAAGAGTGTTCTCTGTAGGGAATGAAGGTCGCACGTAGCGACGTCTCCCACCGATCAATAGAGCAAACAAACCTGAGAAAAACAAGCCAACAAAACAAACACACAAACACAGAGATATACGTGGAAAACCTTCACCACTTGAAGGTCAAAACCACGAGGCACGGCACAACAAAATCCACTATAATAAAATAAGGATTACAACGAATAATCTAGGTTTGCCCAAACCTAGATTGCCCACCGGATTTGACAAACAAATCCAACCTTCTCTCCACCACAAAGTTAAGTACACAACTTCTCTACAATAGGATAAACCCTACTCTCTTCCAAGCAAAATAGCAAGCGAAATGAGAAAGAGAACACCTTACGACGTAGACGAAGAAGCCCTTTGAAAACGGTGGAGAAATCTCCAAGCGAACCGGAGGAAACACCTCCTCTTTCCGGCAACGGCAACGGCACCGGCAACAAGCTCCAAATCAGCGGCGACGGGGGCAACAAACTCCACAAAGGGCAGCAGCCCTCTCCTTCTCCAACAACAAGTCGGCGACACCTCCTCTTCCAGCGATAGCAGCGCCGACAAACTCCTCCAAGCAGCGGCGACAGCAGCCCCTAAGCGGCGGCGACAGCAACCTTCTCCTCCACGCACACCGGCGGCTCTCTCCAAGATCGAGAGAAAGAGGAAGGGGCGGGCGGTTCTGAATCAAGAGGGAGAGAGGGGAGAAGAAGAGATTATTTTTTTTATCATCTTAACCCTAACTCCACGTTATTAAGCCAAGAAAAAAAAAACCTTGTTCACGCCAAAACCGGTTCAGTTGAACCGGTCCAAAAACTGCCCAGAATTTTCTGTCCAAAATGCAACGTACAATTTTCCCAGGTTGCAACCTAAATTCCTGCAAGGACAGAGCCTAGCGCGTTTCAACGTGCAATTTTACCAGGTTGCAACCTAAATTCCTGCAACACTAAAATTCACCAAAAAATTGCCCTTTAGGGGCTGAACCCCAACATTCTCCACGAAGATCATGGAGATAGATCACACGTGATCTCCGTGGAGATCGTGCGTGATCTTCATGAAGATCTCCTTTGATCTCTGTGGAGATCGTGCATGATCTCCGTGGAGATCGTGGGTGGTCTCCGTGGAGATCGCGGGATCTCCGTGGAGATTATTCATGATCTCCGCTTGATATTTGTGGAGATAAGTCGTGATTTCTCGTGCAGTTAAGTCTTTCATTTTTTTCTGTGACATGCCAGCATCACGTGGCTCCCAGACACGAATTTGGAAACGGGGCCCGGAATCAAAAATTCTCTTTACTGGGGTTACTAGGCCTCGCCCTTTTTTCTTACATTTTAGTATTACAAATTTTTTTTAAAGATTTTGTATATCTACTTAGGGTAAAGCTTAGGTACACTAGTATTAGTACATATCATTTAACAAGTCTATGATGGGACAATATGAAATTATGAATCGAAAATTGAAACGCAACTTATAACACGAGACTAACACAAAGTTTTACGGAAAAAAAACTATTATTAGAAATAATAAATTACCAAATAAATTAAAAAAAATTACGAAGCTGACACTAGCTTTGACTGTTTCATTACAAAAAAATTTAAGTATACTATTTTTTTAATAAGATACTATTTTTTTAATATTCCGTTTAATTATCTCTCATTATAAGTGCAAAATGATAATTAAAAGCCACCAGATTTGGACTTAAAAGCCACCAGATTTGTGTTGTAATATGTTTTTGGACTTAAAAGCCACCAGATTTTCCAGAAATCTTTCATTATGGTGTT
Source organism: Dactylorhiza incarnata (assembly GCA_033032865.1). Taxonomy (NCBI): domain Eukaryota; kingdom Viridiplantae; phylum Streptophyta; class Magnoliopsida; order Asparagales; family Orchidaceae; genus Dactylorhiza; species Dactylorhiza incarnata. The sequence continues at coordinate 6,471 of JAWHQI010000610.1, read as the reverse complement.
TGTCAAATTGATCTAAGTTTTTTGTTTAAGTTGAAATAATCATGGAAAGGTGTTTTTTTTATTTGTAAAAAACAATAGTTATTAGTGTCAAATGTGTGTGTCTGTGTATTGTGATTTTAATTGATGAAACTCATGATTCATCAATTATTTTGCAATATATAGGTAAAAAGGGAACGGCACTTAAACGATTTCTAATCATTATTCTGAATCTGATGAAGGCGGTCCGATGAGGGTGGAGAGTGCATTGAGGGTAGTGAAGCCCAATTAAACAGCTCCTGGAGACTTCTAGGATGACAAGCATTAAGGTAAAAGGAAGTGCAAGAATGAACCAAATCTCACATAAAATTAGAGGTAATGATAATGAGCCACTACAACAAGTAGGAATACAGCGACAATTTTTTGCGGCGCTTTTAAAAACGCCTCTGTAGCTTTTATATTAGGTGTTGTGCTCCACTCAAGGCTCCGGTAGATCGGACTAAATTGAAGCGTCTTAGCCCGGGAGTGTTTGAGCGCTCAAACAGTCACAGAGAAAGAGAAAGCTGACAATACAATTTTTTTAACGTAGAAAACCCGTCAACTTGGTAAAAAACCACACGGCCGGGTCTGTGCCGGCCGAAACCTCCACTATTTGTTGTTTGTTGTACAGAGCTGTTTTAAAGAACTCGAGGGCGACATGCCGCCTCTCGTTACAATTGTTGAGAGAGAGATGCTCGGAGTGTGACAAGCCCCCGCTCACGGAGCCTACTCCAGAGGGGAATGTTGCGCTCTAAACGCTCTGGAGTTTTTGACTACGGCTTGAAGGTTGGATCGATATGCATTGTGCGTCTTTGTCTCTGTGGCTTGCCTCTTGCTGCGCGAGAGGAGTCTGGAGTGATGATCTTGAGTGCGCAGAGTGCTTGTTGCTGCGTATGCGGCGGTGTGCTTGGAGCGGAGCGCGCGCGCGGCGCGCTTAGAGCGGAGCGCGCGGCGGCGCGCTTGGAACGGAGCGCGCTTGGATCGGAGCGCGCGGCGGCGCGCTTGGCGCGGAGCGCGCGGCGGAGCGCGCGGCGGAGCGCGCGGCGGAGCGCGCGGCGGCGCGCTTGGAGCGAAGCGCGCGGCGGCGCGCTTGGAACGGAGCGCGCTTGGATCGGAGCGCGCGGCGGCGCGCTTAATGCAGAGCGCACGGAGGCGCGCTTGGAGCGGAGCGCACGGAGGCGCGCTTGCAGCGGAGCGCACGGAGGAGCGCTTGATGCGGAGCGCACGGAGGAGAGCTTGGAGCGGAGAGCACGACATCGCGCTTGGAGCATAGCGCACGGCGACGCTCTTGATGCGGAGCGGCGCACGGAGCGCGCTTGGAGCGGAATGGAGGCGCGCTTGCGGAGCGCGGCGCGGAGCGCGCTTGGAGCGGATGCGCGGCGGCGCGCTTGGAGCGGAGCGCGCGGAGAGCGCTTGTTGCGCGGTGCGGCGGTGAGCTTGGAGCGGAGCGCGCGCGCGGCGGCGCGCTTGGAGCGGAGCGCGCGCGCGGCGCGCTTGGAGCGGAGCGCGCGGCGGCGCGCTTGAGCGGAGCGCGCGGCGGCGCGCGCGGCGGAGCGCGCTCGGATCGGAGCGCGCGGCGGCGCGCTCGGATCGGAGCGCGCGGCGGCGCGCTCGGATCGGAGCGCGCGGCGGCGCGCTCGGATCGGAGCGCGCGGCGGCGCGCTCGGATCGGAGCGCGCGCGGCGCGCTCGGATCGGAGCGCGCGGCGGCGCGCTTGGAGCGGAGCGCACGGAGGCGCGCTTGCAGCGGAGCGCACGGAGGAGCGCTTGATGCGGAGCGCACGGAGGAGCGCTTGATGCGGAGCGCACGGAGGAGCGCTTGGAGCGGCGCTCTTGATGCGGAGCGCACGGAAGCGCGCTTGGAGCGGAGCTCACGGAGTCGCGCTTGGAGCGGAGCGCGCGGAGTCGCGCTTGGAGCGGAGCGCGCGGAGTCGCGCTTGGAGCGGAGCGCGCGGCGGCGCGCTTGGAGCGGAGCGCGCGGCGGCGCGCTTGGAGCGGAGCGCGCGGCGGCGCGCTTGGAGCGGAGCGCGCCGGCGGCGCGCTTCGAGCGGAGCGCACGGAGGAGCGCTTGGACCGAAGCGCACGGAGGCGCGCTTGGAGCGGAGGGCACGGCGGCGCGCTTGATGCGGAGCGCACGGAGGAGCGCTTGGAGCGGAGCGCACGACAGCGCGCTTGGAGCATAGCGCACGGCGGCGCTCTTGATGCGGAGCGCACGGAAGCGCGCTTTGAGCAGATCGCACGGGGGCGCGCTTGGAGCGGAGCTTGCGGAGGAGCGCTTGGAGCGGAGCGCGCGGCGGCGCGCTTGGAGCGGAGCGCGCGGCGGCGCGCTTGGAGCGGAGCGCGCGGCGGCGCGCTTGGAGCGGAGCGCGCGGCGGCGCGCTTGGAGCAGAGCACGCGGCGGCGCGCTTGGAGCGGAGCGCGCGGCGGCGCGCTTGATGGGAAGCGCACGGAGGCACGCTTGGAGCGGAGCGCACAGAGGAGCACTTGGACCGGAGCGCACGGAGGCGCGCTTGGAGCGGAGGGCACGGCGGCGCGCGCTTGATGCGGAGCGCACGGAGGAGCGCTTGGAGCGGAGCGCACGGCGGCGCGCTTGGAGCGGAGCGCACCGCGGCGCGTTTGATGCGGAGCGCACGGAGGCGATCTTGGAGCGGAGCGCACGGAGGCGCGCTTGGAGCAGAGCGCACGGAGGAGCGCCTGGACCGGAGCGCATGGAGGCACGCTTGGAGCGGAGCGCACGGAGGCGCTCTTGGAGCGGAGCACACGGAGGCGCGCTTGGAGCGGAGCGCACGGAGGCGCGCTTGGAGGGGAGCGCACGAGGCGCGCTTGGAGCGGAGCGCACGGAGGCGCGCTTGGAGCGGAGCGCACGGAGGCGCGCTTGGAGCGGAGCGCACGGAGGCGCGCTTGGAGCGGAGCGCACGGAGACGCGCTTGGAGATCTCCTCCTAGCCATGGAAACTTGAAAAGAACGCGGAAGAAGAAGCGTCTCGACGTTCCCTACGCGCTGCCGGTCTCGGATCGCGAACGGAGCTTCGAAGCTCCAACAATGGCGGGATCTAGTTCTCTTCCTCCTCCCACCCTTCCTCTCTCTCAAACCCTCAAGACCCAACTTAAGAGAAAATGAGGGGAGAGCTTCTCAGCCCTACTTAGGGTTCTCCCACGAGCCCTCACAGCAGCCGTCCGATCGAAATTAACCAAACGGACGCCCAGAAATTCGCTGATTATGGATCTATTTCCGTCAGTTTGCGAACACACGGTCGAACGCACGACCGTGCTTAAAAACGCACGAGTAAATTCAGAAATCCAAATCTTCCAGCCGAAGAGCACGCACGGGCGGATCGATCGTGCGTCAAGGAAACGCATGATCGTGCGTTTAAGAAAAATCTGCCATTACGGCAGTTTTCAGCGACGAAGACCTAATGCGCGGCGTTAATTCTCAGATCAGCAAAACTGGGGTGTTACAAGTCCAGCCCCCATATCGCGAATGGCCTTGGAGCTGTGATGGTCCGGAGCCTCTGGATGGTAGGAGTTGGAAAGGAGCATATACCTGGCACTTGGAGCACTTCTTTGCGAATTCTGACGCATCCTTGCTGAGGGTAGGAGAAGGAAGTTCCTTCACCCTTCACGATCACTTCGACGTTGTGCATAAATGGTGGTATGCGATAAGATTCCCCGGTTGGACCTCCGATTCCAGAAGGGGTCTTACATGCCGAACATCTCTACCTATATATTTAGTTATGCTTGTGTTTGACCTTCTATAGTTTTGTAAATGAATGAATTCTATAAAAAAATATTTTGTGAAGAAATATAAATTTATAAAATTTTTATGGCTTTTCATTTTGCTAGGAGTTCCGATTTTTTTTTTGGATATGCTTTTGTTAAACTTAAATTTTTTTGTATTAATTAAATAGTTTTTGCAACATTTATTAAATGTAACTCTACAGGTCATTATTTCAAAAATGTTGCAGTAGGTCCAGCAAAAAACTCTTACTTATTTGTAATAATTAAAGAGGGGAGTCCAATATAATAAAGTTGAATGTTTTAGTAAATGAAGTTTTCTCTTTTAATATATAATAATAATATAGATCATAGTATAAACTATAATATAGCCGCGCTTCCCTTTCACGTTACCATCATTGAGCTGTGGGTAGAACCGTTCTGTGTTTCTTGCTTGGAGTAGAACCAATTAATTAAGGCTTTGTTGGCTCGGCTTATTTGCTCCGTGAGTTTGGACAAAATCGTCATTATCATAGAATGTATGTTTGGTATGACAAATGTTACTACCATTATCAAAAAAAGAAACTAGTTATAAGCATAAAAAGATTGGTATGACAATGACGTTTTTGTCCAAACTCACCGGAGCAAATAAGCCGAACCAAACGAAGCCTAAGTTGCGACGACGACGATGATCTTATGCGAAGCTGTCGGGGTTAACAGAAAGCGCCAGAGTGGGAGCAAATAATTAAGGAGCGAACGAGTTGGCAGTGGCAACATGAGGCAAGGAGGCCGGACTACTATTTTGTTTCAATGCGAATATAAAATCAACTTTGACTCAGCCCAAGATATATCTATGGCTTTGAGGGAATGAGGAAAGAGGATAAATATATAAATATAGACAACAGTATAATATACATTACATTACTAATATAAATGCCGCATAGATCAAGTAGTAGATGCAACATTACTTATTATACATCTGAGAAAAGATAAGCATTATTTATACACAGCAGCTAGGCAGCAGCCATGGCGTCTGTCATGTCTGCTTCTTCTTCTTCTTCTTCTGCAACCTTTTCCTCTCCTCCCAGTCTCTTCTACTCCCAGCCATCTTCAACTGTTTATAGAGGTATATATATATTATTACGTATAGCATCCACTTAATTTAATCCATTAATAATTTAGATATCTAATATGAATTTGGATGCCTCAACGTGTGGTATATATTGTACCGCCTGGAACAAGCTAGATTTCTCATTTATTATATGTTTGATATGTCTGAGTTCTCATAATAGTAATAATATCAATCTAAATATATAGGAAAATTCCACTCAATTATATGTTTGATATGTCTATTTCTCATTTATTTCTCATGAAATGATGATAATAATAATAATTTGATTATTTTTTATCATAATAGTAATAATATCAATCTAAATTTATTTTCTTCTTGCCTAATCCTATTAGCATCCAAAACTTTTTTCTTATAAGTTCAACGGTGGAAAATGAAAGCACGGTAAGATATATATATGTATACATTTTTAAAGGTAATTTTTGATTTTTATATATATAGGAAAAAAAAGAGCAAAGATATAAGGGAGAAGAGAGAAATCCAACACTCCCAGTACTACACCTATCTATCCCCCTCCCGACTAGTTAATGAAATTCCGATGAAGGAATCTTGATCAGCTGAAGGTTCGAGAGGCATCCGTCTCAATAAGCCTCTGAATGTGAGAAGGCAAAAGACCATGAGTGAAGCGACAACTAATCTTACGAGTCAAAACAAATTTTTTTCATAGCGTCACCCCTCCCGACTAGTTAATGAAAATCCGATGAAGGAATCTTGATCAGCTGAAGGTTCGAGAGGCATCCGTCTCAATAAGCCTCTGAATGTGAGAAGGCAAAAGACCATGAGTGAAGCGACAACTAATCTTACGAGTCAAAACAAATTTTTTCATAGCGTCTGCTATAGTATTTCCCTCCCTGTAAATATGAGCTGATGAAATTTGCATAGAATTAATACCATCAAGAATGTCCTCACCACCTCCCAAATTCTCCATGAAGTGAACCTTCTATTAAGCAAGCAATCCATCAACACTTTAGAATCCCCCTGAATAAGAGCCTGAATAATATTTAAATTATTGCAAAGGATCATGATCCCATCCCTAAGCGTCATTCCTTCGGCTTCTATAACGTTTTTCTCCCCATAGAAGTGAGCGAATCCAGCAATTAGAGAGCCAAATTTGTTACGGATGCATCCACCACCACCCGCTAAACCACAAGTAGGGTCAACCTCCCCATCAGTGTGCAAGAACCAATTAGCGTTGGAGCCTCCTTTCCAATTGAAGATTCGACCGAAAACGTAGTTGACAATTGGATACCAAACCATTCCAAAATGCCCTGCTCCTGAACATTCCTAACCGAGACTGTCGGAGAACCTGAAACCTCAAACCGAAAATATTGTGAAACTCCCCGAATAAGTTTGTCACTGAACTGTTTAGACCTTGAAAAGTAAGATTGCACCGCTCGGCCACAATAACCACGAGCAAACAACCGGAACACTTAGAATTATCTTTATGAGCCCCGGCGAGGATGACATGCTTTTACGCTTCCAAATTTTTAGTTTAAGAAGTGAAAGCCCTGCCCACGTGCTTCACACCAAAGAAGAAAGATTCAAATGACCCCAGACCGCCTCGGCCAGCTCGCTGCCAACTAGAAGATGGTCAATGGTTTCACAATTACTTGCG